>JASDFA010000019.1:99415000-99922500 GCA_035772735.1 Datura wrightii | reverse complement strand
TAGCATGCACTAATGTTTATGAA
This sequence comes from Datura wrightii, assembly GCA_035772735.1. Lineage (NCBI taxonomy): Eukaryota > Viridiplantae > Streptophyta > Magnoliopsida > Solanales > Solanaceae > Datura > Datura wrightii. The sequence goes on along the minus strand of JASDFA010000019.1, from coordinate 99,922,477 downwards.
TTATTAACTCATGATTCTATGATTTTTAACTATGAAGTATACTTCAAGTATGTATGTCTTCATGTTTTGGGCAAGCCCATGCAAGTTAAGTATTTTTTATCATTATTTAGCCAAGGCTTACAAGATCAATTTTAAAGAGATATTTGGAGTCAAGACTCCCCATTATTCAGTAATCTATATTTTGAGATGTTTTGGAGTCGAGACTCCCAAGATATCTTCATGAGCTATATACATGTTTTTGGGAGTAGTGTCTAGCACCGAGTAGGCTAGGTAGTCTGAGGACCCTGGTCTTATAAACAATGCGCCACCGTAGATATATATTTGGGACCTATCGAGAGAGTGCTTCCCCAACCTGAAGGCATACCTGTGATATCACACCTCCATTTCTCTTTACCCTACAAAGTCTTAGGACTGCTCTTCCCACTTGACCAAGTTAGTGGGGCATTAATGAGCTCTATCGTGATGATGTCGGCTATGACGAGTCTCCCCTTATTCCTCATGCTTTCAGTTATTTATTTTCATATATTATGATATTATGTTTTATAGCATATTTAACCCATTAATCAGCTTATGAGTTTTCACGTATGATTTCATGTATGGTACATTACGTGATTTTTTATTTCTAAGCCTTGGGGCATTATGTTCAACGTATGATGAATATCCCATGATTATGATTACTTCAAGAATATGATGTTTGGCATGTTTTCCTTACTCTCATTTCATGATATAGATCTAGGTACTCAAACTCAACCCGCAATTAGAAACATTCTGGGCTTGATCATCTTGCAGGGGTGAGTCCTCATTTTTTGAGGACTAGAGTTATATACTTTATTTAGTTCTATTACCTCGTTTTAGTTTCAAACGTTGGAGTTAGCTCGAAACTCGTCCCAACAGCTCATAAGTTAGTACAGGCTTTCATATATAGAGTTAACCTCTTTAACTTTGTGACTTGGTATTTACATTATCAGATTATCTAGTTATCCGTAGGGAAATATATTATATTTCAGTTAGTTGCCACTTAATTAGAAGTTATTGTCACGACCTGAACATAGGCTCGGATAGAGCCACAGAACAAGAAACCTCGAGAGACTCCAAGTCAACCATGGCATGAAATAGAAGCTAAGAGCATACAACAAGCAAAAAATGATAAAATAAAACATGCTTAAGCAGAAGTTATATACATATCAATCTAAAACAGAGTCAACAATGACAAGCTAATTTCTACATAATGTCTAAAAAAGCCTCTAACATAACTGATGAGCTGATGGGACAACATCCCAAAATAGCTCGATAAAGTCTATAATTGAAAGAACATAAAAATGGATAACTAAATATCCTCGAAGGATGAGGACTCACCAACACTGGCTAGACAGGCCTGAGAAGGAAGACTAGTGATGCGGCTGAGGCTGGTCCCTTGGACCTGTATCATGAAATGATACAACATAGTCAGTACTTAGAATGTACTGAGTATGCAAGGTAAGTAAAAACGGACATTTAAAATACTAAAGAGTTCATAAGAGTAGGACCGAATGATCATAAAGTAAATATCATAATGTAAACGTAAGGCTCAAGAATTTCAACCCTTTCATAATCCAATCATAATCATAGTTATAAAAGAAAACTTTATAAAAATAACTTGACCCAAAGTAACATAAACAGAACCATGCATAAATCATGAGGAACAATGGGAGAACTTATCTTAACTGACACCATCATAATAGAGCTTACATGATGTCTCACTATTTCACCCAAGTGGTCAGGACCGTCCCAGGCTTGCCAGGAAAGGGGCGTGCAGTATGGTGATATCATAGGGATCCAATAATAAATATATATACCTATAGTGGCACATAATTTTGAGACCACGGGGTTTACTTGAACGCCAGGTCTACTTGGTGTGAGACACTCCTCCTAAAAACATGCACATGAGGGCTCATAAAGTAATCACGAAATCATTCTTGAAGTTCATGGCCAAATAAATAATAACATAATGTATCCCACTTAAAATACATGATTATCCATGAATAAGGGCCCATGAATTGGCTAAGAGTCATAAATCCATAAATCTTGAAAATCATGCATACTTGTGAAAATACATATACTTGATATTCATAAATCCATGAAGAGTACTTGAGAGAAATCATATCAATAATCATAAATCATAATTTAAACTTAATAAGATCAAAATCATAATAGAATCATAACTTGACTTTTCATGAAGCTTGCATAATTGGGCATGATTTAATTAAAATTTGAAACTATGAATTAATAATCAAAATACTTATTAAATCTACCGACAGATCATAAAACATGATTTAATACATGAAGGGAACTAACTCATAGATAGATCATAGAGAATTTCACAAAAATTGGAATAAACCCCATAAGATCATGGACTTGAATCTAGAATTGAAATCAATGGAATTGAGAAGAATTTTAGGCATGAGAGTGAAAGGAATTCTCATTCATAGCCTCACATACCTGAGTAAATCTGATTTACACTCCCTCTTGAAATCCTAAAGGAAATTGGAGAAAAATTAGGGAAATTCATCAAGCTTGATCTCCAAGCAAGTACTCTAACTTTCATGATTGGAATGGTAAGGCTTAGGATAGGTTTAACACTCTTAAAACCCTTCTAACTAAGCTTACGATGATGTAGTTTAGGACCTTAGAGCTTAGGAATTATGAGAATACCCTTAATGAAAAGTCTGGAAATTTTGCTACCAGTGACCACGACCTATACCAAAGGTCGTCCTTTGATACCACGACTCGTGGTGTCCGTTCATTACTTCCTCCATCATTTCTTAAATTCTCCAGTCCTGATACAATTACTCGACAAAATGGGTCGTTACTAGAGACAATGATCCGTTACTTCCTCGCGTCGTCACCACTGACTCCTCACCAATATTTTTTTGAGACTTCTACCACGAGTCCACCAACGACTCGTACCTCCAAAAAATGGGTTGTTGAACCCATCCGCTGCCTCTGGGCTAATTTTCACAGCACCTTCTCATGAGCACTTTCCACGACTGTGGCTCCTCACAACGAGTCGTACCATGACTCGTGCCATCAAACCCTAACATCACAGAGACCAACAATGACCCTCATCCACGACTCGTCACATCAACCAATGGGTCATCTTTAGACCCCGTTACCATAAAATCTTCTAATATAGAACCTGACAATGGGTGGCTCCCACAGGTCGTTAGACCCTCCAACAACTCGTATCATGAGTCATTCTGAGCAAAAACTAAGATTTCCTACTGCCTCTCATTTCAAATTTCTGAGTCTAGTCTTAGGCACTTCTGGGGTATTCCAGTTATATTATGCTAGTAATATGCCATGCCATGGGTTAGCTTGGAGCCATTTGTGGTTCTAGGTCCCGTTTCTTGATCTACGGTCCATGCTCGGGTCGTGAAAAACTTGGTATCAGAGCATTAGGTTTAGAATGTCCTTGGGTGTCTAAAAGCTGCATTAAGTATAATCTTTTTCATGGGTGTGAAGCATGCCACATTTATGAGGAAGAGGCTTCAAGACATTTTAGGAAACTTTCCTTCTTTCATACTCTAGTTCATGCTATAAAGTTTAACTCTATAAAGACTTCCTCCTAACTCATGCATTCACATGCTCCAAAGCATAACCCCAGTCAGATGAATAAGAGGCACTCTCAAACTATTTCTTCCTATAGGAGTTAAGAGAAGCTAAGGCAAAAGAATCCATGAACTTGAAGTAAAGAACCAAAAGAGTGGAGGAGTATGATAAGAGAAGTATAAAGCCTTTAGTGATAGCCTTAGAGGCGAATGGGAAGTCAAGAGATAGTGATTTTAACCTAGATGTAAGAAGGGGTTCAATCCTTAGAATGATGACCTTTAAGCTAAGGGGGAGATTATAAAGTGAAGGACCAGGTCAACTCTTGAGTTCCAAGTGTAAAGGTCTAGGATCAGTATCTATGGGAGATCGATCCATACTTATTTAGGTGTCTTCTCGTACTTCAATCAATATGATACTCTGCTCATGATGTATGTGAACAGTTATGCCCATGTCTAAGTTCCAAGTACTCCTTACGTGTATTTGTACTCAGATTTGTAAAATGAGAAGTAACCAATTTAGATGGTGATTCCAATCTTTTTTCATGATTCCATAAATCTCAGCTTCATTTCATGACCCTTGTTGTGTATGTAAGATCATGTCTCTCAGCATGTTCCGCTCTATGAACTCAATCCTTAAGATTTGCCTTAGTGGCTCATAAGATCATGCTATATCAGATATATGCCCAGCTTAGATTTCTTGAATGATTTATGCTCACGATTTTCTTAGACTAATCCCTATGTATGTTCCCCTATGATGGAAAAGATGGTTACAATGTGTACGTTCAAGATAACTCTCTATTCTTCCATAGGTGCCAGGTATGTAGAAGTTCATTAGACATAGTTATTAGCCAAGCCCGGGAGATAGAGGAATTCTTGAATAGCTTTAGCTACAGGGAGCCATGGGATAATCATAAGTGATAGGCTTGAATGAGGTGGTGATGTACAGGTAGACCATAGTATGGTGTGACTAGTGGCTTCTTCATTAGAGCTCGAACTAGTGTGACTTCCTTGTTTAGGGGAAATATTATTGGTGGGTAACTCTAGGTTTTCGGAGGTATGGTTGATCTAGGCTTGAATGTGGTTGAAGTATGCCGCTGGACTTAGACTTTAGTACAAATAGGGGCTCAGGCGAGGAATATAGGCTAGAAAGGTTGGGCATTAAGGATCGGAAGTTATGCTATAGGGTATCAATATTCCTAGTTGGAAGTGGGACGAGATTAAGGTAGATTTCATTATAGGGTTTCCTCGTACACACTGACAACATGAGTCTATATGGGTAATAGTGGACTACATAACCAAGTCAGCACAAGGACTATGCTTGATTTTATATTCGAGAGTTAGTTCGGTTGCACGAAGTTCCTTAATCTGTCATCTCGGATAGGGGTACTCAGCTCACCTCTCAATTTTGGAGGCCATTTCAGAGGGGCCTTAGTACTCAGGTAAAGCTTAGCACAACTTTTCACTCGCAGACAGAAGGTCAGGCAAAGAGGACTATTCAGACTCTTGAGGACATGTCAAGAGTGTGCGTGATAGATTTCAAGGGTAGTTGGGATGATCACTTACCCCTCATAGAGTTTACATACAACAATGACTACTATTCTAGCATTCTAATTGCTCCGTTTGAGGCTCTTTATGGGCAAAAGTGTAGATCACCTATTAGATAGTTCGAGGAAAGTTAAGCTATGTTGATACAGCCAGGTTCAGCTTATGAGATCATGGAGAAAATTTATCTCATTAGGGATAGGCAAAAAATGGCATAGAGCCGACAAAATTCTTATGCAAATGTTAGGAGGAGAGAGCATTGGTGTGAAGGATAGCCAAACTTATGAAAAGGTTTCGGTTGAGATCCCTAATCGTCAGGTTTCGAAGTTGAGGAACAAGGAAGTAGCCTCAGTCAAAATTTTGTGGAGAAATCATCTTGTTGAGGAAGCTACATGGGATGTCAAAGAAGATATGATGGCCAGATACCCGAATCGTTTCCCTTTCGGCTCAATTTCATCATGAGGTACTAGTTTCCTCCATAGTACTCTATTCATTTTCATGTTATGTTTGTTCGGCTGTTTGGAATAACTACACGCAAGTGCACGTGGTCGAACAAGTAGTAAAGTGGCTCAAGTAAGCCAAGTGTCGATCCCACAGGGACTGGACTAAGGTATCAATCTAATAAAGTGTCAGTAAACTTTAACTCTAAACGGCAGACAATAGTGTGAAGAAGATTTTGATATTTTGTTTCCTAATTTTATACTAAGTCTAAAACGAATATACAATTTGAGTCTGAACTATAAGTATGAGCATGCTGAGGCTAAAATAAACATGTAGAGAAATAAATTATCAATACAATTTGATTAATCTTTCCTCCGGTTGCTAGTCAAGAATTATTGCCTATGGATTAAAACTCTCATATTTAACCCAACTTAAGAATCATGAACCTTCCACCTACATCTCTGTGATAAAAAGAAATTCATGTTCTAGCCATACAAAACCAATTCCTTAATTGACTAATACGACTTTCAGGTATATCTCTATCCTGAAGGTAAATCAATTCTCAATTTTCCCAAACTAAGAAAAGATCATATCCTATCAATTCACAATTTCCCAATTTCTTGCTCTCTCGAGTGAAATCAAACTTTTTGGATATACCTTAACATTGGCCACACATTAATGCAGTAAGAACAAGAATCAATAGAACAACCATGGAAGAAAAGATGAAAAACCAATTTATCAATAATTACATTTCAATACAAATGTTCTTAACCTCAGCAAGAAGGGAATTTAGCCACTCATTTGTGGATTAAACATCGTTAAATGAGTGTTAATCATACAAGCAATTGAAATAAAGAAGAAGGAGATAGAGAAAAACCCTGAGATTTTCGTCCCCTCAACTGCCTGTAACCCACGTTCTTGCTCCACCAAGTCAGAATTATTAAAAATGAACCTAAGTGTTCTATTTATACTAGTGGGAATTTTTCCCGGAATAACAAGCAATGTGTCACGGAGTGCATCGCGGAGCACTGCCTCCATGACACGCCACCAACGCATACCCTCACTGGAATCCGGTCATCCAAGTATTAAAGCCCAACGTGGCAAGGCGTGCGACGCAGGGCTAGGCCAATGTGCCACGGCCCCAACGCGCACCTTCACTGGAATTTGGCATACTTTCAGCATCCAGGCAGAATGCATCCGCGATGGTAGCGTGACACGGCTCCATCGCGGAGCCCCTTTAATTTGTTCTTTCCTTGTGCTTTTTTCCTTGCTAGCTTCCGAGTCCAATCCCGATTTCTCCCAACATGCATCTTAGCTTCGTAAAATTATATTTTTCCTGCAACACCACACTAATCATGTTGGCTAGTATAAATTCACATTTTATTACAATTTACATGAGAATGTACAAGCATCGATAGATAAACAAGGAAAAATGACACATTTGAGTATCACTTGGGCATATAAATCTGCCCAAGATCACTTACCCCACACTTAAATCCTTGTTCGTCCCCGAACAATAATCTTACACCTCATGTGATTGACACCCAATCTTGGCTACTTTGGCTCAACAATTCAAGCTACGGTTATACTGATTATTTAGTATAGCAAATCATCAAGAAAACATGCATGTTCTTATCAATACAATGACCTTCAACACATTAAGACCTCCTAGACTCAAGAATCGACTCTCGATATCGGCAAACTCATGCAAATCAGCTGATCAAGATATCCGACACGAAATTCAATCTCTCGTCGAGCATGTGCCCTCACAACACAAGAGAATTTTCCCCTTTTTAATCACATGAACTCAAAGACATTACATGCAGGGGCATATAAACAAGATTTCGCTCTCTCTCCCAAAAGAATTTACATGCATCATGTCATGAACCATAGGCTTGCCTTTAGTGTATTACTCCACTAATATAAGGACGCGTCATGTAAGATCACGTAGGACTTAACAGGTTGTAGTGTAAGCTACGGAACTAGCAAATACTGGGCTAACCAATAATAACAACTAGCCTCCTTAAGCGCTATTTCAATACATCCCATCAACCTTATGGACATTGTTTCTTCCTTCATCCTCCCATTCTTGAAGTCTGTCTTTATTTTTTTTGTTCCCATATCTTTAAGCATACTCGACTTAATAACAAAGATTTGTTATACGTCTTCATTATATTTAATTTTTAGCGAGTGCACCTTTGACCTTTTCTTTCCTTTCATCACTCTGCTTTTTCTTTTCTTTTCACACTTATCACTCCTTGACACTGTGGGAAAATTATTTTTTTCTTGAGCGCTTAAGAGTTTTGGATCAAATTCACGGATAATGAAAAGAAGGGGTTAAGCTCGGTTTACACCTTTTTGACAAAAGAAAAAAAAATAGGCTAAAGGCTCAATGGGCTAACTAGGATGTACATTCACTTTCGGTTAAAGCAAAGAAATGCCTACATCCTTTCCTACAATACACATCCTTCATTTCGTTTTGTACACACACCAGGCAAGTTCTAGACACTTCACAATAGCATGGACGATACGAAACCTCACCACACACTCATTGTACATGCTCAACTCAAAACATATTCACAGACTCTTCAATCAGCTAATTACAAGAATTCAAACATTAAGCCTCAATCACACCGTATCGGACTCTATGGCCTAGGTATCTCAACATATTTACAAAGTTGCATTTTTTCTTATGAATCACCTTTGCATTTTAAATATCATGTACAACACGCAACCAGAATTTCAAACCATAAAGTAACGACACGTTTGGGATACAAACAAACAAAAGAAAAAAATTAAAAAGAACAAAAGAAATCTACTCCTATCGACTACATTTCCCTTAAGACGGTCGTCATCCATCCATCATAGGGAACGGTCACTAATTATGACTTCGGTTCAATGGGACTATTCTCGGTAAAGAATTGAAAACAAACGCCGAGAAACCCAAAAATAAAAAATTTCGCGAAAAATTTTAATCGATAATTTTGATAAAACAAAAATATTTACACAACCAGCTAACAACATTCAACAGCACACAACAGCTTCACATTAATTACAATATAGACATACACAGAAAAATCACAGGGTCACAAGTTTTCCCAAGCACAACAACAGAACAGAGACATTAATAACAACAACAACCAGCACCTAACTACTCCCACCCCACACTTAAATCGAACACTGTCCCTAGTGTTCACAAAATTCATCATAGCACAAAAGTGGGAGGTGAAACTCCATGATCAATCGAAGTATTCCACTTCTTCGTCAGGTGTCGCTGCCTCGTCTCCCATGTATGAATCGCCCCCATCGTCATCATCTGACTCAACATCGGAGTCGTCGCAACGTGTCTCCTCATCGGTGGGGACATCATCATCAGTGGGTTCCAAAAAAGCTGGCCCCACTCGGCATAGAGACCTGGCATTTTCGCCGAAAGGGTAGTCTAGCTCGAGCTGCCACAGCTCATCTTCTGTTGTCGGTCTCCTGCCTATGCGCAGCTGGAGCATCTGCATCCCGAACATGCGGGCCATGAACTGATCATCCCGAGCATGTCGCTCGGCTAGTGTGAGAACTGGCCCGTGAGTGGTGTCGGGTGCCTTAGTTTTGGTGACATCTAAGGCCCGCCTCTCCATTTGCGGGATGTAGTCAAGGGCCTCTTCCTCAATATCCAGGCCCCTCAGGAATGTGGTCAGTAAGCCACCAAACCCGTACCTGTGCCCTTGATGCAAATGGGCTCTCTTCATGGCAGAGATAATCACCGCCCCAACATTGATCTCCAGCCCTTTCATCAAGGCATAGACCAAGCATACATGATCCCGGGTGACATCTGTCATATGCACCCCCGGGATCAGGCAGGAACAAACAATCTTAAGCCATATCCTGGCTTCCCTGTTCATCTATGAGTAGGGCAATGTCTGATGGTAGCCCCTCTCCTTATACCTGCTCCCCTGTGCTGTAGATCGGGCTCCACACAGAGTGCGTCTGATGTCCGCATATGGTGGAGTGATATTCAGTTGTCGGAGTACATGGGCGTATGTGTCCCGCGCCCCCAGGATGGCATTAAGGTGATGGGGCTCAAAAGTGACTACCTGCCCCTTATCTTTATGGTGTGACTTCTGAGTGTCAGGTTCTAGTTGGCGCAGAACTCCCGAATCAGGTGAAGATTGCACTCCTTGGGCTCTTCAAAGATGAAGTTCAGCCCGACTGCATTTATCTTGTGGACAATCCTGGGGAATTCTTGTGCCAACGGTTCCCTAGCAATGTGCTCCTCGGGGAAGTATTTGATTTCCTTATGCTTGGTGTACCATTTCTTCCCTTCCTCTGTCACCTATCGGGTTCCGTATTAACGACGTTGGACGCGCGGAACCGCTGGTGCTGCTGGGACTGCTGTTCCCAGTATGATTCTTTTCCTTCCGGCGCCCGATGTAGATGCGCCCTTCCCTTTATCTTGCCTGCTTGCCATTGTTTCTGTCAAACCAAACAAACAGTTCCAATGTTATTCAAATTAAAATTAGCTTCGACTAAGGTTGGGTTAAGCTAGGCCACCCCACACTTAGTCTTTAGCCACAATCACTACATTACAGCAAGCCAAACCTCTTTTTCTAACTTTCAAAATAAAAAACAATAACAAAAATGCCTCGTGCATTCAGAGGGTTCAACGGTATAAATTCTATGTACTACTCAGACTTCGTACAGCTAATCCACTATTACCATCGATAACATTTCATCACATAGCACTTAGCGAAAATTTCTATCAACAAAACAGATGCAGTTCCCCCAATTTCTATGCAATTTCAACAATTTCATTATCCTGACAATCCGTCGCGCCTTTAGCATCTTAACTTTAAGCACAACATAATTTACCTCACTCAACATGCACAAACCAACAAGAATTTCACATTTCAACTCAATTTTAACTTCATCATATTCAAATTCTAACCCTAGCTACAATTTCACAAGAATTTCAATCACCCATGTATTTATCGAGTTCATATAATCACAACGATACTACGAACATCAATTAACAATAGCTTACATGAATTCAAGCTCAATTTACAATTAGGGCAAGTTTTCCTCACTTCCAATGCTCAAAATCAGAAAAATCAGACAAGAAATGAGATGAAGTTAACGAACATACCTTCAATTCGATGATATCGAAGAAAAGTTGAAGAATTTTAGCTCCTAGGTCCGTGTCACGTTGGGGAAGGGGGGATTTTGGATTGTTTGTCGCGGAGGGGAGTGAAAATTGGAAAAAATTGGGTGTTTTCAGGGTTAAAAGGGTGGTTTTTCGCGCGGGTCACCCGGCGACCCGGTGTGACCCGTTGCGAATAACACTTCAACGTGTCACAGAGGGTAACGCAGAGCATGCCCTCCGTGACACGGAGCCATCGCGCAGGTACTCTGGAATTTTTCCAAAATTCCACATTACACTTCAAAATGTCACGGGGGGTAACGTGGAGCACTCCCTCCGTGACACGGAGCCATCGCGCAGGCTCACTGTTTTGCCACTTTTTATTATTTTTCTTACCTCGATTTTTCCTTTGCGATCCTTTGCATTTTCACCCTCCGTTCAACTTGAAGTTTATCTCACAACAAGAAATTGGTTAGAATTTATAGGTTTCACATAAAATACATTTTTTTTGTTTTTATTTTTATTTTTCTCATTTTTTCTTTTCTTTTTTTTTCTTCTACGAACTCTATTCACATATTACAAAAATTTCACGGGTTGCCTCCCGTGCAGCGCCTGGTTTACCATCGTGGCTTGACGTCATTAAGCTCAGTCATCCTCTAGGGTGACGGACGTCTTCTCACGACTACCGTCCTCACCCATGTCATGCTTACACTTCTCCGGTGGTTTCCCAAATGTCTCCCGTGACTCAACGCTCTGAGCACTATCCGCTCCATCAAGCACGTTGATCACTGAGAGTTCCTCGTACACGGCCGGAAGCTTTGTACACCTCAAACACCTCTACCTTGTCATTGGCTCGCATAGTTAGCTGCCCTACCGCTACATCAATAAGTGTTTTCCCGGTACCGAAGAAAGGACGTCCCAAAATAAATGGGACTTCCGCGTCTGGCTCAAAATCCAGCACGACAAAGTCTACCGGGAAGATAAGGGAGCCCACTTGCACCAGCACGTCTTCCACAATGCCATCAGGTCTGGCTAAGGAATGATCCGCTAGTTGCAATATCGCTGTTGTTGGTCTAGGACTCCCTAGCCCCAACTTCCTGAATACTGATGTCGGCATCAAGTTAATGCTCATTCCCAAATCACATAATCCGCGAGCTTGGATACTCTGCCCAATTGTAATTTGAGTTGTAAAGCTCCCAGGGTCCTTGAGCTTTGTGGGAAACCTATTTTGTATCCGTGAAGTGCACTCTTCCGTAAGCGCCACCGTAGCCTACTCAGTCAACCTGCTTTTGTTTGCCACGGTGTCCTTGATATATTTTGCGTACTTCGGCACTCCCTGCAAAACATCAACAAGAGGTAAATTAATGTGTACCTGCTTCAGCACCTCCATGAACTTTTTGAAACACGCTTCCTCCTGGTGTTTCCTTAGTCTTTGAGGGAACGGGGGTGGTGGTCTTTCTGGTTCAGCTTCCTTCTCCTTCCCCCTATCATCATTGTGCTCCCTCTCCTTTTCACCTGCTCCCGACTGCTGTGGTGGTCTTTCTGGTTCCACCTCCTTGAGTTGCAAACCACTCCTCGTGGTCACTACATTTACTTGCTTGGGGTCGGGGTCAGTGTCACTTGGAAGTCCTCCTCTCGGCTTGGTGTTTTGAGCTCCAGCAAATTACCCAAACTGGTATTCCAGCGCCTTTGTAGCTAACTGATTGTTCTTTACATCGGCTGCCAATTTCACGTAATCAGCCTGCAATTGAGCTTGGTTAGATATCATTGTCTTGAACATCTCCTCAATGTTGGGTGATGGTGGTGGAGGAGGTGCATTGTTGCTTCTGTATTGTGACTGATAGTTCTGCTGCCCTCCTTGATTTCTCTGCGGCCCCTGACTCGAACTTTGCCCTTGATGGTTGTTGCAACCCCAAGAGAAACTCGGGTGATTCCTTCAGTTGGAATTGTAGCCATTGCCATACTATAGGTGGTCATTTCTCTATACATTAGCAACAAAGTTCACCGAATCAGGATTTTCTCCGCAACACTCAGCTGAGTGTTCATTACTCCCGCACACTTCACACTAAATCTGCTGCACTACATTCACTGGGGTGTGAGACTGGTTCATGCTCATGTTACTGAAGTGGGTGTTGAGTTGATTCTGTAACACAGCTATCTGTGCAGCAATAGCTGTAAAACCATCCACTTCTAGGACTCCTGCTGCTTTCCTTGTTCCTCATCTTGACGAATCCGCTTTCCACTCCGGATTCCCCTCTGAAATACGATTTAACAAGGTATACAGCTCCTCGTAAGTCTTCTCTAATGCTTGTCCCCCAGCTGTTGAGTCTAGCGAGATTTTTGTGTGGGGTTCCAAACCCTCTATGAAAGTATGCACCAGCACATCATTGGATTGGTGATGATGAGGAAAATCCCGCAACATAGATTTGAATCTCTCCCAGGCCTGATACAGATTCTCTCCCTCTCTCTGTTTAAAACTTAGAATTTGTCTTCTATGTCTTGCTGTTTTACCGGATGGAAAGAACCGTATCAAGAATTTCTTTGCAAGATCATCCCACGAGTGATGGAATTAGGTGGCTCAGCTTTCAACCACCTCTTAGCTTCTCCCAAAAGTGAAAATGGGAACAATGTAAGCCTGACATAATCTGATGACACTCCAGCGGGGATGTATGTGTCACTTATCTCCAAAAACTTTTGGAGATGTTGCTATGGATCCTCATGAGGGAGACCTGTGAACTGCCTGCTGGTGTGCAGCAATTGCACCATGTTCTGTTTAAGCTCGAACCTCCCTCCTGGTTCAGGTTTGCAGATGCTAGATGTGACATTGTTAGCATGTGGTATTGCCACCTCGCGAACCGGCCTAGCTACCATTTTCTCGGGCACTAACATTGCCCTTACAACTGGTGGATTCTGTTGTTGCTCCAGGATTGTTTGTCTGAGCAACTGCAGCTTTTTCTCTAGAGCTTCTCTCCTATGGCGATGGAATTGTCTTTTCGGCTCTAAAGATGAGTCCACCAGCTCCTTGTCTCTTGCCAGTGTTCAACAAAAATTCGTATCTGCAAAATACAGGCTAAGACCATGTTGTCAACACTAAGAGGAAATAGTAAACTAACACTTAAGAAAAATTTACCAATTGCCAGTCCCCGACAATGGCGCCAAAAACTTGTTTGGCTGTTTGGAATAACTACACGCAAGTGCACGTGGTCGAACAAGTAGTAAAGTGGCTCAAGTAAGCCAAGTATCGATCCCACAGGGACTGGACTAAGGTATCAATCTAATCAAGTGTCAATAAACTGTAACTCTAAACGGCAGACAATAGTGTGAAAAATATTTTGATATTTTGTTTCCTAATTTTATACTAAGTCTAAAACGAATATACAATTTGAGTCTGAACTATAAGTATGAGCATGATGAGGCTAAAATGAACATCTAGAGAAATAAATTATCGATACAATTTGATTAATCTTTCCTCCGGTTGCTAGTCAAGAATTATTGCCTATGGATTAAAACTCTCGTATTTAACCCAACTTAAAAATCATGAACCTTCCACCTACATCTCTGTGATAAAAAGAAATTCATGTTCTAGACATACAAAACTGATTCCTTAATTGACTAATATGACTTTTAGGTATATCTCTATCCTGAAGGTAAATCAATTCTCAATTTTCCCAAACTAAGGAAAGATCATATCCTATCAATTCACAACTTTCCAATTTCTTGCTCTCTCGAGTGAAACTAGACTTTTTAGATATACCTTAACATTGGCCACACATTAATGTAGTAAGAACAAGAATCAATAGAACAACCATGGAAGAAAAGATGAAAAACCAATTTATCAATAATTACATTTCAATACAAATGTTCTTAACCTCAGCAAGAAGGGAATTTAGCCACTCATTTGTGGATTAAACGTCGTTAAATGAGTGTTAATCATACAAGAAAATGAAATAATGAAGAAGGAGATAGAGAAAAACCTTGAGATTTTCGTCCCCTCAACTGCCTGTAACCCACGTTCTTGCTCCACCAAGTCAGAATTATTAAAAATGAACCTAAGTGTTCGATTTATACTAGTGGGAATTTTTCCCGGAATAACAATCAACGTGTCACGGAGTGCATCGCGGAGCACTGCCTCCGTGACACGCCACCAACGCGGACCCTCACTGGAATCCGATCGTCCAAGTATTAAAACCCAACGTGGCACGGCGTGCGACGCGGGGTTAGGCCAACGTGCCACGGCCCCAACGCGCACCTTCACTGGAATTTGGCATATTTTCAGCATCCAGGGAGAATGCATCCACGATGGTAGCGTGACATGGCTCCATCACGGAGCCCCTTTAATTCGTGCTTTCCTTGTGCTTTTTTCCTTGCTAGCTTCCGAGTCCAATCCCAATTTCTCCCAACATGCATCTTAGCTTCGTAAAATTATGTTTTTCCTACAACACCACGCTAATCATGTTGGTTAGTATAAATTCACATTTTATTACAATTCACATGAAAATGTACAAGCATCGATAGATAAACAAGGCAAAATGACACATTTGAGTATCACTTGCGCATATAAATCTGCCTAAGACCAATGTTCATATCTCTAATTTTCTTTCATGCTCGTAGCATGTATGTATATTTCATGAATTTAGTTTAGTCGAGTATTTCAGTCCAGAGTCAGTCACTCCATTAGTTCTCAGCTATGGTTGTTCAGTTTTGGGATTGCAGCTTTTTCCCTAGTCTTCTAGCTTAGTTAGCCCATGTTCGAAGATGAATGTTCCTAAGGGGGAGATAACTAACACCCCAAAAGTTTCTTAGGTCAGAACCGAGGCTTACAACAAAAATCATCAGGAAAATAACACCAAAACCAAACAATAAACCTCAGTACGGTTCCTTGTAGGGTCCAACGGGTCATTGGATCTTCTTGTTGTTTGATGTTCTAGAGAGCTATCAGAAATTTTCCTCACGAGGGGACTACACAGATCATGGTTTGATTAAACGAATGTTTGGAGTTATTGAAGAATATTTAGAGAATTTTGAAGGAAGAATGGGGAAAAAAATGGACGGACCAACGTTCCATTGTTGTGGACCACGACCCCGTTGTATGGGTAGTTGGTTTTTCCAGTTGGTTTAAAATTTTGGGCTAAGTTTTGAATCAATTTAGGTATATGGATAGACCTGAAACGAATGAATTTATTAAAATAAGGTGTTAAGATCAATTTTAACTGTAAGAAGTGCATTGGATACAAATTAAGGTCATAAGGAACCTCTAGCACAAATTTGAGTTGAGAGCCTTCTTTCTAATTGAGTTTTGGTATAAGTTCTTAAAAGGGTCAACTTCAAATGACCATAGCTCCCCTTTTACAAATTATTTTTGGGTGATTCAACACACCAAATTGAAACCCTTGGAGTCTTCTTTCCAATGCATCTGACCTTGTATCAATTGAAGTTAGAAGTAAAAGGTTACGAACAGTTTAGTGAAACAGCAATAGGTATTGGACGAACCTCAGTATGGGTCATCCTATCAAACAATGACTCATCCTTTTGGTCATTTTAACTGCCAGTTTCAGGCTATAATTTAGTAGTTTGGGGGCATTCGTGTAAACTCCTATGCTTCTAACTTCTAAATGACATTGTTTTGGCTTTAAGGTCAGATTAAAGGGATTAACCTATCCTAAATCCTCACCCTCTCCGAAAGATCGATAGTTGGATTTTCTCTCAAGAAAGGAGTGTGGGTTCTTCTTCAAGCTCTTCCAAATTTTCCTTGGGTCTTCAAGAAAATTTAAGGTATCAGAAACCTAAGTATATAGGTCCATGAATGGGGGATTTCTTCCATCCTCATGCCCAATTTATCCTCTAAATTCATGAATTCAAGTCTTTAATCAAGTGTATTGGAATTCTTGGGTTTTAATACAATTCTATGGAATTATCTATGTTATGTCTATGGGACGAATCCCCTCATGTTATAATTAATGATTTAAGACTATTAGGGCTGATTTTACCTTAAAAATGATTATCAATTCATGAATCTCAAGTTATTAGAAATTATGCCCTGCTATGCATGTCTTATGAAATTCAAGCTTATGATTCCATGATTTCTAGCATGATGAGTGATCTAGCATGCATTAATGTTTATAAATTATTAACTCATGATTCCATGATTTTGAACTATGAAGTCTATTTCAAGTATGTACGTATTCATGACTTGGGCAAGCCTATGCAAGTTAAGTATATTTTATCATGATTTAGCCAAGGCTTACAAGATTAGTTTTAAAGAGATATCTGAAGTCAAGACTCCCCACTATTCAGATTTAATCTATATTTTGAGATGTTTTGGAGTTGATACTCCCAAGATATCTTTTGAGCTATATACATGTTTTTGGGAATAGTGTCTAGCACTGAGTAGGCCAGTTAATCTGAGGGCCCTAATCCCATAAACTCCACGACACCATAGGTATATATTTGGGACCTGTCGAGAGAGTGCTTCCCCTACCTGAGGGCATACCAGTTATATCACACCTCCATCATTCTTTGCCCTGGAAAGCCTTAGGATGACTCTTCCCACTTAAGCAAGTTAGTGGGGCATCACATAAGATCTATCATTGTAATACCGCGGAAGTTCTTAATACTAGACTCGGGAACTGGAAATGAGAAGCAACAAAATCTGAAATTCTTGCCTCAGGATGATTGAGGGTATGAGTCATGGGAAGGACCTATGACCCGAAGGATCCACCTGTGGTTAGAAGCTATGAGGGAAGGATTTGGAACAAGGGCCTGGTAACGACCCGTTAGAAGAAGGTACGACTCGTAGGTAGGAATCGTGGGTTGGTTCTGGAATATTCATGGATCAACAGTACAAGTCGTGCTATGACCCGTTGTGAGGAACAATGAGTCATTGTGAGGAGAAATGATTCATTGTGAGTGCCCATGGGAAGAGCAGGGAAAATTCCCCAGTCAAGTAACAGATGGAACCCTCGACTCTTAAGGGGAAGGTACAAGTCATGGTGTGACTCGTGGGAAGTTCAGATATAGTTTCATCAGAGGCGGTAACGATAGGATATGATGGATCATTGTTTTATGAAATGACTCATCCTATTGAGTTGTGGCATCAGGACCTGAGAACTGAAGGAAGAGGAAGGGAAGTAACGGACAGTCACCACGAGTCGTGGTAGCAAGGTATGACTCGTGGTACCACTCGCTGTCACTAGCAATGCAGTGATTCCAGATTTTTTTATTAAGGGTATTTTCATAATTCCTAAGCCCTAAAGTCCTAAAGTATGTCATTTTAAGTTTAGTTAGCAGGGTTTTAAGGGTTTTAAACCTATTCTAAGCATTCCCACTCCATGCATGCAACTTAGAACCTTTCCTTGGAGATCAAGCTTGAAGAATTTCTCCAATTTCTTGCTAAATTTCCCTTGGGCTATCAAGAGGAAGTGTATATTAGATCTACCCAGGTGCGTAGGGTTATGAATGGGTGTATCCATCCACTCCCATGCTCAATCCCTCTTCAATTTGATGTTATTTCTAAGTTGATGAATCTATGGGGTTTTAACCCAACTTGTGAATTCTCTATGTATCTATCATGGGTATTCTCTATGCATATTTCTAATGTTGAGTTATGATACTGGGCATGTTTTATAATGTTTTCAAATGTAAATTTTGAAATCAAAGTTTGATAAATAAGATGCCCATCTATGGAAGCTCATGAAAAGATGAGATTATGATCTATGCTTATAGTTATGATGAGATGCTCATGATGAAAGTATGATTTCGAATTACCCATGTCTATGTTCAAGTTTTAAGTAATCAAAGTCTATTTCAAACATGTTTAAGTATTGGGAAAACCCATATGATCAAGTATGTTTCATGATTTATCTAAATTTCATGTTATTAGCTTGCTACATGGTTTTGGAGTCTAGACTCCCACTCTTTTCAGCTTGTGGTATGGTTTGAGCCCAAGGCTCCTCATGTTATGATTTTAGACTATGCATGTATATTATGATTCAGCTTCGTCACTAGACGATGGTTAGCTTTGTTGAAAAATAATGGAGAGCATATGCATGTTTTGGGAGTAGTGTCTAGCACCGAGTAGGCTAAGGGTCAATCAACCCTATGCCTCAGAACTACATGCCAATGTAGGTATGTTCAGATTATTTAGGACCACCCTTGTGAGCTTCCCCTACCCCAAG
Source organism: Datura wrightii (assembly GCA_035772735.1). Taxonomy (NCBI): domain Eukaryota; kingdom Viridiplantae; phylum Streptophyta; class Magnoliopsida; order Solanales; family Solanaceae; genus Datura; species Datura wrightii. The sequence continues at coordinate 99,903,605 of JASDFA010000019.1, read as the reverse complement.
AGGCCTTCAGATTGATATCGATATCATGGTAGCGTCCTTAGCCCTGGAAAGGCTTTGGACAACTCTGCCTACTTGAGTGTGATAGTCGGGACCACGTAAGCTATGTCGTAGTAATGTCGATTATAAGACGAGCCTCCCATTATTCCTTATGATTTTAGTTACGCATATTCATCAGTCATGATATTATGTTTTTAGTAGGTTTGACCCAATGTTCAGTTTTACTTATGATTATCAGTTTTCATCTTTGGGTCATTCGATTCAGTTATGATATTCAATTCTGATACTCAGTTATTCATGAATCATGTTATGCATGTTTTATGACTCTCAGGCTCTTACGATGAATTGTTTTATGTTATGCATGATCACTAATTTTAGTTACTTAGCAGTTTTACTTACCTTGCATACTCGGTTAATTCCACATACTGACCGCATACTCTATGTTGTATCGTTTCGTGATACAGGCTCGGATATTCAGGCTCAGTCCCGCCATTAGCAAGACTCTCAGTATTAGAATCTCCCAGTCTTAGTTGGTGAGTCCTCCTCTTTTGAGGGCCCTTTATCATGTGCAGTTAGTATTTTTAGTTTCAGACTGTAGTGAGTTGGTTGGGATCTTGTCCCATCAACTCGTCAGTGATAGAGGATTTTCAGACATAGTATGTATTCAGTTTCAGCATTGTGTTATATAATTAGATGTTATGATATTTTAAGACTTCCGTTATATTATATAGTTAGCTTTCCTCTTGATTATGTTGAGTTTGGATGTCATGTTAAAACCATGGGTCACCTTGGAGCCTCTCAAGTATCTTTGTCCCATGTCTCAATCTGAGCCTATGTTCATATCGTGTCAACTTGGTATCAGAGCATTAGGTTTTGATGTTTCCTAGGATATCTAAAAGCCGCGTTAAGTAGAGTCTTTTTCATGGGTGTGAAATGCGTCACACTTATGACAAAGAGGCTACGAAACATTTAGGAAATATTCCCTTCTTTCATGATCTAAGTTGTGCAATAAAATGTCTCTCTATCCTTCAAACTCATTCTATACACATTTGCAGAATTATGCCTCCTCATCGGGTTAACGGAAGAAGGAATGGAAATGGAAATGGCCATGAGGATGGCAATAGGTAGGGGAACCACCAGGCCCTACTAGCCCATGAGGATCATGTACCCGAGCAGGTTGCCCACGTGGAGTTCAGGGCAGCCATTCAGATGCTAGATCAGGCTTTGACCGCCAAAGTCAACTAGCAAGCGGTAGTGCATGTCCCTCGGAATGGGAATGCAGCAGCAACAAGAGTCAGAGATTTTCTGAGGATGAACCCTCTTAGTTTCTTGGATCAAAGGTGGATGAGGATCTATATGAGTTTATCGATGAGGTTCTAAAGATCACCCACATCATGGTGGTGACTGCAGAGGAGTGCGCCAATCTAGCCTCGTATCAGTTGAAAGGGGTTGCACATTTGGTTCAAGCAGTGGAAAGATAGCCTCGTGCATGGGATAGCAGACTACTTGGTCAAAGATTTTTGGACCGTGATGCTTCATCAGGACTTTGACTTTCCCCTGATAGTTCTGTACTCCTAGTAGATGGAGGTGGTACAGGTGAATGAGCGGGAGAGAGAGGCCAAAAGGGCCAGGATTGATAGCTTTGGATTCTCCTAGAAGAGACCTGGTGGGAACCATCAACAGTCCCACTAGAGATCTTCAGCCCTAGAGTCTTCTACTATGAGTGTGTCATCTAGATCCAGGCGCGACTAGAGGGGATGAGCCTTAGACTCTAGAAGTCAAGGTAGAAGACCTATAGAGTCCAGCATTCTAGAGTGTGGCAGGTGTGGCCGAAGACATACGTGTTAGTGCTTAGCAGGTTCATATGCTTGTTTTGGATGTGGGAAGCCCAGGCATATGCTTAAGATTTCCCAGTAGCCAGATAGGGCCATGATAAGGGCCGAGGCCCAGCCTCCAGTTCATCAGCTCCACCAGTATGCCCAGCTCAGTAAGGGACATCTACCAGCGCGGGTGGTGGTCAGTGCCAGAAGAGATTCTATTCCCTAGAATCCCGTCAGGAGCAGGAGGTCTCCTCAAATGCAGTAACTGGTATGTAAATGAGTATTCCACCTTGATGTATATGCATTGTTAGATATAGGGGATACTTTATCTTTTGTGACACCCTATGTTGCTAGTAGTTTCGAAGTCAGTTTCGAAATCCTATCAGAACCTTTCTCAATCTCTACTCCAGTCGGTGATTCAGTTATAGCTTGACAGGTATATAGAAATTGCCCTAGCACAAATCTTCTGAAAGTCACCTCAACAGATTTAGTAGAGTTAGCCATGACCGATTTTGATGTTATCTTTGGTATGGATTGGCTACATGCATGTTATGCCTCAGTCAATCGTAGAAGTCATGCAGTAGAGTTTAGATTTTTGGGTGAGCTAATCCTAGAGTGGAAGGATTGTTTGGTTGTACCTGTAGGTTGCTTCATTTCCTACCTTAAGGTTAGGAAGATGATTTCAAAAGGTTGCGTGTACCATCTAGGTAGGGTTAAGGATGTTACATCCGAAACCCCGACTATCAGTTAGTTCTTGTTTTGTGTGAATACCCAGAAGTGTTTCTAGATGACTTACAAGGAATTCCTCCTGAGCGGAAGATCAGTTTTGGTATTGACCTTCTTCCTGATACGCAGCCTATATCTAATCCTCCTTACAGAATGGATACAAGTGAGCTAAAGGAGTTGAAAGAGCAGTTGAAAGACATCTTAGACAAGGGTTTCACCAAATCTAGCAAATCCCTATAGGGTGCACCGGTTCTCTTTGTCCAAAAGAAGGATGGTTCCCTTCGGATGTGTATAGACTATCAGAAATTAAACAAGGTCACCATCAAGAACAGGTATCCCTCCCCACGATTGATGATTTTTTCGACCAGCTTCAGGGTGCCAAGTGTTTCTCAAAGATAGACCTCATATTCGGGTATCATTAGTTCAGAGTTAGAGAGTGATATTCCGAAGATAGCCTTCAGGACTCGGTATGGTCACTATGAGTTTGTAGTTATGTCTTTTGGAATAATGAATGCTCTTACAACTTTTATGGATTTAATAAACAGGGTTTTCAAGCCATACTTGGATATGCTTATGATCATGTTCATAGATGACATCCTTATATACTTTTAGAGCGAGGAGGAGCATGCCACTCATTTGAGGATGTTTTTTAGACCTTAAAGGATTGTCAATTGTATGCTAAGTTTAGCAAGTGCGAGTTTTGGCTAGACCCAGTGGCATTTTTGTGTCATTTGGTATCAAGTGAGGGTGTGCAGGTGGACTCTCAAAAGATAGACTTGTTAGTCCTTCGGATATCAAGAGTTTCGTGGGTTCAGCTGGCTACTACCGGAGGTTTGTTTAAGGGCTTTCATCCATTGCATCCCCGTGGATTAAATTTACCAACAAGAAGGTGAGGTTCCAATGGCTGGAGGCTTGTGAGAAGAGCTTCCAAGAGTTGAAGACTTGACTCACCTCACACCGGTGTTGACCCTATCTGAGGGCACCGATGGGTTTGTGGTATATTGTGACGCTTCAAGGATCATCCTCGGTTCCGTACTAATGCAACATGGTAAAGTTATATCCTATGCTTCCATGTAGCTGAAAGTCCATGAAAAGAACTATCTGACTCACGACCTCGAGTTGGTGGCGGTAGTATTTTCCTTGAAGATTTGGAGACACTATCTGTACAGGGTCCATGTGGATATGTTTACGGACCACAAAAGTGTACAATATGTTTTTACCCAAAAGGATTTGAATCTACATCAAAGGAGGTGGTTGGAGCTTTTGAAGGATTATGATATGAGTGTCCTTAATCATTCCGGAAAAGCTAATATGGTGGAAGATGCTCTTAGTAGGCTTTGTATGGAGAGGTGTGTCCCATGTAGATGAGGAAAGGAAAGAATTAGTGAAGGATGTACATCAACTTGCACGGCTAGGGGTCTGTCTTATTGACTCGACAAATGGAGGTGTCATTATTCAGAATGGGTCAGAATCTTCCTTGGTGATCGAGGTCAAAGCTATACAAGATGAGGATTCAATTTTGGTAAAATTGAAGGAAGTCGTGCAGAATCAGAGAGTGGAGGTCTTTTCCCAAAGGGGAGATGGTGTGCTATGATATCAGGGTCATTTGTGTGTACCGAGTGTTGATGACCTAAGGGAGCGGATGTTGCATGAGGCTCATGGTTCCAGATATTCTATCCATACGGGTGCCACCAAGATGTACTGTGACCTACGGGAAGTCTATTGGTGGAATGGCATGAAGAAGAACATAGCAGAGTTTGTGGCTAAGTGTCTGAGTTGTCAACAGGTGAAGGTTGAGCATCAAAGACCTCGGGGTATGCTTCAAGACATTAGTATTCCTACTTGGAAGTGGGAGAAAATCAATATGGACTTCATTGCAGGTTTGTCTCACACTAGATGATAGTATGACTCTATTTCGGTGGTTGTGGACAGGTTAACTAATGCAGCCCATTTCCTACCGGTCAAAACTTTTGATTCAGTGGAGGATTATGCCAAATTCTACATTAGGGAGTTAGTTCGGTTGCATTGAGTTCCCTTGTCCATCATATCAGATAGAGGTACTCAGTTTACCTCCCAGTTTTTGAGATTGTTTCATAAGGGACTCAGTACTCAGGTCAAGCTTAGCACAACATTTCACTTGCAGACAGATGGCAAGTCCAAGCGAACCACTCAAACTGTTGAGGACATGTTGAGAGCGTGTGTGATTGATTTCAAGGGTAGTTGGGATGATCATTTTCCTCTCATTAAGTTTGCATATAACAATAGTTACCATTCAAGCATTCAGATGGCTCCATTTGAGGCTCTCCATGGGTGTTAAACCTATTCTAGTCATTCCCACTCCGGTTGGTTTGAAGTCAATGAAGCTGCGTTGATAGGACCAGATTCATTCCATGAGGCCATGGAGAAAGTTCATCTTACAAGGGGCAGGTTGAAAACAGCTCAAAGTCACCAAAAGTCCTATACGAATGTGAGGAGGAGAGAACTAGAGTTTGAAGGTGGTGATTGGGTGTTTCTGAAGGTATCTCCCACGAAGGGATTGATGAGGTTCGAAAAGAAAGGGAAACTCAGTCCCTATTATGTTGGTCCGTACCGGATTGTGAGACGTGTTGGCAAGGTGGCCGACGAGCTGGAGTTTCCCTCAGAGCTAGCTTCAGTTCAACTAGTTTTCCATGTATCAGTTTTAAAGAAGTTCTTGGGTGATTTTGTTTGGTTGTCCTAGTAGACAGTGTGGGTGTGAAGGATAGCCTTAGCTATGAAGAGGTTTTGGTGGAAATACTTGATCGTCACATTCGGAAGCTAAGAAACAAAGAAGTAGCCTCGGTCAATGTATTGTGGAGGAACCAGCATGTTGAGGGAGCTACATGGGAAGCCAAAGCAGATATGATGGCCAAATACCCACATCTATTCCCTTCCGGCTCAGTTCCAGCTTAAGGTATCAGTTTCCCCCTTAGTATTCTATTCAGTTCATGTTCCCTAGTTTCTTTAATGTCAATGTATGTATGTGTGATTCATGAATTCAGTTCAGTCATGTATTCTAGTCGGGAATTAGTAACTCCATCAATTTTAGCTTAAATGTTCAGTATTTGGCATGGTAGTTGCATTTCTCAGCTTTCCAGTATGTTTTCCCATATTTGAGATTGAATGTACCTATGGGGGAGATACTGTAATACCCCAAAAGTACTTAAGACCAGACTCGGGAACTGGAAATGAGAAGAAGCAGAAATTTGAAACTTTTGCCTCAGGACAATTGAGGGAACGAGTCGTAGGAAGGACCCATGACCCGTAGGAACCACCCGTGGTTAGTAGTTATGAGGGAAGGAATTGAAACAACGAGCCTGGTAACGGCACGTTAGAAGAAGATATGACTCATATGTAGGAATTGTGGGTTGGTTCTGGAATAGTCAGGAATGGATAGTACGAGTCATGCTACGACTCGTTGAGGAACAAAGAGTCATTGTGAGTGCCTGCGGGAAGAGAAGGGAAAATTCCCCAGTCAAGTAACGGATGGAACCCACGACTCATAATGGGAAGGTACGAGTCATGATGTGACTCTTAGGAAGTTCAGATGTAGTTTAATCAGAGGCAGAAATGATAAAATACGACAGATCGTTGTTTGCTAAAATGACTCATCCTGTTGAATCGTGGCATCAGGACCTGAGAACTGAAGGATGAGGAAGGGAAGTAACGTACAGTCACCACGAGTCGTGGAAGCAAGGTACGACTCGAAGTACTAGTCGTTGTCACTGGCAATGCAGAAATTATAGATTTTTCATTAAGGGTATTTTCGTAATTCCTAAGCCCTAAAGTCCTAAACTATGTCATTTTAAGTTTAGTTAGCAAGGTTTTAAGGGTGTTAAACCTATTCTAAGAATTCCCACTCCGTGCATGCAACTTAGAACCTTTCCTGGAGATCAAGCTTGAAGAATTTCTCCAATTTCTTGCCAAATTTCCCTTGGGATTTCAAGAGGAAGTGTAAATCTAATCTACCCAAGTATGTAGGGTTATGAATGGGTGTCTCCATCCACTCCCATGCCTAGTCCCTCTTCAATTTTATGTGATTTCTAAGTTGATGGATCTATAGGATTTTAACCCAACTTGTGAATTCTCTAAGTATCTATCATGGGTATTATAACACCCTGAAAAATATTTGGTGATTATTTGATGTTTTATGCTAGGTTAGGGAAAGTACGGGTTGTATATTTGTCGTAGGTGACAAGGGAAATGTGTACGATCAAAAAACCAAAGAGTATGTGAAGTTCATAAGTAAGGGTCAAATTTAAACAACCATATCTCCCAATATATAATGAATTAGAAGCCCCAAGACCTATCAAATTAAATGTCTTTGAGTCTAGTTTTCAGAACATCAAACCTCTTGTCAATCGGAGTTCGGAGTAAGAAGTTATGGGCATTTTACCGAACCATCACCAGCGGTGACGCGGGCATGACGCCCTAGCGCCTCCACCTCCCTATTTACTTAAAACCTAATTTTTCACTTGTAGAAAACATTTCCAGCTAAATCTAAATCGACAAGCTTGATAAGTATTCCATTTCTCTCTCAATTCCAGCAGCTAGGACAAAGAAAATCAAGGAGGAACGTCAAGCAAAGTTCAAGAAAATCACAAGAAAAGTTGAGATTACCTTGCCAAGTATGTTAGGGGCTGTTTTGGAGCTCGTTTCGGAAAGGTTTTGAAGATGTTTTTCTGCGTTTCAAAATCTCTTTGGACTGCCTATATATCCATTTTCGTGTAGGTGTTGAAATCAGGAGAAAAGGTAGGGATTTCGCCCCTTTTAAACCTCTCAAATTGCAAAGCGAAAATCTGGAAATTGGCAGCTAAGTCAGCTGTCGATGGACTGTTTGTTAGCTGAGTTATGCTCGTTTTCCTTAGGATTTTTGGCTGTTTATTTTTCTGGAATTATACTTCATATTGAGGGGTAGAATTTCATAATAACTAAGGTAAAATTTCCCTCTTGTTTCTCCCTCAAAAGTTAGTGAAAACTAGTTGAGAAAATGGCTAAATGTTGTTGATGTTGCCGTGTGTTGTTGTTGCTATTTTGACTGCCTATGGTTAGTTATTTTTTCTGCATTTTTTGCTATAGATTAATCTTGTCATTGGACTGTAAAACCACTTGATTAAGGTGGTTTAAGGCAGATCATTGAGATAGGAAATCGGCTAGAGAAAAGTTCATCGGAGAAAGGTATGTAAGGCGCCCCGTCTATCATTCTTTTAAGCACGATTCGTGTGTTGTGAATTGAATGAGACAGAAACCTATTTGAAAGTATTGATGCAGTATGTTAATATTCATTTAAGCTTTAAAGTCCCATGTTTTATTGAGGATAAATGTTAAGATTATGCCTAGCCGAAGTGAGACACCTAAAGTGTGATATTGTGTTGATTGTTGTCGTAGTTATACATTGAGTTGGAGACTATTGTTAGCTGGTCCTTACTGTATGTTATGTGTATATATATGTTATGTTAAATGTGTTTAAAGGTCTGGTTGCTAACTAAAGTTGGTGAAAGAGCCAAGATGAGGACGTGTAAACAATTTTAAGCCACGTAAAGATGTCGCAAGCTATTGAGGGTAAACGAGCTTATCGAATTAGGATTACCTAGTTATGGTTGTACTTTATCTTATGTGTATGTTATGAATATTTCAGGCCAAGGGGAGATTTCATAATCCCTTTCCCTTAAACAAAACGACAAGCTAGCGAGTTTCTGAGCTCTAATGTCCCTTGAACGAGATCTATAAATTTTGTTGAAACTCTTATGTCATCCGTAGTTCCTTATGATTTATACAAGTTTTTAATACATGCATTTAAGTTCTATTTTCTATCTTTACATGTTATATGTACTCAGTTCCAGTTATGCATTACGAAGGAGTCCTATGCAGGCCACATGTTTAGTATTCGTCATTTCTATGTTGTATGTGTTGAGTTGGTCCAGTAAAAGTCATATCGGCTCCATTTATTATTTTATCTAAGCTTTAGTGATTTTTACCCCGATGTGGTACACTGGCTGGACGAATTGTATATAGATTTTATGGTTGGCTGTCTGCTGGCATTTCAGTTATAGTCTTTATTGTGCATTAGATGGTTGCATTTACACTTCAATAATGAGTTATTGTCAGGTTTCTATTTTCAGGATTCCGGGTTGTTACTACTCCTTATTTCTAGCCTAGTTATCATTTTTATCTTAGATGTTTATAGTTTTCAGCCTTACATACCAGAACATTTTATTCATACTGACGTCCCTTCATCTTGGGACCCTTCCTGCAATCGTACTGTAGGTACAGGCCGAGGCTCAAATCATCGGACGTAGTAGGAGCCAGATTTCAGCAGAATAGTGGTATGCTCCTCTCTTCTAGGAGCCATGTCCTAGTTTGGACTATTTTCAGTTTCGTGTACCGCATGGGTAGGTCAGGGCCCTGTCCCGTGCATTTCAGGTTGTTTACTCTATAGAGGATGATGTGGACGAGTTTGTATAGTAGTGTGGATTGTGTAGTCGTATTGGTTTTTCATTTCTTTTCTTAGCTTTATTGTAGCCTTGTCGACTTTCCAGGTTGTATATTTATAATTGTCAAGGCATTATTAGCCCAGTATTTATCTTGGTTGGTTGTGACAGGTGGTCTTGTCAGCCTTAGTGTTACATCTATAGATGCTATATAGACGGCTTCTCGATCGACCATGAATCGAGTGCCAGTTGCGCCCTACCCTAGTTTGGGGGCATGACAGACTTGGTATCAGTGCGAAGTCGTGTCCTAGGGAGTCTACAAAGCCGTGACTAGTAGAGTCTTGCTTATGGGTATGTTGTGCATCATACTTATAATCAGGAGGCTACAGGACATTTAGGAATTGTTTCACTTCTTTTAATAATAGCTCGTGCTATAGGTCGAGCTCATAAGTACTGTGATATCTAAATCGTGTTATTATTTCAGAGTATGCCTGTGACAAGGAAGATGACTACAAGGTTGATTGGCACAACCATTGGGGAGGGTACTAGTCTCCCTCCAGTTGATCAGAGAGACAGGTTAGAGGCTCAGAGTGAATCTCCTGCCCCAAGTATTACAGTTCCTCCAGCATTGGCCGGAGCAATGGCAAGTAGACCTCCAGCTCCTCCCGCACTAGCAGTACTTGAGGGTAGTACAGTGGCAGACCCTCCCACGCCTGTGGTACCTCCAATTGTTCCAGAAGGACAGGGTCTTGAGGTAGCTGTTCAGATGATGGCTCGTATAGCTGCAGGTCAAGAGTGACGATTGGAGGCGATGGAGAGACATAGAGGCCAGACAACTGAGAGTTCCAGGGCCCGCGAGTTCTTGAGTTTGAGCCCTCCTATATTTACCGGATCAGACCCAAGCGAGGATCCTCAGGACTTTATCGATTTGACTTATAGGGTGTTAAAGGTGATGCGAGCTACAACGACTAAGGAAGTAGAGTTGGCGGTCTTCAGACTACGTGATGTGGCCATATTGAGGTATGAGGCTTGGGCTCGATCCAATGGAGCCGATGCACCACCAGCTGAGTGGGAAGAGTTCTCCGAGGCCTTTATGCACCATTATCTACCCCGAGATTTTCGGCAGGCTTGAGCTGAGCAATTTTTGCACCTAGAGCAAGGAAGTATGAGTGTGCGTGAGTATTTTAATTCTCTTTCCAGGTATGCTCCTCACATGGTTTAGATAATAGAGGATAGAGTTCATCGGTTCGTGTTAGGGTTAGGGCTTCATATAGCTCGATATTGCTTGGGGGTATCTACTCAGGAGCACATGGACATTTCACGAATTCAGGCTTTCATCCAAAGGGTAGAGGATTTGGTTCATCAATTGTGGGATACTCAGAGACAGCAGGAGCAACGAAAGAGAGCTAGGACTATGGGTTCTTATAGGGGGCCGCAGGGTGACCCAGGGGCTCAGTCTTCCAGTCAGTCAGTTAGGCCAATAGGGAGTGCCCCACCTCAATTTCAGGGACATAGAAGGGACCAAGGCCCAGCTCCATCTAGCTCTTGACAACAGGAGCGGGTGGGGCAAACGTGACCATAATTGCCTCTTTGTCCCCAGTGTGGGAAATCTCATTCAGGTCAGTGTCATCAGGGGCATAATGTATGTTATCATTGTGGGCAGCCAGGGCACTTTATGAGGGATTGTTCAGATAGGGTCTGTCACACCCCACCTTGGGGGGTATGACAGGCACCTAGTGCCTGCTAGACTCTGGGCTGCTAAATGGTCCAGTCTGAGCACATCTGGTGCTCTGGCTGACTGTGGCTCTATTTCAAGAAACGAACCGGCTATATAACGGCTATAAATACAGCCTCTGGCCGACTGGGCCTATAGCCACCTGTACTGTATCATCAGCTAACTAGAATCACTCATATAGGGAAACCTATGCGGGCCGACAAGGCCACCATGCTGTCTAGTTATCTCTAACTCAATATAACAAATGCGGAATAGCAACGTGACCGGCAAGGTCACCACTACTGACTGGATAAGGCCTCACACGGCCAACATCGAAAACTTGACACATTTATACATGCACAGCCCCACACGACCGGCTCCACCACCACAGGAAACATCAGACTGCAAGCCTCTAGGAAGTAATAATAGACTGGTCGGGACAGGGCCCCGACCTACCCATACTGTAATCAAAAAGGAAATAGGAGCAACCTCCGACTGTCTAGCTCCGGAGGATAGGAGCTTACAACTCTGCTGACTGGATCACAAGGGATCGACTCCTCGTCTATGTGTACCTGCAGGCAAGTAATGAAGCGCCCCTACGGGCGTCAGTACCACAGGTACCGAGCATGTAAAGCAAACTGAAATGGGCAACAACAATAACATAAAGTATAAGCAGGAAGTAGTTGCATCTATCTGGCTGAGGATAACTGGGGAGAGTTTACCTATTCCGTAACTAAATTGGGCATACCTGACGACGTGTCGCCCTACTATCTATCAGTATCTCATAGCACATATAGATATACATATAAATACACACAATACCTGACCGACCCCCATAAGCCGGAAGGTGCCAACCAACAGAACAATCTATTTACCCCTACCCGGGTCTAAACCAACCAAAAATAAGTCACTCCACTCATCTGATAATTGTGAGCTCCTCCTACCGTCCCCCTTGGGTACGTAGCTCAGGCCTTGGCCTCTGATAATAAATTGTGTCTGAGTCCGAAGACTCCTGCCTTTGGGCGCAAGTGCGCAACGGGGTAATCTGCTGCTGTATCTGTGACTGAAACTGTCGCTGGGTGCAAGCACGCAATAGGATAATTTTATAAAAATCTGTATCTGAAACTACCCCCAGCCACAAGCGTACATAGAGTAATCTGCCCCTATAAACAGGGTAATCTGGCTCTGCGTAGAGCGAACTGAACTGCCCCTGCAAGCAGGGTAATCTGGACCGTATTATTATGGTGGTCGGCCATCATCGTCCTCTAGGAGGACGGCATCGCCCAGCTAGTGGAGGTATCTAAATCTGGTATCGACACAGCTATAAGCCAGGGGCGACGGGGATGCTGAAAGGTGCCCGCATGCCATAACAAGTCTCAACATGCAAAACACATACACAGCAAACATGCTCAAATGAAAAATACTAATCATATTCTCTTCTTTTATTTCAAGGCTAGTTTGTATTAAACAACTGATACTACATTTTGTTTGCACTGTTTTTGATTGCTGGGCTAACTGCTACCTGGCTTTTATCTGTTTATCTAATTATTGTTACCCGTGATCTGAAGCTATATTAGTTTCTAGAGCCATATCTATTTCTGGAGCTACAATCTATATCTGGAGTTATTTCTATATCTGATTACTGATCTGGTTACATCTGGATATAATTCAATAAAATAGGACATGCCATTTATAACTGAATATAGCTCAATAAAATAAGATGTACCATCTATTACCGGATACAGTCTCAACAAATGTAATACATACTATCTGTAATCTTGCTAATTCATTATACTGCTTTTACAACTTCCATTATGGGTATTACGTAAGAACATTCTAAGCTACTAGTGGATACCACATTACTATCTGAAATCATCTGACTATCCGTTATTTTGATTATCGCATAATATGTAATGATGTACTAGCATGCTTGCTGGAAATTATACCAAAATCATTCCTGTACGCTGGGTATCTGTTAATAGCCTTTATTCTATTTATTTTCTAGACTGTACTTCCTGGCTTACCGAAAGAATAGCTTTACATACCTTAACCTCGATTTATCCGATTAATGGGCGAAGCTCGGTCAGTACTCCAGTTGTTTCTCCCAACTACATTTACATATATGCCAATTAAAACTAAATACACCAATATTCCTCAAGAAAATGTCACTTTTGATATATTTATAGCCCAAACTTTGGCTTATCGAAAAACGGCCGGAAACTCGCTATTTCTCAAAAGTCCAGAAGGGAGAAATATTCACTTTAAGGCTAGGAGTATATTGACACTAATTTGGAGCAATTCCACTTACCTTAGTTCGGTAGCACGACGATTCGCCGGCCGAATTTCGCGAAACTAAATCCGTAGGAATGCTCCTTACTGCTTAATACCTCGGTATCTGGAGTTAATTTGAGTTTGGACCGCGTTTGACGGCGTAATCGGAAGGAAATTGCAATGGAATCTTTGTCCTCTCTGTTTTTCCCTCGACTTCTCTGGAAATTATATGAAATATAAAATTTAAACCGAAGTGGAGGGCTTATATAGTTGGGCCTGGACAGGGCCAATGTGTCACGGAGCCAACGGGAGGCTCCACCTCCGTGACACGTTGCCATCGCGGAGGGGCTCTGCCCTGGCTCCTTCCGCGATGGTTCGACAGGTTTCTAGTTTGGTCTTTCCCCGGGCCTTTTTCTAGCATGTATGGCTTTCAAATACTCTTAACCAACACGCGAATAGGCCACCTATGTGTTGGGAATTTTACGGGGTATAACAGGGTCGAGGCAGATCAGGCGCGATTAGCAGTTGCTTCATCATCCTCTATTCGATCTCCCAGACCTGATCCTTAGCTAGAAATAGGTCATGTCAGAGGTAGAGGGAGAGAGGCTTCTGGTTCTAGGGCAACTCAGAATCGATTTTACGCTTTGGGCGGTTGACAGGACCATGAGGCCTCACCTGATGTTGTTATAGGTACTTTGATTATTTATCCTCGTGCAGTATATGTCTTACTTGATCCTGGTTCTACACTCTCTTATGTCACACCATTGGTTGCGAGTCAATTTGAGACAGTCCCTGAGTTATTATCTATACCATTTGTTGTTTCTACGCCAATTGGCAAATTTGTGTTAGCTAAACGGGTTTACCGAAACTGCATAGTATTGGTATGTGATAGATCAACCTTAGTTGATCAAGTTCAGCTTGAAATGGTTGATTTTTATGTCATTTTGGGTATGGATTGGTTGGCGGCATGTTATGCTAATGTTGATTGCAGAGCTAAGGTTGTCAGATTCAATTTTCTTGGCGAGCCAGTCTGGGAATGGAAAGGTGATGTCGCTATGCCTAAAGTTAAGTTTAATTCATACCTTAAGGCTCAAAAGTTGATATCCAAGGGTTGTATTTCTCACTTGGTTCGGGTAAGAAACTTGGAATGTGAGCCTACGACTCTCCCGTCAATTCCTATTGTAAATGAGTTCCCTAAGGTCTTTCCAGAGGATTTGCCTGGAATTCCTCCTGAAAGGGAGATAGATTTTTCTATTGATCTACTTCCAGGTACTCAGCCTATATCGATCCCTCCTTATAGAATGGCTCCAGCAGAGCTAAGGGAATTAAAGGAGTAGTTGAGAGATCTGCTCGAGAAGGGATTCATTCGACCTAGTGTATCGCCTTGGGGTGCACCAGTGCTCTTTGTGCGAAAGAAAGACGGGTCGTTAAGAATGTGTATTGACTATAGATAGCTAAGTAAGGTTACGATTAAGAATAAGTATCCACTTCCCAGGATTGATGACCTATTTGATCAGTTACAGGGTGCCAGATGCTTCTCAAAGATTGAGCCGGGTACCATCAGTTACGGGTTAGGGAAGTTGATATCCCCAAGACTGCCTTCGAGACTAGATATGGCCATTATGAGTTCTTAGTGATGTCATTTGGTCTTACTAATGTCGCAGTAGCTTTTATGGACCTTGATGAATCGGGTGTTTAGGCCTTTTCTTGATGTATTTGTGATCGTCTTCATTGATGATATTCTGATTTACTCGCGATTCGAGGCCGAGTATGCAGGTCATTTGAGAGCAGTACTACAGACTCTATAGGAGCACAGGTTATATGCTAAATTTTCTAAATGTGAGTTTTGGCTAACATCTGTGGCTTTCCTTGGTCATGTAATTACAGCTGAAGGTATAAGAGTGGATAGTCTGAAGATAGAGGCAGCAAAGTCTTGGCCCAGACCCTTGAATCCTACAGAGGTTCGCACCTTTCTGGGGTTAGCAGGTTATTATCATCGATTTATGGAAGGTTTCTCTACTATCGCTGCACCATTGACAAAGTTGACTCATAAAGCAGTTAAGTTTCAGTGGACAGAGGCATGTGAGCGAAGTTTTCAAGAATTGAAGGATAGGCTGACTTCAGCACCTGTCCTGAATCTTCTAGAAGGTGTCGAGGGTTATGTGGTATATTGTGATGCTTCGAGAGTTGGGATAGGTTGTGTTCTGATGCAACACAACAAGGTCATTGCTTATGCCTCTAGACAGTTGAGGAAGCACAAGCAAAATTATCCTACCCATGATCTTGAGTTGGCTGCAGTGGTATTTGCATTGAAGATTTGGCGCCATTACTTATACGGAGTACATGTTGATATCTTCACAGATCATAAGAGCCTCCAGTATTTGTTTTAGTAGAAGGAGTTGAATTTATGCCATAGAAGGTGGTAAGAATTGCTGAAAGATTATGACGTTAGCATTCTGTATCATCTGGGCAAGGTAAATGTTGTAGCTGATGCGCTAAGTCACAAGTCTATGGGTAGCTTCAGTCATATTCAGGTTGACAAGATTGAAATGATGAAGGCTCTATGCCAGTTGGCTGACTTACAGATTCGGTTACTGGATGCCGAAGATGGGGGTGTTATTGTCAAAAACACAGTAGAATCGGTAGCGGAAGTTAAGCAACGACAATATGATGATGCAGAGTTAGTCTTACTGAGAGATAGTATACCACAATAGAAGCAGAGCCTATTTGATTGTAGACCAGATGGAGTTCTTACATACCAGGCCGTCTATGTGTACCTAATGTGGGTGAACTACGGTAAAACATTATGAATGAAGCTCATTATTCTCGATATTCAGTACACCCAGGTGCCACAAAGATGTCTCGTGACCTGAGGCAGCTATATTGGTGGAATGGAAAGAAAAAGGACATCACCGGTCAAGTGACTCAGTGTCCCAATTGTCAACAGGTGAAGGTTGAGCACCAGAGACCTGGAGGTTTGGTGCAGGATATAGAAATTCCAGCCTAGAAGTGGGAGGTGATTAATATGGATTTTATTACAGGATTGCATAGAACAAGTAGGAAGCATGATTCTATCTATGTAATAGTTGATAGATTAACTAAATCAGCTCACTTCTTTCCAGTTAAGACCACATATGCTGCAGAGGATTATGCTAGGCTTTATATACGAGAGATAGTTCACCTACATGGCGTTCCCTTGTCCATTATTTCTGATAGAGGTGTTCAGTTCACAGCAAACTTCTAGAAGTCTTACGAGAAAGGCCTGGGCACTCAAGTAAGCCTCAATAACGCATTTCATCCTCAGATAGATGGACAAGCTGAACGCACCATTCAAACGCTTGAAGATATGTTGCGTGCATGTGTTTTAGATTTTGGCGGGAGCTGGATGATCATGTTTCCTTGATTGAGTTCGCCTATAATGATAGCTACCAGGAAAGTATTCAGATGGCTCCATATGAAGATTTATAAGGGCGAAAATGTAGGTCACCAGTGGGCTGGTTTGAACTCGGAGAGGCAGAGTTATGGGGGCCAGACTTAGTGTAGCAAGCTATTGACAAGGTGAAACTTATTAGAGATCGACTTCAGACAGCCCAAAGCAGGCAGAAGTCTTATGCAGATGTACGCTGTTGAGCACTGGAGTTTGTTGTTAATGGTTGGGTCTTCCTGAAAGTGTCACCTATGAAAGGCGTTATGCGATTTGGCCGAAAAGGCAAGCTGAGTCCTAGATATGTTGGGCCCTACAGAGTTATCTGCAGGATAGGAAAAGTGCCCTATGAGTTGGAGTTGCCACCAGAGTTAGCGGCAGTCCACCCAGTTTTTCATGTATCGATGTTGCAGAAGTGTATAGGAGACCCAACTCGTGTTATTCCTATCGATGATGTTCGAATATCTAAGGAGATGACCTACATCGAGGTTCTAGTTGCTATTCTTGACCGGCAAGTCAGGAAACTTCAAACCAAAGAAGTCGCCTCAGTTAAAGTATTATGGCAAAGTAATAACATCGAGGAAGTGACTTGGGAGGCTGAGGAGGAAATGAAGAATAAATATCCTCACTTATTTACGTTGTCGACGTGATGTTAAGGTATGTGTTTGATACCTAAGTTACTGAGTATCTATTTTGATGCATATTAAGTGAAATTAATTTCCATTCGGGGACGAATGTTCCTAAGAAGGGGAAAATATAACACCCCCAAAAATTTTTGGTGATTATTTGATGTTTTATTCTAGTTTAGGGAAAGTACAGGTTGTATATTGGTCGTAGGTGACAAGGGAAATGTGTGCGATCAAAAAACCAGAGAGTATGTGAAGTTTATAAGTAAGGGTCAACTTTAACTAACCATATCTCACTATATATAATGAATTAGAAGCCAAACAACTTATCAAATTAAAGGTATTCGAGTCTAGTTTTCAGAACATCAAAATGCTTGTCAATCGGAGTTCGTAGTAAGAAGTTATGGGCATTTTACCGAACCATCACGAGCAGTGACGCGGGCATGACACCCTAGCGCCTCCACCGCCCTATTTACTTAAAACCTGATTTTTCACTTGTAGAAAATATTTCCAGCTAAATATAAATTGACCAGATTGCTAAGGATTCCATTTCTTTTTCAATTCCAGCAGCTAGGACCAAGAAAATCAAGGAGGAACATCAAGCAAAGTTCAAGAAAATCACAAGATAAGTTGAGATTACCTTACCAAGTATGTTAGGGGCTGTTTTGGAGCTCGTTTTGGAAAGGTTTTGAGGAAATTTTTCTGCGTTTCAAAATCTATTTGGACTTCCTGTATATCCATCTTTGGGTAGGTGTTGAAATCAGGAGAAAAGGTAGGGATTTCTCCCCTTTTAAACCTCTCAAATTGCAAAGCGAAAATCTGGAAATTGGCAGCTAAGTGAGCTGCCGGTGGATTGTTTGTTAGCTGAGGTTTGCTCGTTTTCCTTAGGCTTTTTGGCTGTTTCTTTTTCTAGAATTAAACTTCATATTAAGGGGTAGAATTACATAAAAACTAAGGTAAAATTTCCCTCTTGTTTCTCCCTCAAAAGTTAGTAAAAACTAGTTGAGAAAATGGCTAAATGTTGTTGTTGCTATTGTGACTGCCTATGGTTAGTTATTTTGGCTGCAATTTTTGCTATAGATTAATCTTGTCATTTTCTTATAAACCGCTGGATTAAGGAGGTTGAAGGCTGATCATTGAAATAGGAAACCGGCTAGAGAAAAGTTCATCGGAGAAAGGTATGTAAGGCGCCCCGTCTATCATTCTTTTAAGCACAATTCGTGTGTTGTGAATCGAATGAGACAACAACCTATTTGAAAGTCTTGAGGCAGTATGTTAATCTTAATTTAAGATTTGAAGTCCCATGTTTTATTGAGGATAAATGTTAAGATTATGCCTAGCCGAAGTGAGACACCTAAAGTGTGATATTGTGTTGATTGTTGTCGTAGTTGTACATTGAGTTGGAGACCCCTCAGTGTGGGCATTGTTAGCTGGTCCTTAATGTATGTCATGTGTATATATATGTTATGTTAAATGTGTTTAAAGGTCTGGTTGCTAACTGAAATTGGTGAAAGAGCCAAGATGAGGACGTGTAGACAATATTAAGCCACGTAAAGACGTCGCAAGCTATTGAGGGTAAACGAGCTTATCAAATTAGGATTACCTGTTATGGTTGTACTTTATCTTATGTGTATGTTATGAAATATTTCAGGCCAAGGGGAGATTTCATAATCCCTTTCCCTTAAGCCGAACGACAAGCTAGCGAGTTTCTGAGCTCTAATGTCCCTTGAACACGATCTATAAATTTTGTTGAAACTCGTAGGTCATCCGTAGTTCCTTATGATTTATACAAGTTTTTAATACATGCATTTATGTTTTATTTTCTAGCTTTACATGTTATATGTACTCAGTTCCAGTTATGCATTACAAAGGAGGCCTATGCAGGCCACATGTTTAGTATTCGTCATTTCTATGTTGTATGTATTGAGCTGGTCTAGTATAAGCCATATCGGCTCCATTTCTGATTTTGTCTAAGCTTTATTGATTTTACCCCAGTGTGGTACACCGGCTGGAGGTCTTGTTATTTTACCCCGGTGTAGTACACCGGCTGGACGAATTTTACCCCAGTATGGTACACCGGCTAGAGGCATTTTTATTTTTACTCCAGTGTGGTACACTGGCTAGACAAATTGTATATAGATTTTATGGTCAGCTGTCTGCGGGCATTTCAGTTATAGTCTTTGTTGTGCATTAGATGGTTGCATTTACACTTCAATAATGAGTTATTGTCAAGTTTCTGTTTTCAAGATTCCGGGTTGTTACTACTCCTTATTTGTAGCCTAGTTATCATCTTTATCTTACATGTTTACAATTTTTTGCCTTACATACCAGAACATTTTATTCATACTAACGTCCCTTCATCTTGGGATCCTTCCTGCAATCGTACTGTAGGTACAGGCCGAGGCTAAGATCATCGGACGTAGTAGGAGCCAGATTTCAGCAGAATAGTGGTATGCTCCTCTCTTCCAGGAGCCATGTCCTAGTTTGGACTATTTTCAGTTTCGTGTACAGCATGGGAAGGCCGGGGCCCTGTCTCGTGCATTTCAGGTTGTTTACTCTATAGAGGCTGATGTGGATGAGTTTGTATAGTAGTGTGGGTTGTGTATTTGTATTGGTTTTTCATTGCTTTTCTTAGCTTTATTGTAGCCTTGTCGGCTTTCCAAGTTGCATATTTATAATTGTCAATGCATTATTAGCCCAGTATTTATCTTGGTTGGTTGTGACGGGTGGCTTGGTGAGCCTTAGTGTTACATTTATAGATGCTATATAGCCGGCTTCTCGATCGACCATGAATCGAGTGCCAGTTGCGCCCTACCCTAGTTCGGGGGCATGACAGGTATTCTCTATGCATATTTATAATGTTGAGTTATGATAATGGGCATGTTTTATAATGTTTTCAAATATAAATTTTGAAATCAAAGTTTGACAAATAAGATGCCCATCTATAGAAGCTCATGAAAAGATGAGATTATGATCTATGCTTATAGTTATGTGATGTTCATGATGAAAGTATGATTTCGAATTACCCATGTCTATGTTCATGTTTTAAGTAATCAAAGTTTGTTTCAAGCATGTTTAAGTATTGGAAAAGCCCATATGATCAATTATGTTTCATGATTTATCTAAACTTCATGTTATTCGCTTACCACATGGTTTTGGAGTCTAGACTCCCACTCTTTTCATCTTGTGCTATGGTTTGACCCTAAGGCTCCTCATGTTATGATTTCAGATTATGCATGTATATTATGATTCAACTTCGTCACTAGATGATGGTCAGCTTACTTGAAAAATAATAGAGAGCATATGTATGTTTTGGGAGTAGTGTCTAGCACCAAGTAGGATAAAGGTAAGTCAACCCTACTCCTAAGAACTACGTGCCAACATAGGTATGATAAGATTATTTGGGACAGCCCTTGTGAGCTTCCCCTACCGCAAGGGGCCTTCAGCTTGATATTGATATCATGATAGCGTCCTTAGCTCTGGCAAGGCTTTGGATAACTCTGCCCACTTGAGTGTGATAGTCGGGACCACATAAGCTCTGCCATGGTAATGTCGGTTATAAGATGAGCCTCCCATTGTTCCTAATGATTTCAATTATGCATGTTCATCAGTCATGATATTATGCTTCAGCAGGTTTGACCCAATGTTAAGTTTTGCTTATGGTTATTAGTTTTCATCTTCGGGTCATATGATTCAGTTATGATACTCAGTTATGCATGAATCATGTTTTCAGATAATAGCATGAAATCCCTACTCTTAGACTTTTATGATGAACTGTTTTATATGCATGATCACTAATTTTACTTACTTAGCAGTTTTACTTACCTTGCATACTCTGTACATTCCATGTACTAACCGCATACTCTATGTTGTATCATTTCATGATAAAGGCTCGAATATTCAGGCTCAGTCCTGCCATTAGCCAGACTCTCAGTATTAGCATCTCCCAGTCTCAATTGGTGAGTCCTCCTCTTTGGAGGGCCCTTTATTAGTTGCATTTAGTATTTTCAGTTGCAGACAATAGTGAGTTAGTAGGGGTCTTGTCCCATCAATTCGTTAGTGGTAGAGGCTTTTCAGACATAGCATGTATTCAGTTTCAGCCTTGTGTTATGTAATCAGATGTTATGATATTTTAAGACTTCCGCTATATTATATATGTTAGCTTTCTACTTAATAATGTTGAGTTTGGATGTCTGTTCATGCCATGTGTCGACTTTGAACCTCTTGGGGTTATTATCCTATGTCTCGATCTGGGCCTATGTTTAGGTCATGGCAATCGTGATGGTGCCAGTTATGACAAGTCTCCCATTGTTCCTCATTATTTCAGTTATTTATGTTCATGTATTATGATATTATATTTTATAGCATATTTGATCCATTGATAAGCTTTTGAGTTTTCACATATGATTTCAAGTATGGTACATTACATGATTTTCTATTTCTAAACTTTGGGTCATTATGTTCAGCTTATGATGAATGTCTCATGATTATGATTACTTCAAGAATATGATGTTTAGCATGTTGTCCTTACTCTCATGTTCCAGCTTGATTTATATTCATGTTTTCAGACTACCGTTTTGCTAAACATGTTTTACTTACCTTACATACTTAGTACATTCAAAGTACTGGTTGCATACTCTATGCTTTATCATTTCATGATATAGATCCAAGTACTCAGACTCAGCCCGCAGTTAGAAACATTTCGGACTTGATCAGCTAGCTAGGATGAGTCCTCATTTTTTAGGACTACAATTGTCTACTTCATTTCAGTTCTTTTACCTCATTTTAGTTTAAGGCTTTGGAGTTAGCTAGGGACTTGTCCCAGCAACTCATCAGTTAGTATAGGCTTTTAGACATAGAGTTAGAATGTTGAGCGTGTGACTTAGTGTTTACATTATCAGATTATCTTGTTATTCGTATGTGAATGTCATATAATTCAATTAGCTTCCGCTTAGTTTTCCTTAAAAGTTATATTGTGCTAGTAATATGTCACACCATGGGTTACCTTAGAGCCATTCGTCTCGGGTCGTGACACCATCATTTCTGATAGGGGTACTCAGTTCACCTTACAATTTTTGAAGTTGTTTTAGAAAGGTCTCAGTACCCAAGTTAAGCTTAGCACAACTTTTCACCTGCAGACAGATGGTCAGGGCGAGTAGACCATTCAGTCTTTAAAGGACATATTGATAGCTTGCGTGATTTACTTTAAAGGTAATTGGGATGATCATTTGTCTCTTATTGAGTTTTCTTATAATAACAGTTATCGCTCAATTATTCAGATGGCTCTATTTGAGGCACTTTATGGTAGGAGGTGTAGATCTCCTATAGGGTGGTTTGAGGTTGGTGAAGTTACCTTAATCGGGCCTGATTTAGTTCATAAGGCTATGGAGCAAGTTCAACTTATTAGAGATAGGCTGACAACAGCTTAGAGTCATTAGAAATTATATGCAGATGTGAGGAGAAGAGAGCTTGAGTTTGCTATTGATGATTGGGTTTATTTGAAATTTTATGCATGAAAGGGGTGATGAGGTTTGGTAAGAAAGGAAAACTCAGTCTCCACTATATTGGTCCTTATAGGATCTTGAGGCATTTTGGCAATGTGGCCTATGAGTTGGACTTGCCTGCAAGTTAACATCAGTGCATCTTGTCTTCCATATGTCCTTGTTAAAGAAGTGCATTGGTGATCCGACCTCAGTTGTACCTTTGGAGAGTGTAGGCATGAAAGATAGTCTCTCTTACGAGAAGGTACTAGTTGATATTCTTGACCTTTAGGTTCGTAAGTTGAAAAAGAAGAAGGTCGCTTCAATGAAAGTCCTTTGAAGGAATCAACTTGTAGAGGAAGCTACTTGGGAAGCAAAAGCAGATATGTTGACCAAGTACCCTCACATCTTTCCTTCCAGTTCAGTTCCAACTTGAGGTAATAGTTTCCTTGTTAGTATTCTACTCAATTTCATGTCCCTCAATTTCTCTCATGTCTTACTATACATGCATGTTTCATGAAATCAGTTCAACGTATATATCTCAATACGAAGTAGTCACTCCATCAATAGTAAGTGTTTAGCATTCAATGTTGGGGTTGCAACTTTTTCCCTATATTTTCAACTTTATTAGTCTTCATTCGAGGTCACATGTTCCCAAGAGGGAGATAATGTAACACTCCCAAAAGTCCCTAAGATTAAATCATAGGCATGAAACGGAGAACCAGCAGGAAGTGAACTTTTTCGGCAGGACAACCCACACCATAAGTCGTGAGAGGACTTGTGGTGAGAAATCAGAGGACCCATGTTCCCAAACACCACAAGTCAAGGGACGACTCATGCGATCAGGAAACAACCCATCCTGTTTGGGTATGGTGTAACACTCCAAAAGTTCCTAAGATCAGACCCTAAACTTGAAGCAAGAAACCAGCAAAAAAGTGGAAAATTTTATCATAGAACGAGTCCAAGTACGACTCATTAGAAGGAACCATGAGTTATGGTCAGACTCGTAGTGGGAATTCAATGTAATTTTAAGGTCCAAATGTAATGGCTCATATGACGAGTCATTATGACAAGTAATGACCCGTCATGTGCCTTGTCATAAGCCAGCAGTCCTGAACAAGTTAAGTTTTGTCATAAGCCAGCAGTCCTGAACAAGTTAAGTTTTTCTTTAGAACTAATGAGCTATATGATGAGTCGTTGGCTGAAGTAATGACTCATCTTGATGAACCGTTAAGTTAAGTTCATAAAGGCTCAAACCAGTGATGAGTTGGTAATTTACCAACTCACTAGGCTCGTAAACATGGGTTTTTGCTTAGTTTTCAAGTCAATTAGGTGGATTTTATGTCTTTTCTCCTTGATCTCTGTAGGTACTTAACTTGAATGGAGAAAAGCATGAAATTTAGTAAAAAGCATAAATCGAGTTGAGGATCGGCACTCCACCGGAGGACACTGATGAAATGCCGGTGAACCGCAGTTGTCTATTGTGCTAAGGAATGATGGAGACTGCCGAACTGCAGATCAGACATCGAAGTGATCAAGAACTTTCTAGCCTTCAGTTGTGATCGACCGGTGGTCCATAGATCAGCACTAGCGAACTGCTGGTGCCAATGCTGAAGTACTCAAAATCTCACTGTCCTTCAACTGTGACTGATCGGCGCCCGCATGATAACGCTCAAACTTAAACTCCTAACAAAGTATGAAGAATAAGTTTTCAATAAAGAACCCAAAAAAGAGGTTAGGGTCGAACCCACAAGGAATATGGTAAGAATTAGACTAATGCCGGTATTTAAGCTTTTTGGTATTTTATCTCCAAATTAGGAGATTTATAGAAAAACAATTGTAAAACAAGTGTGATAATCAATTGTTGTTTATCAAGATTTGGAATTAACTAGGGTAAGTGTTTCCCATGGATTCATAACTACTTCGGGTTTATACTTGTGATCGATCCTAATGCTTACTTGTAGAACTGATAATTAGGGTTCATCCAAATGACTGGTTCGTCCCTATTGGATGACTATACTCAATCACCGGGTTAGGTCTCATTAGTGATTTCAGGATAACCATTATAGGTTTGTTCCAAATTAACTATCCTACGACCACAGCTCAAGTTATACAATGATCATAAAAATCAAGGCTTTGTTGTCATTCTTTTTTCCTAATATCTACTTCTCTAGGTTCAATCAAGTAAAGAATTTGGGGAAGTCTTAATATTGTGCTTCGTTAAGAAATAATAAAGATGAAGAGAATACAATACAAGCATTTAGCATTAGTTTCAAATCACTTTGTGTAACCCTAGTTCATTAGTCAACCATGGTTCCCACAATCCTAGTTATGAAGGTTTTATCCCCTCATGATTGTAAGATTATGATTAGTATTCATCAAAAAATAATAATTAAATACTTACAACGATGAGTGAAAGAAAACCTTCTTTGAATATTGCAAGAAAATATTATGAACATATCCAAGAACAATTGAGAAAATCCAAGTTATGATCTCAAGAATTCCTCGCCAATATTGTAAAAAACTAATTACAAACTTTATAATAATCTCCTCTAACTGATTTTGACCTAATCTGACCAATTCTAAACTAAAAGAAACCTAAAAAATATTTATACAGATAATAAAATCCTTTTTCTAAGTTAACGGAAAATAACCAAATCTGGCACCGACTCATCCTACGACTCCTCATACGACCCGTAATAGGATTGTGTGGGTCGTGCCTTGTCTCTTACATCCCTTGGCTTCTGCAGAATTTGCTAAGTGTTGGCATCTGATACGATTCGTGATATGATTCCATGATTCGTACAATCAAGTCTTGTCTTGGATTTGAGAACTTTGGCATCTTCTGAAGATTTCTACAAGTGTCTTGGTACACGTCGTACATTACTCCTACGGCTCGTAACAGCTTGTTGTGTCATGAGATTTGCCAAGTCCCAAAAATCACCTAAAGCTTTCCACGGCTCCTAGTACAGTTCATAGGTAGATGCTACAATCCATAATTGCTACCCGTATCAGGAGACTTCAATTGTGCAAATTTCTCTGAAGTATTCTACGACTCAAGTTACGGCTCATACTGAGAGTCGTTCTTTGCCTTTGCCTTGTACCAATCTTTTGAGCTTTTCCCCGAGTATCAATATGGCTCATACAATCTTAGTATTGCTTGTACTGAGATCAGTACTTGGTTTATTTTCTGCAACTTTTGCACATTTTTTCTCCAACGCCTATTTTCCTTGAAAACAAAGTAAAAACACCTCATATTTGTATAAACATACCTAAGTCCATGCTATTTTCCTAGTTTTAAGCATCGAAAGTATAGTAAACTCACAACACATCATCACCCTCAACTTATTGCTTTTTCATGTCCTCAGGAAAAGAAAACAAAAACTAAAAATGACGCTTCACTGGAAAATAAACCTAGGATACTACAGCCAACACCAATCAAAAGTTGCACTATGTACACAAACAGCTTTTGACCCTTCCCTTGTAAACCGAATCAGCTATGTACATCAAGTAACCACAAACCATGATAAACAAGGATCAAGATATTTCATCTAGTTATTAGCAGAGAATCAAGTTATTACCAATGCTTTTCACACAGGAAGCTGGCAGAATAAAACACAAACCATGTACCCTCACTTCGAATGAAGTCCCCAACTCAAAGATATATGAAAATATGAAACTTGGGACTAAAAGAAGTAAGACTCTCACTCTCACAAGGAAGTTCAAAATACTACACATCGAATACCATAGGTTTGCCCTTATTTTCTCTACTTTAGCTTTTTGTACAGTCAGCTAGGATCACTATAGGACTTTGTTCGGCTTGTAATGTAGGCTTCGGGCTGCGTATCGCAAATATGGGATTTCAGTGACTAAACCCTCCTGGAAAACACATACTTGTGACTCCATTTTTCACTTATTTCACTCTATTTTCTTTTTCAAATTTTCCCTCCCTTTTCTCCATTTTTATGCAATATGAGGGTGTAGTGTGTTTTCAATTTTTTCATTCATTTTTTTTGTATTTTCTTTTCAATTTTTTCTTTTTCAGCTCTTTTTTCTTTTCTTGTAACGCCACACCTCATTTTTAATCCTTTTTTCTTTCTTTTTCTTTTTCACCTCCCCACAGTCTATGCACCCCTCCTCTAGCCACTCTCAACTTAGGCATTTTGCCTGGGTTGAGGTTCATAATGTCCAAGGAGGGACCAGGGCCAAAACAAGTTCATTATTAAAAAATGGGTAAGGTTAATAGGTTAATTGATTAATCAAAGAAAAATGGTCTATTGAAGGCTCAAAATCAGGATCTCAGAAATCATAGCATTTTGGTAGGGCAATTTAAGGAAAAATGGCCTATGATTCTTTCCTAACCAATCATCCTAAAACCTATGTGAGGAACAGCCAGGCAAGTTCTAGATCCTCTATGCAGTATTGAACTAAGTATTGATCCTCACTCACTCATGGTATATGTTTTGCATTCATTCTACCTATCCGGTTCATATATGGCTAACTATAACTACTCATGCTAATACACTAAATGACACAAAGATCCATAGAAATCATGCTTTACAATCAACAAGTACACAACTAACAAAAATTTAAACAGGGTCATTTTTTTAAAACTTTAAAACTAGTGCATTTTATTGGTTGAGTAATCCTAAGCTACTGTTTAATTAAAACAAAAACATCCTAAACATGTTGGTTCTGCTAGATAGCATGCCCAAGGGAAAAGAAACACGGAAAGGAAATCCCTCGGATAAATAAAAAATCCCAAAAAATATAAGTACACGCCCTCCCCTTTTGAAAAACATGCTTCGTCCCTGAAGTATAGAATATAAAAGCAAAAGGGAAAGAGACATACCTGTGGTGCACTAAGTGCTCCTGACATCCCGTGGTGATGGTACCTCCGCTGCATTCGTGGTGCTAGAAGTGGCCAGCACACTCAATGGTACCTCTATGGGGGAATGGTCACCCCTTCAGCAGTAGTGGTCGCCTCTGCGACCTCGGTAGCAACTAGGGCTGAATGTGGCTCGCCAGAAGGGTCCTTGCCACCTGCAAGCTTGGCATGGGCAGTGGTGGAGCTACCCGCTCCTCTAACTCTCTCAAGCGGCTCTAACCTATCCTTGTTGTGAATCTGCTGACTCTCTAATCTTTCCTACTTGTGTTTTTTATTCTCCTTCTTTTTCTTCTTCTTTAGGGTCTCATCTCCAACATCCTCCGAGACCCTCTTCTTCCTTTTTCTTCCCTCTACTCCAGTCGGCTCCCAATATGTCGCTAAGTCAAGCACATCATCCATCTCAATATCGAGGTTAGGAGGAGTGGGGGATGCTAGAATTTCCAACTGTCGAGATGACAGCTCAGTCACTAGGGTTCAAAGAGCCCACAACTCTTCACAAAGACTACTAGTTTCAGTCTGCTCTTCCATCAACTCATTGAAGTGGCGCTCAAAGCTGTCAAGTCTGACATGTAAGACCCGTGAGGCCACCTCAATCTCATCCTTTACCCAAGGCTTCACATTCACCATCATAACTGCACCTTTCTCTTAATCACGGTTAGTCTCTTTGCCATCTTTTGCAGAAAGTCCTGAGGCACTAGCATGTACCCTGCTAGGGTCTGGCCTAGAAGGCCCATAGGTGGTGCAGCACAGGTGTTGGGAGCTGCCTCTGAATGATCGGCCTCTGTAGTCGATGTCTCGGCCTGCTCCTGTGACGTCGGGGCATTAACCTGATTTCCCCCAACTGCTCGTGGTACCAGGACAGCAGTAGAATGTCTCTCTAGGCTTATCGGGTTCATTTCTTCCCAGATTAACCCTATGTCTATTGTCCGCTATCCTCCAATCAACCACTCCTCATTAGGACGCACCTTGAGGCCTGCCTTCATACACAATCTGAACACGAGACTCGAGAATGGGATAGTAGTGCTCAATCCCATAGACCAATCCCGGATCTCCTCTATAGTGACCCTTGGAATGTTGATGGCATATCTTGACATGATACATGCCACCAATATTGCTCTATCTACACTGAGGGTGTTGTTGTTTACGGTTGGTGCCAACATGTGCCGAACTAACGTCCAGCAGGCCTTTGCTTGCTTTCCACTAGTCACTCATTCTGCATCCTCCTTATCCTCAGCAATGACCCCAAACAACCACTTTATCTTATTCTTCCTCTCCTCGATACCTAACTTCTTGATCTTCTTCATGGCATCCACCCAGTAGTCAAACTCTGGTGTAGTATGTGGTGGTATGAACTGAGGCCCATATGATACCCAAGCAATAGTACGCTCGAATATGTCAACAGTGCAGCCTCGCACCATTACGCTCTCCAACTTGGGTTAATCTTTCAACTTTTTCCCATCCTTCTGCTCCATGGTAGCCAAATAATTGGCATAAAACTCCCAGACGATCTCTGAAGTTTATCAATCTGGGGTTTTATCCATCTAGTCGCATCCGTAAAATCAGAATATCCGCTTCATCTCCTCCACCTCATTCAGTGCATTGGTGAGGATCCACGGCTCTTCTTGAATACTCCGCCTAGGGTGATTCTTGAGAGAGAGACCCTACTCATAGATCTCTTGCACCTCGAGTATTCTCCGCCGAATAGTGCGGTTCTCCCTAGGCAGAGTTTGGTCACCCTCATCATTTGTTGCCTCATCCTCAGATCTGGACTCATTATCTCCATCTCCAGATTGGGCCTCCTTGGACCCCTCATCATCATTAGAGCCACTTCTAGACTCTTGGACTTTTTCCTCAGCTCCCTCCTCAGATTGGGGAGCGTCAACAGATGTGGCAGTGGCTGCCTTGGCCTGGGCTTTAGATTTTTCCCTAGTGTTTCGTGTCCCATCGATGTCAGATGTATCGACCCTGTACTCTTCCACTGAACCACTAACAGTGTTGTCTGCATGTTTAGAGTCAAAGGGCTCATCTCTCAATGCCCTTCGAGTAGCTATCTCTGCCCTGGTAGCTTTTTCTTTGGTGTCTTTGATTGCTTTCTTCTTAAAAGTCATCATACTTGTGAATAGAAAGGGTTATAACTGCATATCTAAGAAAAAACAAGAAAATATCCTCTGAAATTTTCCACGGGTCTTCAATACAAGTTGTACCAAAAGGTATGATCCATACTGAGATTCATAGCATCTCGGGTCATAGTCACAACTCTGAGGTACGACTAATACCATGAAGGTACGATTCGTACCATGATTTGTATGAGGATACTCCTTGAAAACCATTATTCTATATTTTTCCACGACTCATGATACGACTCGTAAGTTGACTCCATGAGTCGTAGTAAGGGTGGTACA
The DNA here is from genome assembly GCA_035772735.1 of Datura wrightii. NCBI lineage: Eukaryota > Viridiplantae > Streptophyta > Magnoliopsida > Solanales > Solanaceae > Datura > Datura wrightii. Next base: position 99,873,808 of record JASDFA010000019.1, on the reverse strand, counting down.
GTTGCTTTTGGACTTGACCCTTTTCAGATTTCTAGTACGGTTGCCAGGTATGACTTGTAGTAGGATACCACGGGTTATACTAGGTTCCATACCAATTGATTCTCATTCATTTGGCTTAGGAAAGTCCCAACAAGTCATCCTACGAGTCATAGTATGAAACCACGAGTCATAGGAAGGCTTGTGAAGCTTGTCCTTGCCTTTGTTCATGTCATTTGTTTAGGTAAGTTCAACTTTGTGTTGGGTACTCAGAATTCCCCAATTCTAGGCATGCATTTTTCACATTTTTACAACTACCTAGTTCTCCCTTTTTGATTCACAACCTGTAAATCAGTTCGTAACATTTTAAGTTCGATTCTAAGCATGTTCAAATTCTTACCCAGTCAACACAGTCATATTGCAAGTTACTAGTCAATATCTTCATCTATTTTCATGCATATTAGGACTCCTAGTTGTTGAACAAGTCCATACAAGCATGAAGGTCTTTTTACTCAACCCAAAGCATAGCTACTTACTTGACTTTTGCAAAATCGTGCACACTTCATGCGTAATTCAGTGACTGGGGTAGGGAGTTGACTTGAGCAGTGTTAATCGAGCACAAATTTTGCTCAATCAATTATTTTTCTTGAGTTATGAGTGTGAGGGAATCATGGGAGGTATTCGTGAATTCACAGTTTAATTGCATGGAAGAAGAGTCTGATAGATTTGGAATTTAAATGTATTAGGGAAAATTTAAAAAAAAATTGGGATGACTGATGCGCCCCGCAAGTGTACGGGTCATACAAGTAATATAGTGGCCCTTTTTAAGAGCCGGATGTCGAACCTACAGGGACTGGACCAATTCAGCTAACTATCAAGTTCAAGTGTGATAATAACTTTCACAAGTGTTGATTCTAGAGGTTTTCGAGAAGGTTTAATTAAGTCTAAATATGGTCAACGAAATATTCTGAATTCACTCTAGGAGCAACATAGAGTTAAAACCATATAATCATGCGATATTACGATTTGCCATGGTTTAAGTATGAACCTGTCGATTTCGTCTCACATAATTAGAATTGCATGTTCATGGTCTTTCGAGCCTCTAAACACGACAAACTAGCCTCACTGCATCATTGTGAGCGAGGATGCTAATTCTAGTTCGTGGGCAATTAACTACGTGGATGTGGTTTATGGGGTTATGCCATTGATTAGGGTACTTTCGTACCTCCAACCATTTAACCAAACTTAACTTCACAACTACTTCTGCAAGTGGTGGAGTGACAAATCTAAGCCGGTGTCTTTCTCTCTTCCCATTTTATCAACCAAGCAAGGTATTAGGTATATTTCTATCCTAACCACAAAATCTTATCAAAAGATAAGAACTTGCTTCCTACATTCTTATGTTCTTCCCTAGGTTTGCTTTTGAGCATTTGCCTAAGTTTAACATGTGTGTTTTCATGGTGATCAATCATAAAAACAACCATAATTAAGAATGCAAGACAAAACAATAATCAATAACTTAATTCCAAAGCAAATTCGTAAAAACACACTCATAACTCATGGCTTCAACCCTAGAGGAAGGGTTCTAGCCATTCAAAGTCGTAAAATTACAAGAAAACATTGTTAAAGTAACATACTGACAAGAATTGGTAGATGAGAAGATGAAATTGATGAACCCTAGGTGAGTTCTCCCACTTCTCCCTTCACTCCTAGGTGGTTTTTCAGAATAAATCGTGACAAATTGGATTTAGGAGCTAAGGGAATTATTTATAGTAAATGGAAAATGTGCATAATTTATCCTATCGTGGAACGGCTCCGTGTCACGGAGTGTATCATGGAGCACTGCCTCCGTGACATGGAGGTAAAACGGAGGCTCTCTGGAAATTGACTCCGGATGCCAAAACTGTCGTGTGTCACCGCGCTACCAACGTGACACGCTGCTCATGTAGCGCGTTGGCAATCTCCTATCGCGCGGCTGCCCTGGTGTGGCACGCTACCTGGCGCGCTGAAGCCTTGCCATGGCATGCTCTTTGCCGACTTTCGCAATTTGCTCCCGACTCCATTCCTCTACTTCACCCACTTATGAATTAGTTTCTCAAAATCATTGAAACCTACAAAATCAGGACTAATCATGTTGTTTAGCACCTATATTCACATTTATATAAAATTACATGAAAATGTATAAAATAAATTAGATTAACAAGACTAAATTAAGGTATAAAGCATCACTCAGGCATGCTATTTTTGCCCACGATCACCTACCCCACACTTAAAGCCTTGTTCGTCCTCGAACAACCTTTTATATCTCATGCATATGGAGACTCACACATAGCTAATTTAGCAAAATAATTCAAGCTATGGCTATGATGATTATTTAAGATGACAAGCTAACAATAGAGCATGCACGATTTAATCATTGAAATGAAATACAACTCCGCTAAGACTTCTTAACCTCAAGAAGCGACTCTCAATCTTAGCAAACTCATGCAAATCAACTGATTAAGAAATCCCACATGAATTATATCCTTCATTCAACATGTGCCCTCACGGAACGAGAGTTACCCATTTTCACACGAAAAAACTTTTTAAATCACAACATGTGTGCGTACATGAATAGAATTACGCTCACTCTCACAAAGAATTCACATGCATCATGTAATGACCCATAAGCTTGCCCTTAGTGTTCTATTCCACTAATTTAAGGACGTATGAACGTAAGATCAATTAGGACTTTTTAGGTTGTAATGTAGCTAAGGGACGTGTAGGTACTATTCTGGCCAGTAATAGTGACTATCTTCCCTAAGCGCTTTTAATACATCACGCCCTCATTACGAACTCCCCTTCTCTTACTTCACCTTTATCTCTTTTCAGCTTTCCTTTTCCTCTTTTGTTTCCCCATTTCTTTAGGCACTCTTAGCTTATTAGTAAGGAGTTCTATAAGTAACTTTTTCATTAATTTGTTCTCTTACTCCCTACCAATATTCCAGCCTTTTTTTTTCAAGTGCACCCTTGACCTTCTTAACTTTTACAACTGCCACTTTTCCTTCTTTTTCATTCTTCTCACTCCTTTACTCTTTCGAATTTTTTTTTCACTTAAACGCTTAGGAGTTTTTGATCAAATTCAAGGCTGATGAAAGAAAAAGGATTAAGCTTATGTTGCAGCTATCAAAGAATACGCTCAAGGCTCAATGGGGCTAACTAGGATTAATTATTCAAGGAAGGTAAAGCAAGGATAAACTATTTGGCTCATTCAAAGAAATGCCTAAATCATTTCCTACAGTCCACATCCTTCATTTCGTTTTATAAATACACCAGGAAAGTTCTAGACACTTCCACAATAGCACAGAATACTCAAAAACCTTACACTCATGGCACATGCTCAAATCAAGACACATTCAGCAGACTCTTAACTCAGCTAATCACAAGAATTCAGAATTAAGCTTCAATCATATTGAGTCAAATTCAAGAGCCTAAGTGTCTCACACAAAGTTATACACTTGCATGCTTCAACACTGAACATACTTGCATCTTACAATTATTTATAGCACATAACAAGAACATCAAACCATCAATTAGCTACAGGTTCACAAACTAAAACCTATTTACTAATATTCCTCAAGACGGTCGTCATCCATCCATCGTCGGAAATAGTATCTAGCTATGACTAAAAACATTATATACAGACAAAGAAAAGAAAAAGAAAATTTTTATTCTTCAGTTCAAAGACCCCCCGTCGGAATAAAACCAAAAAAAAATCAACGGGTGCTGAATTCATGCTTGACTCATAAAAATTTTTCAAATTTCTCACAAATTCCTCACAAGCATTACATTCACCAAAAAAAAATCTGTTAAGCATAAAAATTTTGAAATTTTTCTCACGCCACTTAAATCATGCTATGTCCTCATAGCATCAAATTAAAATTTAAAGGACGAGAACTACTCCCTGAGCCTCTATCCCAAGCTAAAAGCATTCTTTTCTTCAAGTTCTCCTAGGTGGGTGTTTGACCCCACACTTCTTCTATTTCCTGCTTCTTAGCTTCCTCCTTCTCGGTACTCAGACTTCCCTTCCATTTGTGCTTAACTTTCCACCAAAAACACAAACATAATGAAAATAACAAAATCAAAATTAAATGATTTGTACCTGAGGTACCCTTGGGTTGCCTCCCAAGCAGCGCCTAATTTTCCGTCGCGACACGACGTGGACTGTCCTTTTCAGGACATCCTCATACTTGGGTTCCCGTTCGAGAACCATCTCCTTTTCTTTTGATTTTTAGATGAAACAGCCTCCACTCTGTTCCTCTCTTCCTCCAACTTCTTCTTAATTTGAAGCCCTTTATTAGACTCGGGCTGAACACTTGTCCCTGCACCTGTGGAATCCTCCACCCCACACTCATCCTCAGACAACACACTAACCTAGCAAAGGTTTCTACAGTGTGTGGATGGGTTCATTTCTTGGTAAACGGGGAAGAGTTCTTCTTCATCTTCGACCCTCATTTTCAGGGTCCCTGCTCTCAAATCAATCACCGCTCCTCCGGTGGCCAAGAATGGCCGTCCCAAGATTAAGGGTACCTGGTCATCAACCTAAAAATCTAGAACAATAAAATCAGCAGGTATAATAAACTTACCTACTTTGATGAGAAGGTCCTCTATTATTCCATCGGGTGTCACTTGCGACTTGTCAGCCAGCTGCAACATCAACCTCGTTGGCCTCACTTTTTCCAATCCCAGGGTGTTGAATAAAGATAGGGGCATTAGATTAACTGCTGCCCCTAAATCACACAAAGCTCGTAGCACCTCAGCTTTACCAATTTGTATGGGGAGGGTAAAACTCCCTGGGTCTTTGAGCTTTTTCAGAATCTTGCTCAATACCCTGTGACTGCACTCCTTAGTCAGTGCTACCATCTGGACATCCACCAATCTAACTTTGTTTGCTATCACGTCTTTCAAGTATTTAGCATACTTAGGCATTACCTGCAAAACATCAATAAGAGGAAAATTTATGTGAAGTTCTTTGAAACTCTCAAAGAACTTTTTGAAGCATACCTCCTCCTTGCTCTTTCTGAATCTCTGAGGGAATAGTGGTGGTGGTCTTTGTGCTAGCTGCAATGAAGATTGTGCATTTTGTTGCCCAGCACTCTGATTTTCTCCTTTGTCAGTGGTTGGTCCTGGTCTAACCAACTCCGACTGCATCTCCTTTCTTTTCTCTGTTGGCCTTACATCAACTAATTGCTTGCCGCTTCTCAGACTGATGGCATTGACCTACAGGGGGTTAGGATCTGTGTCGCTTAGTAATGCCCCTTGCGATCTCATGTTTTGAGCAGCTGCCATCTGCCCCATTTGTTTTTCAAGATTGCGGGTGGCCACTTGCTGATTCTTTAAGTCTGTTGCCATCCTCGCTTGATTTTCCGCTAACTGAGTCTGGGTCTCCATGATTTTCTGCAATGTTTCCTCAATGTTGCTGCTCAACTGGCCATCATTCTGCCTATTCTGCTGATACTGTTGCTGCTGAGGTTGTTGATAACTTTGCTTTTGGTTTCCACCCCAAGAAAAATTCGGGTGGCCCTGCCAATTTCTGTTGTAGTTGTTTCCAAAATTCTAATTGTTCCGCTGCACATTCCCAATGAAATTGACTGATTTCAGATTGGCTCCACAAGATTCTGCATTGTGCCCATTATTACCACAGATTTCACACCAACTTGGCACTTGTTGAACTGCATTAACCTGGCCCTGTTGTTGGTTCATACTAAGTTTATTGAACTGAGTCATCATCTGATGTTGGAACGAAGCTAACTGTGCTGCCAAGGCATTCATACCATCTACCTCTATCAGCCCTGATCTCTTTCCTGCCCCTCTCGATGACACGCTGTACAACTCTGGATTTCCTTGAGCAATTCTGTTCAACAAAGTATACAACTCATCATAAGTCTTCTCCAAGGCTTGCCCACCCGGCAGAGTCTAGTAATATTTTCGTGTGTGGGTCTAGACTTTCTACAAAGGTATGAGCCAGCACTTCATTCAATTGCTGGTGATGGGGACAGTCTCTCAATAATGACTTGAATCTTTCCCAAGCAAAATATAAATTCTCATCAGGCCTCTGCTTGAAACTCCGACGATGGATGGATGATGACCGTCTTGAGGAATATTAGTCAATAGGATTTGGTTTTTGAATCCGTAGCTAATTGATGGCTTAATATTCTTGTTATATGCTATAAATGATTGTAAGATGCAAGTATGTTTAGTGTTGAAGCATGCAAGTGGTATACCTATGTTTGAGACACCTAGGCTCTTGAATTTGACTTGATATGATTGAAGCTTCATGTTTGAATTCTTGTGATTAGCTGAGTTAAAAAAAATCTGCTGAGTATGTCTTGAATTGAGCATGTGCCATGAATGTAAGGTTTTTGATTATTCCATGCTATTGTGGAGTGTCTACAACTTGCCTGTCGTGTATATAAAATGAAATGAAGGATGTGGACTGTAGGAGATGATTTAGGCATTTCTTTGAATGAACCTAATTTTCATCCCTCACTTTACCTACCTTGAATGTTGAATCCTAGTGAGCCCCATTGTGCCTTAAGCCTATTCTTTGATAGCTACAACAGAAGCTTAATCCTTTTTCTTTCATTAGCCTTGAATTTGATCCAAAACTCCTAAGCGCTTAAGTGAAAGAATTCCAAAGAGTGAAGGAGTGACAAGCGTGAAAAAGAAGGAAAAGTATAAGTTGTGGAAGTTGAGAAAGGGACAAATGTGCACTTGTGTAAAAATGGTTGATTATTAGTAGGGAGTAAGAAAATAAATGAATGAAAAAAAAAAATTTGCTTAAGTACTCCTTACTACTAAGTTGAGCATGCTTAAAGAAATGGGTACAAGAAAAGAAAATTCAGGATTGAAAAGAATGAAGAGGAAGTAAGAAAAGAGATGTCCTTAATGAATGTTGGATGTATTAAAAGCGCTTGGGGGAGATAGTCACTATTACTGGCCAGAATAGTACCTACCCATCCCTTAGCTTACATTACAACCCATTAAGTCCTACTTGATCTTACGTTCAAACATCCTTAAATTAGTGGAGTAAAACACTAAGGGCAAGCTTATGGGTCATTACATGATGCATGTGAATTCTTTGTGAGAGTGAGCATAATTCTATTCATTTACCCATACATTTTGTGATTTAAAAATTTGCGTGTGAAAATGGGTAACTCTCTTGTTGTGAGGGCACATGTTTAATGAAGGATATAATTCATGTTGGATTTCTTGATCAGTTGATTTGCATGAGTTTGCTAAGATAGAGAGTCAATTCTTGAGGTTAGGAAGTCTTAACATAATTGTATTTCATTTCAATGATTAAATCGTGCATGCTCTATTTTTAGCTTGCTATCTTAAACAGTCATTGTAGTCGTAGCTTTAATTGTCTTGCTAAAATTATCTATGTGTAAGTCTTCATGTGCATGAGATGTAAAAGGTTTGTTCAAAGACGAACAAGACTTTAAGTGTGGGGTTGTGATCTTGGGCATAATTGCATGCCCAGGTACTACTTTATAACTCAATTTAGTCTTGTTTATCTAATTATTTATATACATTCTCATGTGATTTTATGTAAATGTGAATATATACTAACCAACATGATTAGTCCTTGTTTTTGAAGGTTAATAATGCATTTGAGGAACTAATTCATGATTTGGTGAAGTGAAGGAATGGAATCAAGAGCAAAACGTGAAAGTCAACAAGAAAAAATGCAAAATTTGGCCTGTTGTGGAACAGTAACGTGTCACGGAGGAAGTGCTCCACGATACACACCATGTCATGGAGGCAGTGCTCCGCGATACACTCCGTGACACGTTGCTTGTTATTCCAGGAAAAATTTCCACTAGTATAAATAGCACATTTAGGTTTTATTTTAGAAATACTGAATTAGTTGAGCAAGGACGTGGGTTATAGGCAGTTGAGGGGACGAAAATCTTAGGGTTCTTCACTATCTCTTTCTCCTTTATTTCAATTGTTTTGTATGATTTATACTCATTTGATGATGTTTAATCCACAAATGAGTGGCTAAATTCACTTCTTGCTGAGGTTAAGAACATTTGTAGTGGAATGTAATTATTGATCATCTTGGTTTTTCATCTTTTCTTTCATGGTTGTTCTATTAATTCTTGTTCTTCCTGAATTAATGTTTGGCCAATATTAATGTATATCTAAAAAATCCGGTTTGCGCTCGAAAGAGATAAAAATTGGAAAGTTGTGAATTAATAGGATATGATCTCTTCTTGGTTTGGGAAAATTGAGAATTGATTTACCTTCGGAATAGAAATATATCTGAAAGTCGTATTAGTTAATTAAGGAATCGGTTTCGTATGGCTAGAACATGAATTTCTTCTTATCACAGAAATGTAGGTGGAAGGTTCATGATTCTTAAGTTGGGTTAAATACGAGAGTTTTAATCCATAGGCAATAATTCTCGACTAGCAACCAAAGGAAAGATTAACCAATTTGTATCAATAAGTTGCTTCCATGCATGTTCGTTTTAGCCTCAGCATGCTCATTACTATAGTTTAGACTCAATTTGTACATTTGTTTTAGATTAGTATAAATTAGGAAACAAACTCCCAAAATCTTCTTGAAACTGTTGTCTGCATTATTAGAGTTAGAGTTTATTAATGCTTGATTTGATTATTACCTTGGTCCAGTCCCTGTGGGATCGATACTTGGCTACTCTAGCCATTTTACTACTTGTTCGACCACGTGCACTTGCGTGTAGGTATTCCAAACCACCGAAAAAGTTTTTGGCGCCGTTGTCGGGGACTAGCAATTGGTAAAATTGTTTTCTTAAGTGTTAGTTTACAAATTCTATATAAGTGCTGACAACTTGGTCTTAGCCTTTCTCTTACAGGTATAGAATTCTTGTGTTAGTCTTATTTTTGAAATAAAAATAAAAATTGTAGATATTTGTTTTAATTCTTTTTGATTTTTTTTCGAATACCCTTCTTGACATGACATCATGGAATACAAATGGTTTAAATGGTGGATACTCATATTTTGGCGAATCTTGTCTGAATTGCGGAGGACCCACTTCTGGCAACACTGTAACACGTGCAATATATGTGGTGGTCAAGTTAGCCGTTGGGATGGCTGACCGAATGCATATTCCCCTCCCCCAAGCCTCTACTATGATCCTTCTGTTGTTTTTGCTGAATATAGGCATGCTGAAAATGAGGACTTGGGACGCCAAGCTCAAATAGAAGACATGCTGAAACAACTCCTGGAGCAATCAGAAGCAATGAAGGAGGCGATGGCAGTATTGAGAATTCAGCAAGAAGAGAATGCAGAGGCTCTAGAAAGGATGAGCGTCAAAGTCACGGAGATGATTGCTGAGGCTGAAGCTTGTGGTAAATTGCAGGTAACAGTTTTAGCGGATATTCAAGAGGAACTACAAGAGGAAGACCAGGGTGAATTTTTGGATAAAGCCCAACAATTAGAATCTCTTGAGTGTCCCCGTGATGGGCTCACACTTATGGAAAATCCATTCATGGAAGAAGAGATAGAGTATCCCCCAGTTGACATTAATGGAGAGATAGAGGTCGATGCTAAGAAGGTGTATACAAGTAAGGAGGTCAAGCACAATGCAGTTTCAGGGTTGAGGTTTATTGGACCACACTCGAAGCATTTTTCGACATTAAGTTTGGTTGACAACATAGAAATAGAGTCTTCCAAGCTTATAGAGAAATGTCTAGAGGAGGACCAAGCCCCGTATATTTTGAAATATGCTGACTCGGAGAGACAAAATATCTTCGCATACATAAGGGCCAATAAGTTCAAAAGGCAACATCTACTGCTTGGTCCTTACAATTTTTCACCACCACCCCTGGAGCATAAGAGGAAATTAGAGAAGAAATTAGGGGTGAGATTCATATCCTCAAGGTGGAGGAAAAAGTGGTGAAACTTGGTACCTCGTGCCACGACGTAAAATTAGGCGCTGCTTGGGAGGCAACCCAAGGGTACCATGGGTACCATTTTAATTTCTTCCATTTAAGTTGATTTATTTATTTTTCATCTTGTGTTGTTTTCGCGGAATGTTAAGCACAGATGGAGGGGAAGTCTGAGTACCCGTGGAGGAGGAAGCTAACAAGCATGGAAGAGAAAAAGTGTGGGGTCGAACACCCACTTGTGCAAAGTTGAAGAACGGCATGTTGTTAGCTAGGCCTAAAGGCCTCGGGGAGTATTTCTCACCCTCTTTAAATGTTAAGATGTTATAGGGACATAGCATGATTCAAGTGTGGGGTGAGGAAAATTTTAAAATTTTTGTGCTTAACGATTTTTGGTAAATGTAATGGTTGTGAGAAATATTTGAAAAAAAAAATTTTTTTTTGTGAGTCAAGCATGACTTCATCACCCATTGGTTTTTCTTTTCGGTTCTTTTCCGACGGGGGGTCTTTGAACCGAAAAATAAAAATTTTTCTTTGTCTGTATATAATGTTTTTAGTCATAGTTAGAGACTGTTTCCGACGATGGATGGATGACGACCATCATGATGAATATTAGTCAATAGGTTTTGGTTTTCGAACCTGTAGCTAATTGATGGCTTGATATTCTTGTTATGTGCTATAAATGATTGTAAGATGCAAGTATGTTTAGTGTTGAAGCATGCAAGTGATTAAAGCTTGATGTTTGAATTCTTGTGATTAGCTGAGTTAAAAAAAAATCTGATGAGTATGTCTTGAATTGAGCATGTGCCATGAATGTAAGGTTTTTGATTATTCCATGCTATTGTGGAGTGTCTACAACTTGCCTGGTGTGCATATAAAACGAAATGAAGGATGTGGACTGTAGGAGATGATTTAGGCATTTCTTTGAATGAACCTAATTTTCATCCCTCACTTTACCTACCTTGAATTTTGAATCCTAGTGAGCCCCATTGTGCCTTAAGCCTATTCTTTGATAGCTACAACAGAAGCTTAATCCTTTTTCTTTCATTAGCCTTGAATTTGATCCAAAACTCCTAAGCGCTTAAGTGAAAGAATTCCAAAGAGTGAAGGAGTGACAAGCGTGAAAAAGAAGGAAAAGTATAAGTTGTGGAAGTTGAGAAAAGGACAAATGTGCACTTGTGTAAAAATGGTTGATTATTAGTAGGGAGTAAGAAAATAAATGAATGAAAAAAAAAATTTTCTTAAGTACTCCTTACTACTAAGTTGAGTGTGCTTAAAGAAATGGGAACAAGAAAAGAAAATTCAGGATTGAAAAGAATGAAGAGGAAGTAAGAAAAGAGATGTCCTTAATGAATGTTGGATGTATTAAAAGCGCTTGGGGGAGATAGTCACTATTACTGGCCAGAATAGTACCTACCCATCCCTTAGATTACATTACAACCCATTAAGTCCTACTTGATCTTATGTTCAAACATCCTTAAATTAGTGGAGTAAAACACTAAGGGCAAGCTTATGAGTCATTACATGATGCATGTGAATTCTTTGTGAGAGTGAGCATAATTCTATTCATTTACCCATACATTTTGTGATTTAAAAATTTGCGTGTGAAAATGGGTAACTCTCTTGTTGTGAGGGCACATGTTTAATGAAGGATATAATTCATGTTGGATTTCTTGATCAGTTGATTTGCATGAGTTTGCTAAGATAGAGAGTCAATTCTTGAGGTTAGGAAGTCTTAACATAATTGTATTTCATTTCAATGATTAAATCGTGCATGCTCTATTTTTAGCTTGCTATCTTAAACAGTCATTGTAGCCGTAGCTTTAATTGTCTTGCTAAAATTATCTATGTGTAAGTCTTCATGTGCATGAGATGTAAAAGGTTTTTTCAAAGACGAACAAGACTTTAAGTGTGGGGTTGTGATCTTGGGCATAATTGCATGCCCAGGTGCTACTTTATAACTCAATTTAGTCTTGTTTATCTAATTATTTATATACATTCTCATGTGATTTTATGTAAATGTGAATATATACTAACCAACATGATTAGTCCTTGTTTTTGAAGGTTAATAATGCATTTGAGGAACTAATTCATGATTTGGTGAAGTGAAGGAATGGAATCAAGAGCAAAACGTGAAAGTCAACAAGAAAAAATGCAAAATTTGGCCTGTTGTGGAACAGTAACGTGTCACGGAGGAAGTGCTCCACGATACACACCATGTCATGGAGGCAGTGCTCCGCGATACACTCTGTGACACGTTGCTTGTTATTCCAGGAAAAATTTCCACTAGTATAAATAGCACACTTAGGTTTTATTTTAGAAATACTGAATTAGTTGAGCAAGGACGTGGGTTATAGGCAGTTGAGGGGACGAAAATCTTAGGGTTCTTCACTATCTCTTTCTCCTTTATTTCAATTGTTTTGTATGATTTATACTCATTTGATGATGTTTGATCCACAAATGAGTGGCTAAATTCACTTCTTGCTGAGGTTAAGAACATTTGTAGTGGAATGTAATTATTGATCATCTTGGTTTTTCATCTTTTCTTTCATGGTTGTTCTATTAATTCTTGTTCTTCCTGCATTAATGTTTGGCCAATATTAATGTATATCTAAAAAATCCGATTTGCGCTTGAAAGAGATAAAAATTTGAAAGTTGTGAATTAATAGGATATGATCTCTTCTTGGTTTGGGAAAATTGAGAATTGATTTACCTTCAGAATAGAAATATATCTGAAAGTCGTATTAGTTAATTAAGGAATCGGTTTCGTATGGCTAGAACATGAATTTCTTCTTATCATAGAAATGTAGGTGGAAGGTTCATGATTCTTAAGTTGGGGTAAATACGAGATTTTTAATCCATAGGCAATAATTCTCGACTAGCAACCAAAGGAAAGATTAACCAATTTGTATCAATAAGTTGCTTCCCTGCATGTTCGTTTTAGCCTCAGCATGCTCATTACTATAGTTTAGACTCAATTTGTACATTTGTTTTAGATTAGTATAAATTAGGAAACAAACTCCCAATATCTTCTTGAAACTGTTGTCTGCATTATTAGAGTTAGAGTTTATTAATGCTTGATTCGATTATTACCTTGGTCCAGTCCCTGTGGGATCGATACTTGGCTACTCTAGCCATTTTACTACTTGTTCGACCACGTGCCCTTGCGTGTAGGTATTCCAAACCACCGAACATTGGGCAATTAACTAAGTGGATGTGGTTTATGGGGTAATGCCATTGATTAGGGTACTTTCGTACCTCCAACCATTTTACCAAACTTAGCTTCACAACTACTTCTGCAAGTGGTGGAGTGACAAATCTAAGCTGGTGTCTTTCTCTCTTCCCATTTTATCAACCAAGCAAGGTATTAGGTATATTTCTATCCTAACCACAAAATCTTATCAAAAGATAGGAACTTGCTTCCTACGTTCTTACGTTCTTCCCTAGGTTTGCTTTCTCAAGCATTTGCCTAAGTTTAACATGTGTGTTTTCATGGTGATCAATCATAAAAACAACCATAATTAAGAATGCAAGACAAAACAACAATCAGTAACTTAATTCCAAAGAAAATTCATAAAAACACACTCATAACTCATGGCTTCAACCCTAGAGGAAGGGTTCTAGCCATTCAAAGTCGTAAAATTACAAGAAAACATTGTTAAAGTAACATACTTACAAGAATTGGTGGATGAGAAGATGAAATTGATGAACCCTAGGTGAGTTCTCCCACTTCTCCCTTCACTCCTAGGTGGTTTTTCAGAATAAAATCATGACAAATTGGATTTAGGAGCTAAGGGACCTATTTATAGTAAATGGAAAACGTGCATAATTTAGCCTATCGTGGAGCACTGCCTCCGTGACACGGAGGTAACATGGAGGCTCTCTGGAAATTGACTCCGGATGCCAAAACTACCGAGTGTCACCGCGCTGCCAATGTGACACGCTGCTCATGTAGCACGTTGGCAATCTCCTGTCGCGCGGTTGCCTGGCGCGGCACGGTACCTGACGCACTGAAGCCTTGCCATGGCATGCTCTTTGCCGACTTTCGCAATTTTCTCCCGACTCTATTCCTCTACTTCACCCACTTATGAATTAGTTTCTCAAAATCATTGAAACCTACAAAACAAGGACTAATCATGTTGGTTAGCACCTATATTCACATTTATATAAAATTACATGAAAATGTATAAAATAAATTAGATAAACAAGACTAAATTAAGGTATAAAGCATCACTCGAACATGCTATTTTTGCCCACGATCAATGACTTAAATAATTTGGCTCGTTATGACTCATACCATGAGTCGTAGGTTGGACCTACGACTCGCCCCTAGGACTCGCAGTAGAGGATTTAGAAAAGTTACCTTTGGGCCTACGAGCACATCATACAACTCGTACCATAGAGGTATGAACCATACCACGACTTGTAGGTGTAACAACCCAAAAGTTCCTTAGATCAGACCCAAGGCTTATAGCAGAAAAGAGAAGAAAAATAGTACCAAAACCAAAAAACAAACCTCAATACGGTTTGTTGTAAGGTCCAACGGGTCGTTGGAGATGCTCGTTGTTTGGTGTCCAGAGAACTATAAGAAATTCGCCCAGAAACCATAAGGGGATTGTACGAAACATTGCTTGGTTGAAGAGGTCATTTGTTATGGTCATTGGAATAGATTAAGAGAATTTTGATGGAAGAATGGGGAAAACCAACGGTCCATTGTGTGGTACCACAGCCCTTTGGATTGGGTCATTGGTTCTGCCAGTGTGTTGAAAATTTCTTGCTAAGTTTAGAGCCGTTCTAGATATATGGGTAGACCAGAGCCTAGTGAAATTATGGATTCAAGGTGTTAAGATCAATTCCCAAGTATGACAAGTGCAATGGATGCAAATTAAGATCATAAGGAACCTCTAGTATGAAGTTGAGTTGAGAGCTTTCTTACCGATTGAGTTTTCGTATAAGTTCTTACAAGGGTCAACTTTGAACGAACATAGCTCCCATCTTACAAAGTATTTTTAGGTGATTCAATATACCAAATTGAATCCATTTGAGTTTTCTTTCCCACGCATCTGACCTTGCATCAATCGTAGTTCGGAGTAACAAGTTATGACTAGTTTAGTGAAACAGCACCAAACTTTGGACGACCCACAGTACGGGTCTTTGGTTTAAAGGAAGACCTAATGTTTCTGCCCGTGGAACCCAACTTTTGAGAAATGGTTCTAAATCAGTCCCAAACCAATGAGGGGATTCAACGGTCCATTGATTGATCCAACCGGCCATTTCTTGGGTCATTGAATGAGTTCCAGAGAGTGGTTCAAAAGCAAGGGGAGCAGCAACGACTGGACCAACGACCCATTGTTTCAAATAACGACCCGTTGGATTGGTCATTGGTTCTCTCGGGAAATTTTCCAGATCAACAGTCCAGGGGTATTTTGGTAAAACATTATACTTTTAACTCTTAAATGACGTCATTTTGGGACTCCTAAGGAATGAATTAAAGATGTTTTCCTAGTCTAACCTCTCAGTATTTCCTAATCAACCCAGAAACATATCGTAAGCAGACTGTAGGAACTCCAGACTCTTTTCTCTGAAGGCTCAGGAACTAGGGTTCCGCTCTAAGGTGCAGCAGCTTCAAGATCTTTAGAGAGATCCTTCAACCAGGTATGTGGGACTTCAACAAGGATCTTCTTTCGTCCTTGTGTCCCGAGTTTCATGTTTAAACCCTAGTTACTTGATTTTAGAAATGTATGCCTTAAGATGTCAATCTAAGCATGATCCCTCACGTGTCTTCCATTAAATTCAAGACCCTCATGATAAGCAGCAATGTATGTTATGAAATTACTCCCAAATCCATGATTTAAGTATATGAAATAATAGTAGCATGTTTTCTAGAATTTTACTATGCATTAACACTATTTTCAAGTATGGCCGTTATGAAATATGTACATGCTTTTTACCATATTTAACTATACATGTTTAAAATATGATTTGAATCTATGAGTTTGCATGAATATAGAACCCATAATGTACATTACACTCTTGGTTTATGATTACATGAATTGAGCAAGAAATAGTATGTTTGTGATTTCCCCAGGCTCTCAGGCCTCTGGTTAGCTAAAAGTTCCCTAGTCCGTGTCCTTATCATAAATTAGAGTAGAACTTGCATGATTTGGACTTAAGCAGGAATGTTATGTTGACGGGGTTAGATTTTGCTCGGGTTATGACTGATTAATATAGATCCTTGAGTAGAAGTTAATATCTTGGTATATTCAACCTTAGAGTCTCAGTGAATAGTCAGAACACTTAGAGTTTTACAGAAAAGTCAATTATCAATTTGGCAATAGTTAGTTTATTTGGAGTGTCAGTAATACCTCCCAGTCTTGGTTCTGGTTATCAGCTATCAGTTTAACTATAGTCTTTTCATGAGGTGTCAGTGGTGCCTCCCAGATTCAGTTATCAGTTTTTAGTTATCAATTCCAGGTAGTTCTTTAGACGGTTATGATGTTTTCAGATAAGTAGCTCTGACCAGTCTTAGAACCACCAGCTTTAGCTTTAATCTGTTCTTTAGACAGTTACGACGCTTCCAGATGAGCAACTCTGACCAGTCTTAGAACATCTGTTTCCAAATTCGGTTCGATAAGCCCTCAGGGTACTCTTAGATAGTATCCCTGAGCCAGTTGTAGTCTTGGGCCCTCAGTATTGAGCTATCCGCTTGGCAGTAGTAGTCATGGTAGGACTATCTAGTGGGAGTAGTACTTAGCACCGAGAGGGTCGGGGTTTCAGTGTACCTAGATTCCCAGAACTACATTGCCACTGTAGGTTATTTTTTCCCAAATGGGCCACACAGTGATTTTCACAGTTCATGCCTTTATACCCTAGGAAGGTATATTGGGTCCTACCAATGGGTGTATACATCGGACTCCACGTCTAGCGCACGTGGTTATATGTTGGTTATAGCCTCTCCCACTAGTCAGTACAATCTCAGTTTAGCTCAGCTTAAACAGTTTCAGTTTAATCAGTTCAGTATAGTTAGTTCAGATCAATATCTCCGATTCAGGGCATGTCTATGACCATCAGACAGGGTCATTTTGACCATTTCAGTTCATACAGTTTCACTATTTTCAGTTGGTCATTGCATGTCATTATAGTCAGTTATTTATTCTTTATATTATGTTTTCTCCCACTTACTCAGTACATTCAAAGTACTGACGCATACCTTCTATGCTATATCGTATTATGATACAGGCGTAGGTTCTCATACTCAACACTGCGAGTAGATTTTTTGCAGGTGATATCAGTTGTACTAGTGGTGAGTCCTCATCTTTCGAGGACGATGTTTACTCTCCTTCAGTTATTTTTTTCATTCAGTTAGACTTAGAGTTAGCTGGGGGATTGTCCCAGCAACTCATCAAATATAGATGGTTTTCAGACACAGATTTTAGATTTTTTTTTTATTTTTGTTTTTAGTTGTATAAATCTTTATGATTTACTTATTCTTCATAAATGGGTTTTATTATATATATTTTAAAGCTTCCGCTATGATTACTTAGATTACCAGTGTTATGATAGACCATGGGTTGACTTAGGGTTACTTGTGACTCCAAGTACTATGTCTCGTTCAGGGTATAGACTCGAGTCATGACAGTAGGTCACTCTGAATTAGAGTTCTGTACTTTGCATAGTTCATAACTACAGTGAGTACTACGACCCATACAATGGAGTTACGAGTTGTAGGACCGACCTTACCATGAACTCATGCACTAGACCATGTCTCTAGTTCTCATCACGACTCGTAGAACGGCCCGTACAATGCTCTTACCAATCGTATTGAGGGTTGTAGTACCAGTTTGTACTGCAATTTTTTTCTGCAACCTATTTTTTCTTTCACCTACACACTAAGCACACATAAGTTAATAAACTTGGATTGCCTCCCAGGAAGCGCTTGATTCAACATCACGGCATGACGTAGGTGGTTCAGTTAATCAGACTTCACCAAACCACCTCATGGGTCGCTTCCCAAGAAGCTTCTTATTTAATGTCGCAGCACAAGGCAAGTCTCTTTCCTACTCAGACTTCGTCAAGAAACTCAGACTCATCCTCAATTGCTGAGACAACCCTAACCTCATTTGGCTGCTTCATTGACCAACAGACATTAAAAGTGACCTCCTCTTTATTAATCTTGAATTTCAGTTGGCCAGCCTCAACATCTACTAAAGCCCTCCCATAGGCAAGGAATGGTCACCCCAAAATGATAGGGACCTCAAAGTCAACCTCACAATCTAGGATCATGAAATCCGCTGCAGATATGAATCTTTCCACCTTGACAAGAACATCAAACATGATCCCCACAGGCCTCTTCACAATACGGTTGGCCATCAATAGTCGCATAGTAGTCGGTGTAGGGGCTTCCAAGCCCAGCTATTTGAACATAGCTAATGGCATCAGATTGATGTTTTCTCCCAATTTGCAGAGTGCCTTCGCGAACTCAACGTCACCAATGGTACATGGAATGGTGAAAGCACATGGATCCTCCTTTTTCTAAGCAAGTACCCGTGAGGCTATGGCACTGCAATGATGCAAGTTACCCACTAGCTCATAACTCATGGACCTTTTTTTGGTAACAAGGTCCTTCATAAATTTGGCGTATCTAGGCATCTACTCCAATGCGTCAACCAATGGTATGTTTACAGATAATTGTTTAAGCATGGAAAGAAATTTATAAAACTTACCATCTTCCGCCTTCTTCTTTATTCTTTGAGTGAACGGTGGCGGTGGTTGTGGGATAGCCTTATAGATCTGTGTAGCCCCGTGCTTCTTACCCTTTTCAGCTTCAGACTCCTTTTCACCAACTGGAGCCTCCATTAATTCAGTTCTTCCTTAAGCTCTTGCTCAGCAACCTCATCACCATCATCAATTACGATCTCTTTCTTCTTTTGCACTTCAACTACAACTGCAGAGGGGGATTAACCAGGTTCTTTCCACTCCTAGTCATCACAGCCAATTACTCTCATTATTCAGATTTTGGATTGTGTTGCTAGGTAGTGTTCCCTTTTGCCTAGGGTTCAGGGATACCGATAGCTGACTCAGTTGCTACTCTATTTTCTTGATGGCCATGGCATGTGACTCAACTCTCTGGCCTATGCCAGACCTATCTCCACGAATGTCTTTCTGCTGCTCCTCTGTGGATCTCACCTTCTTGAGCATCTCAACAATCATGCTCTCCAATTTTGACTGTCCAGCCTCCCCCTCACGTGCATTAGGAGGCACATACAATCCAATTTTAAATGCATGCTGCTTCTAATTCCTTATCCATTTTCATTATTATGTTTAATTATTATCATTTTAGAATTGTGAAACCGCTTGGCCCATGCATTTCTTCTTTTATTTTTTTATAAAAGAAAATTTACTAGATCGGTCATTGCGGTAACCATCATTCCTTCTCTATTCTCCTCTCGCTCATGACCTCAGCTTTTGTCTCTGTCCCATTTTGGTTATAGTTGTCTCAGTATTAGTTCCAACCTTGATTTCTGGAACCTTGGCGCCAAGCATCCCATCCAAAACTTTGGGCGTTGGCCCGGAAACCCATCATCTGGTTGTCCAAGAAGTTCTCCTCCTCCTCAGAATCTAATGCTCCACTCCTGGTTCTTGTCCCTGTGTCCCCACTTCATTAACTTTTTTGGCCCCAACACCTATGATATACTTCGTGAGTAGGTCTAATGATGTATGCATGTGAGCTAATTCCTGATCATGCTCCTCCTACTTCTTTCCTTGGTCTACAGTCATACCAATAGCATATGTACCAGCAGCTGCTTCCGCTTTCCTGGTGTGCAAGGCCCTGTTGGTTTTAGTCACTCTGTCAAGAATAGTGGTAGCTTGTTCACAAGTGTGACTCATTAGTGCTCCACCCACCACAGTATCCGCTACAGCTTTAGTACTATTATTTAATGACCTGTAAAAAATCTCTAATAAATTGTCATCAGGAATTTTATTGTTTGGGCACTTGGTCAACTTGTTCTTAAATCTCAACCAGGTTTCGTGAAGTGCCTCCATTTTTAGTTGTCGAAAATTGTAGATCTCATCCTTAAGATGTAGCATCCTGTAGAGTGGGAAGAATCTCTCTAGAAAAGCTTGTTTGACTCCCTCTAGTTGGTAATGGAGTTATTAGGCAACTCCGATAATCATATAGTGGCCTCCCCAGACAGTGAGAATGGGAAGATTCTCATCCTTATTGCATCATGAATAACACTGGGCAACCTCCTTGCATATTCCAACGAAGTTCATTAAGTGCAGGTTGGCATCATCAGCTGCATGACCACTAAACACCCCTTTGATATTCAACAACTGTATAATAGTACTAGTGATGTCAAACTTTGACCCAACAGGCGAAGGTGGTGTATGATAGCTCTAATTAACCCGACTTCATCCATATCCGGGTAATCCTCATCAAGGAATTGAGAGGCATATCTCTGACCTCTGTTGCCCCTGCCATAGCAGCCAGCGTTTACAACTTCATCTCAAGCATCATCAACTTCCTGAAGTGCAACTTGCCAAGCTAGCTTAGCTTGCCTAGCTTCTTCAGTAAGACGGGCATCTCTTTGCTCTTGGTTTTCCATTCTTTGTAGTTTTCTTTCTATTTCAAGATTTTCATGAACCGAACGTACACCCGGATCATAGACACGGGACAAGGGACCCCGAGAGACCCCAAGTCGACCCATGGCTCATGCATACAACTAATATCAATCAAATAAGCGGAATGATAATCATAAAACATAGCAGAAACGTAACCATAGCATAACATCAAGAAATATTGGGCGTATACACAGTTCAGTACTACATACTTGTCTGAAAGCCCTAATACATAAGATGGGTTGATGGGACAACATCCCCAACTAACCCGACCAAAACTGAAATATAAACAACATGAAAGTCTATCAAACGGCCCTCGAAACATGAGGACTCACCAATAAGCTGAAAGCATAAGTTGAGATGGACTAAGGATGAGGAAGAGCCTGAGATCCGGACCCTGTATCACGAAATGATACAGCATAAAAAGTATGCGGCCAGTATATGGAATGTACCGACTATGCAAGGTAAGTAAAACGGACACTTTAAAGTAAAGTAAAGCTCATAAATAGACGTAGGATAAGGACATCATGATTGCATCATAATCTTCGTAATAAAACATAAGGCTCAAAACTTTCAGCATCACAATATACGCAAAGCCATTAGTACCCTTGGGTAAGGTCAATACTGATGTTGAAGTGAGTCGGGTCTTCAACTCTTGGAAGCTTTTCTCACAAGCATCCAACCATTGGAACTTCACCTTTTTCTGAGTCAACTTAGTCAAAGAGGCCGCAATAGATGAGAAACCCTCAACAAACATTCGGTAGTAACCTTCTAGGCCCAATAAACTTTGAATTTCTGAAGGATTCACTGGTCTGGGCCAATTCTTCACTGCCTCGATCTTCTGGGAATCTACCCTTATGCCTTCGCTTGATACCACATGTCCCAGAAATGCTACCGAGTTTATCCAAAATTCACACTTGCTAAACTTTGCATACAGCTGACAATCCTTGAGGGTTTGCAGCACTATTCTTAAATGAGTGGCATGCTCCTCCTCGCTCCGGGAGTATATAAGAATGTCATCAATGAATACAATCCCAAACATGTCCAAATATGCCTTGAACACTTTGTTCATTAAATCCATAAAAGTTGCGGGGGCATTGGTTAGTCCGAAAGACATAACAACAAATTCGTAGTGACCATATCGAATCCTGAAAGCGGTCTTCGGGATGTCACTCTCCCGAACTCTGAGATGGTGATACTCGGACCTGAGATCAATCTTGGAAAAGCACTTGGCCCACTAAAGCTGGTCAAACAAATCATTGATCCTGGGTAAGGGGTACCTATTCTTGATGGTAACCTTGTTCAACTGTCGATAGTCAGTACACATGCGAAGGGAACCGTCCTTTTTCGAACAAATAGAATTGGTGCACCCCAAGGAGACTGACTCGGTCTAATAAAACCCTTATCCAACAGATCCTTTAACTGATCCTTCAATTCCTCTAGTTCAACTGGGGACATCCTGTAGGGAGGAATATAGATAGGCTGTGTTTTGGGTAATAGATCAATACCGAAGTCAATTTCCCTCTCCGGAGGAACATCGAGCAAATCATCAGGAAACACCTCCGAATATTCACACACCACTGGAACTGACTGAATAGTCGGTGTCTCGGACTCCACATCCTTAACCCTAACTAGGTGTCACATACAACCTTTAGAGATCATCTTCCGGGCCTTAAGATAGGAAATAAACCGACCTGTTGGTACCGCGAAGTACCCTTCCACTCCAAGACAAACTCACCCGAAAAATGAAATTCCACCGTATGGGTCCTATAATTAATGGAAGAATAACATGCAAACAACCAATCCATGCCAAGAATAATTTCAAAGTTAGTCGTGGCTAACTCTAGAAAGTCTACGGAGGTAACCTTATGCAACACCATGATCGGGCATTTTTTATATACTCGTCTAGCTATGACTGAATCACCAACAGGGGTCGAAACTGAAACAGATCTAATAAATTCTTGGGACTAACTCCCAGGATACAAGCAATGTAAGGAGTTACAAAAGACAAGGTATCTCCCAGATCTAGAAAGGAATAAACATCAATATGAAAGACACGCAACATACCAGTGACCACGTTTGGCGAAGTCTCCTGCTCCTGGCACGAGGCAAGGGCATAGAATCGATTTTGGCGCTGTCCGCCACCTCCACTAGTCGACACTCCCTGTGGAGCAGAACGCCCTGGAGTGCTTTTGTCCTGGTGGTCTGGGCACGACCCCTATCATCACCCTGTCTAGCATATGGGCACTCTTGGCACATGTGCCTAGATCTACCACACCCATAGCAAACATCTGAACCAAGCAAGCACTCCCCGGCATGACTCTTGCCGCACTTCCCGCAGGCTGGAGAGGTATACTCTAACTTGGTGCCCCTCTGATCCCTCGACCTTGAACCCTTCTCTTCTAATAACCCCTGGGCGTGGATGGAGCACTATCTGATGATCGTGTTGGGGCTAGTGACCTTTGCTGAAACTGTGGACGGTAGCCACCACCGGACCTCTGATGTGAAAACCCACGACTATCTGTCTGAGCCCTCTTTGTCTCCCTCTCCCTCGCATGAGCCGCCTAAATCTACTGGGCGTACAACACTATGCGAGGAAAGTCCATATCCTGGTGAAGCATGGCAGTCTTGCAATCCTTGTCTAAATAACCAGCCATACCCTGAACGAATCGGCTCACCCATGCCCTCTGATCCGTCACTAACTCTGGGGCGTATTTTGACAAATGAGTGAAATCCAGCGAATACTCCAGCACTGTTATCTTTCCCTGGTTGAGGTTCACAAACTCAGCTGCATTCAATTCCCTCATCTCCAGAGGGAAGAACCTATCGAGAAAAACCACGTGGAACTCATCCCAACTAATAGGGCCTACTCCCGCTGTCCTGCTGTCCTTCCATTGCTTGTACCAAATGTGAGCGACCTCTTTTAGCTGATAAGAGGCCAAGTCCACACACTCCACATTTGTCACCCCCATAACCTGAGTGACCTTCAATATCCCTTCAATAAACTCGTGTGGATCCTCATCCACCTTTGATCCCGTGAACTCAGGAGGGTTTATCCTCAAGAAGTCTATAATCTAAGTAGCCGCTGCATTGCCATTCTAAGGGACCTGCGCAACAGCCTTTTGGTTGACCTGAGCGGTCAAGGCCTGTGCCAACATCTGAATAGCCACCCAAAACTTAGCGTGGGCAGCTGGCTCTCATGTTTGGGGCTCTTAAATAGGTGGGGCTTGCTGATGCCCATGGTCATTTCCATCTCTGTGGCCTTCATCATTTCCATTCCTCCTTCTGTTCATTCTTCTAGGAGCCATAGTTCTGCAATTGTGAATCGCACGAGTTAGAAGGATGGAGAGATTTTTCATCACACGACATAGAACATGAAAGAAGGAAATATTTCTTAAACGTCTAGTAGCCTCTAGGTGTGGCGCGCTTCACACCCATGAAAAAGACTCTACTGAACGTGACTTTCAGACACCCTAGGACACTTCAAACCTATTACTCTAATACCAAGTTTGTCACGACCCAAATGTATACCCAGATCGTAGACATGGGATTAGGGGCCCCGAGAGACCCCAAGTTGACCCATGGCTCATGCATACAACTAATCTCAATCAAATATACGGAATGATAATCATAAAACATAGCATAAACGTAACCATAGCATAAAATCAAGAAATACTGGGCTTATACATAGCTGAGTACTACATACTTGTCTGAAAGCCTCTAATACATAAGATGGGTTGATGGGACAACATCCCCAACTAACCCGACCAATACCGAAACATAAACAACATGAAAGTCTATCAAATGGCCCTCGGAACATGAGGACTCACCAATAAGTTGAAACCGTAAGCGGAGTTGGACTAAGAATGAGGATGAGCCTGAGATCTAGACCCAGTATCATGAAACGATACAGCATAGAAAGTATGCGGTCAGTACATGGAATGTACCGACTACGCAAGGTAAGTAAAATAGACATTTTAAAGTAAAGTAAAGCTCATAAATAGACATCGGAGAAGGGAATCTTGTTTGCATCATAATCTTCATAATAAAACATAAGGCTTAAGACTTTCAAATCATTCATAATCATAATCATAAGTAAACATTATCAAAACATAACTTGAGCCAATAACATAAATATAAAAAAGCATAAGACATGCGGAAAAATGGGAGGACTCGTCATAACCAACACCATGATGGTAGAGTCTTTCATGATGCCCCAACTATCTCACTCAATTGGGCAGAGCCAACCCTAGCTTTCCAGGCGAGGGTCATGCATTAGGCGTGATATCACATTTGAGGGGATCATTATCATTACATCATATCATTTAGAAACCCATGGTTGCACGTGGTTATGAGACACTGGTGTAATCCTTTAAACGTCGGGCTACTCGGTGCTAGACATGGATCCCATGAACATGCATATAGGCTCATACATAAATCAATAACATCATGCATTAGGATTCATTGGCTAAAATATATCATCATTGATCCCCTTTAAAACGTGCTTAGCCAAGAATCACAGGCCCTTTTCATCGGGCAACATCATAAATCTATAAATCATGCAATTCACTTCATAAGTCATAAATCATCCTTCAACATGTGGGCATGCCTAATACTCCATCATAGTCAATTCTTTCAAAATATACTCACAAACATGGGAAACTAGAATTCATGCTTTTCCGTCATCAATAAGTTCAAAAATAGTGCATATTTATCGTAAATCATAAATTCCATGAACCTTCATCTAATGGGCATTTTAGATTTTAAAATCTTGAAATAGGATTTAAAGAAAATAATAATAAAACCTGGCCATTATTCATAATTCAACAAGTAAAACTCAATTAAATCAAACCCATAAAGAGAAAACAGTTTCATGCATTTGAGTAAAAACCCATAGATTTGAATAGGAGGATTCATGATTCAAATTGAAATTTGGGCATGGGTGGGGAAGAATTTCACCCATTTTACAACCCTACGTACCTGGGAACGGATTGATTTCGAGGTTCCTTGAATACCCACAAAGAAATTGATGGAAATTTGGGGAAGAAGACCTTTAATCTCCTAAAATCTCTCTAAACTTTTGCATGAGAATGGGAATGCATGAAGGACTTAAATCATCTTATCTCACTCAAAAAAATATCCAAAATGACGTAGTTTAGGCCTTAGGGACTTAGGAATTATGAAAACACTCTTATTAAAATGCAGGAAATTTCTGGTCGCCAGCCCCCATGAGGGACCTCACTGGTCGTTGCCACAGTGCACGACTCGTGGCCATGGTCCGTTGAGTCCACTGCCCAAAACATCCAAGGGGACCCCACGGGCGACTTCACGAGTCGTGAGGTCAGCCACGACTCGTGGTCACCTTCCGTGGCCTACATTGCCCATCCCAACTTGCTAAAACATCCAAGGTAGACCACGGGTGACCTCACGAGTCGTGAGGTCTGACCACGACTCGTGGTCAGGCCCATGGCCTCCTCACTCAGGCCTTGCCAAACCATGTTGATCAAAAGTCACCCCACGACTCGTGGTCACTCCTAACGACCAACCTCACAGGTTGTTCTGTGACCTGGTGTGAATTCTCAGTTTTTCTCCATTTTTACTTATGGTTCTGATCCTTAAGTTCCCGAGATATAACAAAGATCCAAAGGAATTAGGGGGTTTTTGCAACATCGAGTACTTGGCATTCACCAAGAGACAACCTATGGGTGTCAAAAACAAAAAGAAAACATAAATGAGGAAATAACAACCAAAAGTTAAACACAAGCAATTAATCTAATCTTAACTACATTCCCTGGATATAGAGCCACTTTTTGATTGCGCTCATACTCACACTCCTTATAATAGTATGAAGTGGACATTGTCAATAAAGAACCCAACAAAGAGATTGGCATCGAACCCACAGGGAATATGGTAAGAACTAGACTAATGCCAGTATTTAAGCTTTTTAGTATGTTATCTCCAAATTAGGGGGTTTGTAGAAAAACAATTGTAAAACAAGCGTGAATATCAGTTGTTGTTTATCAAGATTTGCAATTAACTAGGGTAAGTGCTCCCCATGGGTTCATAACTACTTTGATTTTACACTCGTAATCAATCTGAATGCTTACTTGTAGAATTGATAACTAGGGTTCATCCGAACGACTGGTTCGTCCCTATTGGATAACTATACTCAATCACCGGGTTAGGTCTTATGAGCGATTTCAAGTTAACCTTTATCAATTTGTTCCAAATCAACTATCCTTCCACCACAGCTCAAGTTATACATGATCATAAAAATCAAGGTTTTATTGTAATTCTCTTTTCCTCATCTCTACTTCTCTAGGTTCAAGAAAGTAAAGAATTTGGGAAAGTCTTAATATTGTACTTAGTTAAGAAACATTAATGATGAAGAGAATATAATACAAGAATTTAGCATTGGTTTCGAATCACTTTGTGTAATCCTAGTTCGTTAATCCACTATGGTTTCCACAACCCTAGTTGTAGAGGTTTTAGCCTCTCATAATTGTAAGATTATGATTAGTATTCATAGACAAAAACATAATTGAATACTTATAATGATGATTGAAAGAAAACCTTCTTTGAATATTGCAAGAAAATATGATGAAAACAAATTCAAGAATAATTGAGAAAATCCAAGTTATGATCTCAAGAATTGCTCTCCAATATTGTCAAAAACTAATTACAACTTAATAATAATCTCCTCTAACTGAGTCTGACCTAATCTGACCAATTCTAAACTAAAATAAACCTAAAATGTATTTATATAGATAATAAAATCCTTTTCCTGAATTAACAGAGAAATAACCAAATCTGGCACTGACTCGTCCTACGACTCCTCATACGACCCCTAATAGGATTGTACAGGTCGTGCCTTGCCTCGTACATCCCTTGGCTTCTGCAGAATTTGCTAAGTGTTGGCATCTGATACGACTCATAACATGATTCCACAAGTCATACAATTAAGTTGTGGTTTGGCTCTAAGACCTTTAGCATCTTTTGAAGATTTCTACGAGTGTCTTGGTATGCCTCGTACTTGCTCCTATGGTTCATAACAATTATCGTATCATGGGATCTACTAAGTCTCAAAAATCACTAAAGCTTTCCATGGCTCCTTTTACGGGTCGTAGATAGATGCTACGATCCATAATTGCTACCTGTATCAGGAGACTTCTATTGTGAAAATTTATCTGAAGTATTCTATGACTCAAGTTACGGCTCGTACGAGGGTAATACTTTGCCTTTTCCTTGTACCAATCTTCTAATCTTTTCCACAAGTCTTAGTACAGCTCTTACAATCTTAGTACGGCTTGTATTGAGATCAGTACTTGGTCTCTTTTCTACACTTTTCTGTAACTTTTGCACATTTTCGCTCCAACACCTATTTTTCCTGAAAACAAAGTAAAAACACCTCATATTCGTATAAACACACCTAAGTCCATGTTATTTTCCTAGTTTTAAGAATTGAAAGTACTGTAAACTCACAGCACATCACGCGGACAAGCACTAGCGAACCACCGGTGAATCGCAAGTAATGCCTTTCGACAAGTGGTAAAAACATCAAGCACAAAAGAAGAGAAGTAGATCTATACCCTATTTTTGTACATCTCAAAAAGGAACTGAATATTCCATTCTAGGATTATTTATTATTCTTTTCTATTGAATTGTCTTGTATGGAATAAGAGAGAAGTAGAGTGAGAAAGACTCATCTTCTTCATTGAGAAAGTAGAAAACTCCATTGGAGCTTAGACATTGCTTGAATTTTTCTTACTCGGTTTGTGAATGGAGTTTGAATTTTCGTTGAATACAATGTCTTACTTTACTTACATTAGTAGCTAAATTCATTGCTAGGGGTGTGTAAATAATTGGGGTTAATTTGAATTGGGTATTGAGTATTTGATCTTAGATTTACTCAATTGGTATAATTTTAGTGTTTCCTCTGAGTTTTAAGTTGAATACTCATAGTTGCAAATGTGGGTTGCATTTTCTTACTTTAATTTTGCTAGAAAAAGGAATTTAAGGTATAGGTGAGGACATACTAATGGGTAATTGGGTCGTAATTATATGGGGTTGGGCTAGATATAGCCAAAACCCGTTATTACACACTCATTAATGATCAAAGCTAGAAATAGTAGATTCGTACCCAAGTTGATGTGGTTGTTGTGAAAAGGAACCTTGGGGGTTGAGAAAACCCAAGGTATAAGGAATCTAATTGATTGGGAAACATAAGATGCCACCTAATTCATAGCTAATTATACTATTGAGTAAAGCTAGGAGCTATTAGCAAACCCAATCTAGTGACGCCCCTATCAATATCACACCCCTAGTAGTCTATCCTTTGGTCTTTTCTATACTTTGCCCTATTTCTAGTGTGCAAATCCATATTTTATTTTATAAATCGTGGGAATCCTTATTTGTCTTGCAACATTGATATGAATTAGTTCAATTTAGTAGAAGACTATTGTGTGATCAGATGACATTCCTTGTGGAATTCGACCTCGATACCCATCGGGTTTATTTGTTTTGACAATGATTGTGTACATTCTTTCATAAAGAAGAGTATATTTTGAACGTTATCAATTTGTTTAATAGCAATGGAAGGATGTAACGACTCGTGGTATGTGATGATGGGTCATCCTATCTAGTCGTTGGTTGAAGAATAAAGAAGTAACAAATTAGATCTAGAGGTAATGAATGGATCCAAGGAGTCGTTAAGTCAGACAATGACTCATTGTGTGGGTCATTTCCATAGATAGGCAGATTCTAATGTGAGTTTCTAGATGTATTTTAGTAAATTCCTAAGCTTCTAATTCCTAAGTAAGGTCGTTTTGGGATTCCTAAGTTGCTTATTAGAGGGTTTTTTTCTAGTCTAATCCCTCATTCTTCTCACAACCATCGTATAGTTCTTCTCTTCTCTTTCTCAAGGCTAAAGAACACCTAGAGTTCCTCTCCAAGGGCTTCCCTATTCAATTGCTAGTAGGGATTTCTCCAAGCCAGGTATGTGAGGTAATGAACAGGGGATTTTTTCCACCCTCATGTTCAATCTCAAGTCCAATTACATAATTTCAATTCCTTCAAGTATTCAATTATGATTTTATGAATCTCTAGGATTAGACCTTTTTTGGTGAAAAACTCCATCCTCTTATGAAATTTATTCTCTCATGATCCTATTTATGTTTTATGATTATAATTGCATGATTTCTATGAAAAACTCTCATGAGTATCTATTTTCAAGTTATGATGATTTACTCAATTATACATAAATTACATGAATCTCAAGCTTATGTATCATGGTTGAATCTTCAGCAATGTTTTCATGGCTAGTTAACGTGTGTTAAGAAAGTTTATGAATTTTCGTGACTTTAACTATCCCATGCAAAATCAAGTATGTTTCGTGATTATTATATTAATAACGCTCAAATTACACCTCGCAATGAAGTAAAAGCATGGCTGTCAAATATAGTAACTCAACTAGGTTGGGGTCAATCTCATAGGAAATAGGGAAGAAATAATATGTTAACGATTATTAATTTACCTGTAGTCAATATTTAAGAAGGAGGGTTGCAAATAAAAAGAAAAAGTAACCTTAAACTATGATTGAGTTGTTATCAAATTATTGAGACAAAACTAGGATTGTGTTCCTATAATTTCATAATGTAGTAGGCTTATTTTACTGGTGATCTATCTTGATAAATTTTTACGTAAGACTGACAATTAAGCTCACCTAACGTCTCTCGACCTACATAGATGAATTTCACCAAAAACCTCTCGGACTTAGGTGTGTGTATTTTTCCGCCGCCATAAATTTTGGTTTAACTATCCTTGGTTAGAGATCAAGTTAATTAGATTATGGTTGGTAGCCTCAAATTACCACTATTATTCTCATTTCCTAACTTAAACCTCTTTGGTCGAGCATGTTGAAGATACAAACATCTAAATATTTAAACAAAGAGAATAATAATTCACTCAATTCACCATTCAAGTATCACTAGTTTTATTTTGCCTAGTTGTGTTAATCCATCATGGTTCCTACAACCCTAGCTTAAGATATTTAGCCACTCATGTTTGAGAAAAAAATAACATAGGATTTAGAAGAAATCATAATGAAATACTTACAACGGTATGAAATTGTTTAACAAATCTCCAAAGCTCTATTGAATCACAAAAACTTGATGAACTCTCTAACAAGTATTTGACTAAGTAATTACACAAATTTGTAAAGTATGAATTGTGAAAATATTGACACTAAATTCCACAATGTTACACGATTGAATCATATTAAGAAAGGGTATTATAGTGGTAGATAAAGCCTTCATTGTTCCTGCTGGGAATGGAATTGGATTTTGCAGCTTCTGTTCCTAGCCAAACTGAGATTGGAATCTCTGGTTGTCTACACACTGCTTGTGTACTGGCAAGGCTGCATCACGCCTCTTGGTATGCCAACCATGTAGTGCGTCGCATAGCTCTGTGTGTGCTAGCAAGGCTGCATCACGCCTCTTGGTATGCCAACCATCTACGTGTGTCGCATAGCTCTGTGTGATGCCAATCTCTATCACACTTGTTTCCTCGGCCAAGTTTTGACATACTTCTTCTTTTTGCCCCAATTAAGTCCAAATCCATTACTTTAATCCCTGAAAATATCTAATCATGTGTGTTAGTTCTTTTTCACAAATATCATATAAAATCAAAGAAATCACACATAATTTGTTCTCAAAACATAGTTAAGCATGGGCAAAATATGGCAAATAAGTGCGTAAATACGCCCTACATCAGATATTAGCACTATGTATGTTTTGAGAGTAGTATTTAACACCGATTAGGCCAGGGTTCAGTGCACCCAGGTCTCAAAAATATGTGCCACTGTAGGATAAAGGGGTCCTCGTTGGTAGAGAGTGTCTCCCTTTGCCCAAGGAATACAGTGTCCTCGCTAGTTGAGAGTGTCTCCCTCGCCTCAATGGGCTTATGAGTGATATCACTCCAGTCATGGTTCTTACCCTTGGCAAGGTATTTACGCCTTTCCAACCAGGGTTGCAAGTCGGGATCTATAAGGCTCGTATTAGAGTTTGTCGGTTAATAGGTGTTCCATAATACAGTACCAGTTGAAATTTTCAGTTACAGTTACAGCTTCAGTTTTTAGTGCATGTACAGGACCCTCAGATCAGTTTTTCTTGCATTTTCGTTAACTGTTTTTACACTAGCATATCATGTCAGTATTTATGCATATCAAATAGGGTCATTGTACTTTACCTAAACTTCTGCATTAAGTTATGTATTTAGTTCAGTCTTCCTCAGATTACTAGCATGTTTTCAACTTCAGTTGCATATCTTATATACTCTGTACATTCTAAGTATTGATCGCATACTCTTTCTGCTATATCATTTTATGACATAGATCCAGGTATTCAGACTCAACCCCGTGGTTAGACACGTTCCTTACTTGATTAGCTACTAGTGGTGAGTCCTCATCTTTCAAGGACTGGAGTTATTTTCTTTATTTTAGTTGTATTGTCTTATTAGTTAGTAGTGGCTAATTGTCTCAATAGCTCATTAGTTAGTAGAGGCTTTCAGACAGAGTAGTATTAGTTTTAGCTTATGAGTCAGAGTTATATCAGATTATATATTTATTCATGAATTTTTTTTAATTCCAATTAGCTTTCACTCAGATTCTTCATAAGTTTATATCATGTAAGAAATATGTTATGTCATGGTTAGCTTGGGGTCACTTGTGGTTGTAGGCACCGTGTCGCGTCCAGGTATAGACTCGGGTCATGAAAAACTTGGTATCAGAGCATCAGGTTTAGGTGTGTCTTAAGGTGTCTAAAGCCGCGTTAAGTAGAGGTTTTTATGGGTGTGAAGTATGCCACACTTATGATAAAGAGGATACAAGACGTTTTAGGAAAATTTTCTTTCTTTTATGATTCTTATCGTGTGATGTAGCGCAGACTCTGAACTTTCCTTTCTAACTCGTTCTCTACACATTCATAGACAATGCCTCCTTGATGAGTAAACAAAAGGAGAAATGATAATAGAAATCAGCCAGCTCCACCAGCACTAGCAGACCCGGTGAAAGAACAAGTTACCCATGCGAAGTTTTTATCTTCATTCCATGTGTTAGCACAGGCTATGATGGCATAGGTTAACCATCAGGCAGTTTCATCCATGAACCCTAACGGGAATGCCATAGCGATAAGGGGGTGAGACTTTATTAGGATGAACCTGCCGAAATTTCATGGTTTTAAGGTGGACTAGGATCCACACGAGTTCTTTAAAAATATCCAAAAGATCACCCAGATTATGGAGATCTCTGTAGAGGATACTGCAGATTTGGACCTCCTATTAGTTGAAGGGGGTAGCTCATATATGGTACAGACAGTGGAAGGATAGCCGTAGGGCAGGCGCAGCTCCAGTGAATTGGGATGAGTTCGTGGCAGCCTTCTTGAATAGGTTCTTTCCCTAGAATTTAAGAGAAGCAAAGGTTGCAGAGTTCATCAACATGAAATAGAACAACATGACGGTTCAGGAATATGCTTTGAAATTTACTCAACTGTCCAAAGATGGTTGTTGAACCTAGGGCTCAGGTGAGCAAGTTCATTTCAAGAGTTTCAGACCTAGTGGTGAAGGAGTGCAAGACTTCCATGCGTGTCAGTGACATGGACATTTCCAGACTTATGATCAATGCCCAGCAGATCGAAGAGGAAAAGTTAAAGAAAATGAAAAGCGAGAGCAAGAGAGCTCGAATAGGGGACTCTAAGTATACCCAACAAAGGACGGGTGGTGGACATCATTAACAACCCTATCATAGGT
The DNA here is from genome assembly GCA_035772735.1 of Datura wrightii. Classification (NCBI taxonomy): domain Eukaryota; kingdom Viridiplantae; phylum Streptophyta; class Magnoliopsida; order Solanales; family Solanaceae; genus Datura; species Datura wrightii. The sequence goes on along the minus strand of JASDFA010000019.1, from coordinate 99,840,494 downwards.
TATAAGTCCCAGCTCCATCATCAGCCAATGTTGCATCTAGGTCCAGAGATGATCAGAGAAGTAAAGCATCAGGATCTAAGATTCAGCAAGCATGTCTAGGGAGATTACATATCCAACTTGCAAGAACTGTAGACGGAACCACCTTGGATAGTGCATGGCTGGTTCGAATGCTTGCTTCGAGTGTGGTAAGCCTAGCATTAAACTTAGAGATTGCCCAGTAGCCAAATGGGGTGAAGGTAGAGGTCGTGCCCTAGCCACCTCTTCAGTAGCTCTAGCAGCTCGCCCACTGTAGTAGGACATATCATCTAGTGCAGCTGGCAGACAGCATCAAAATTGTTTCTACGACTTGTCATCACGACAGAAGTAGGAGAGCTCGCCAGAAATAGTCACAGGTATGTTATGAGCTTTTCATGATGATCCTCACATGTTGCTAGGTCCAGGAGCTACAGTATAAGGCATATGACTCCTTTAAGTATCTTAGTATGAGATCAACATTTTGTGTTGAATGGTTAGAGGGTTGAATGAATGCAGGGATATGACAATAGAGGTATGAAGCCTACAGAGATAACCTTAGAGACAAAGTCAAGAGATAATGACTTCAGCCTAGCCTTAAGAAGAGGTCTAGGTCTTAGAATGATGACTTATGACCAAAGGGGGAGATGATAAGGTGAAGGACCTAGTCAAGTCCTGAGTTTCCAAGTGTGAAAATTTTGGGGACAGTAACTATGGGAAGTTGATCTATTTCTATTCAGGTGTTTCCTTTGTGCTTCAGTCAGCATGGCACTCTACTCATGTCATAGGTAAACATGTTATTCCCATATCTAATTTCCAAGTACTCCATACATATGCCCATATTTAGATTCCTAGACTAAGAAGTAACCGCTTCAAACAGTGATCCCAGTATTACTCCATGATTCCATAAATGTCATATTCATGTCATGAAAATCGTTATATATGTAAAATTTTGTCTCACAGTATGCTCAGCTCTATGCTTTCAGTCCTTTAGTAGGCGTTTGACATGTGATTTTATCTCGTGATTTGAAATCATGAGATAAAATTAGCATTTGGACATGCAATTTCATCTCATGATTTCAAAGCATGATATGAAATACCAAATACTCAAAAAATCTTGATTTGGAATTCAAATCATGAGATGAATTTTTTAAATACAAAACTTAACCCACAAGTTTATATTTTATAAAAAAAATCCCACCATTTTATATATACCAATAAACTGCTCAAAGTAATAATGTCAATTCGTCTTTTACGTCATCAATGCATGCTCAATGTGAGGAGATTGTCCTCACTATGTGGGAGAATTATATTATAGAATAGTACACTACAACTCATGTTCAATTTTACTTTTGACGGAACTAAAGTTCGATCAATAAATGTTGTATTTTTTTAGAATTACTTTGTGATGGTGTATTGTACTTCGTTATGAACTTTTATTTAATTGATAAGATTGTATAAGAATTGAATAAATTTTGATAGTTTTCATAACTTATGGGGGTTTTATGTTCATGAGAAAAAAATACAACTTAAGAATTCCAATTTGCATGTCAAACAAAACTTCAACTTCATCTCATATGATTTCATATCATGATTTCATCTTGCATGGTCAAACAGACCCTTAGATTTGCCTTAACGGCTAATGAGATCATGCTACATCATGGATATGCTCAGCTTAGATTCCTGAATAATTCATGCTTACGATTTTCTTACTCTAAGCCCTATGTACATTCACCCATGACATAAATGATGGTTACTACGTGTATGTTCAGAATGACTTTCTACTTATGCCTTAGCTGCTCAGTATGTAAAAGTTCATGAAGTGCAGTTGTTAGTCATGTTAGGGAGACAGAGAAGCTTTAGGATAGTATAAGCTGAACAGGAGCCATAAAATGATTATAGTGATAGGCTTGAATGGTGTGGTGGCATTCAAGGAAGTTGGTGCAGTTAACATTGTGTTCTGCAAGTTTCACCCGTGAAAGAAGTGATGAGGTGTTAGTGTGAAGGGTCATCTCTTTTATGAGGAGGTTCTAGTTGAAATCTTGGATCATTAGGTTTGTAAGATGGGGGAGCAAGGGAGTGGTTTCAGTGAAAGTTTTATGGAGAAATCAGTCAGTGAAAGGCACTACTTGGGAAGCTGAATTCAGTTAAGTATTACTCTCATTCATATCGGTTTTCATGACAACTATTTCGACATCGGAAAGTCATTTCGGGATTTATAACCCCGTCCTCACCAGCTCAGTTCTTGTTTGAGGAAATAGTTCCTCCTTAGCACTCTACACAGTTCAATGTCAACTTCACATCCTTCAGTCCTTCTCATGTCTTAGCATGCATGTATGATTCATGTATTCAGTTTAGCTATGTATCTCAGTTCAAAGCCAGTTACTCCATCAGTATTTGGTGTTCAGCTTTCAGTTTTTGGGATTGCAGCTCTTTTCCTATCTTTTCAACCTATTTAGTCTCTATTCGAAGATGAATATTCCCAAGGAGGAGATAATCTAACACCCCAAAAATTTCTAAGATCAGACCTAGACTTGAAGCAAGAAACCAGCAAAAAAGTGGAACATTTTATCACAGAATGAGTCGAGGTACGACTCATTAGAAGGAACCACGAGTTGGGTTAGACTCGTGGTAGGCAGTCAGTGGAATTTTAAGGCCCCGATGTAACAACTCATGTGAAGAGTCGTTATAACAATTAACAACCCATCATATTCCATTAGTCCAGAACTAGTTAAGTTTTTCCCTAAAATTGATTAGCCATATGATAAGCCATTGGTTGAAGTAATGACTCATCCTGATGAACCGTTAAGTGGAGTTTAGAAAGACTCAAATTAGCTTAGTAGCAACAGAAGGATGTAACAACTCATGGTATATGATAAAGGGTCATCCTATCTAGTCATTGGATGAAGAATCGAAATGTAACAAATTTAGCTCTAGAGGTAATGAATGGGTCCAACGAGCCGTTAAGTCAGAAAATGACTCATTGTGTGGGTTATTTCCATAGACGAGTAGATTTTAATGCAAATTTCTAGGGGTATTTTAGTAAATTTCTAAGCTTCTAATTCCTAAGTGAGGTCGTTTTGGGATTCCTAAGGTTCTTATTAGAGGGTTTTTCCTAGTCTAATCCCTCATTCTTCGCACAACCATTGTATAGTTCTTCTCTTCTCTTTCTCACAAGGCTCAAGAACACCTAGGGTTCCTCTACAAAGGCTTCCATATTCAAGTGCTAGTAGGGATTTCTCCAGGCCATGTATGTGGGATTATGAATGGGGGATTTCTTCCCACCTCATGCCCAATCTCAAGTCTGTTTACATAATTTAAATTCCTTCAAGACTCAATTATGATTTTATGAATTTCTAAGGTTAGACCCTTTTTGATGAAAATTTCCATATTCTCTCGTGATCCTATTTATGCTTTATGATTATAATTGCATGATTTCTATGAAAATCTCTCATGAATCTCTAATTTCAAGTTATGATGATTTACTTACATGAATTTTATGAATCTCAAGCTTATGTGTCATGGCTGAATCTTCAGCATTATTTTCATTGCTAGTTCACGTATGTTGTTCGGATGATTTTTGGGTATAACTACACGCAAGTGTACGTGGTCGAACAAGTAGTAAAGTGGCTCAAGTAAGCCAAGTATCGATCCCACAGGGACTGGGATAGGGTAACAATCTACTCAAGTGTCAATAAACTTTAACTCTAAAAATGCAAACAACAGTGTGAAGAAGAGTTTGATATTTTGTTTCCTAATTTTATACTAAGTCTAAAACGAATATATAAATTGAGTCTGAACTATAAGTATGAGCATGCTGAGGTTAAATGAACATGTAGAGAAATAAATTATCGATACAGTTTGGTAAATCTTTCCTCCGGTTGCTAGTCAAGAATTATTGCCTATGGATTAAAACTCTCGTATTTAACCCAACTTAAGAATCATGAACCTTCCACCTACATTTCTATGATGAAACGAAATTCATGTTCTAGCCATACAAAACCGATTCTTTAATTGACTAATACGACTTTCAGGTATATTTCTATCCTGAAGGTAAATCAATTCTCAATTTTCCCAAACTAAGAAAAGATCATATCCTATCAATTCACAACTTTCCAATTTCTTGCTCTCTCGAGTGAAACCGGACTTTTTAGATGTACATTAATGTTGGCCACACATTAATGCAGTAAGAACAAGAATCAATAGAACAACCATGGAAGAAAAGATGAAAAACCAATTTATCAATAATCACATTTCAATACAATTGTTCTTAACCTCAGCAAGAAGGGGATTTAGCCACTCATTTGTGGATTAAACATCGTTAAATTAGTGTTAATCATACAAGCAATTGAAATAAAGAAGAAGGAGATAGAGAAAAACCCTGAGATTTTCGTCTCCTCAACTGCCTATAACTCACGTTCTTGCTCCACCCAGTCAGAATATTAAAAATGAACCTAAGTGTTCTATTTATACTAGTGGGAATTTTTTCCGGAATAACAAGCAACGTGTCACAGAGTGCATCGCGGAGCACTGCCTCCGTGACACGCCACCGACGCGGACCCTTACTGGAATTCAGATGTCTAGGTATTAAGGCCCAATGTGGCACGGCATGCAACGCGGGGCTAGGCCAACGTGCCACGGCCCCAACGCGCACCTTCACTGGAATTTGGCAAAAATTTCATATCCAGGCAAAAGGCATCCGCGATGGTAGCGTGACACGGCTCCATCACGGAGCCCCTTTAATTCATGTTGTGCTTGGCCTTTTCCTTGCTTGCTTCCGAGTCCACTCCCGATTTCTCCCAACATGCATTTTAGCTTCCCAAAATTATATTTCTCCTGCAAAACAACGCTAATCATGTTGGTTAGTATAAATTCACATTTTATTACAAATTACATGAGAATGTATAAACATCGATAGATAAACAAAGAAAAATGACACATTTGAGTATCACTTGGGCATATAAATTTTCCCAAGATCACTTACCCCACACTTAAATCCTTGTTCGTCCCCGAACAATAATCTTACGCCTCATGCAATTGATACCCCAACCTGGCTACTTTGGTTCGATAATTCAAGCTACGGTTATACCGATTATTTAACATAGCAAATCCTCAAGAAAACATGCATAGTCTTATCAATACAATGACCTTCAACACATTAAGACCTCCTAGACTCAAGAATCGACTCTCGATATCGGCAAACTCATGAAAATCAGCTGATCAAGATATCCGACACGAATTTTAACCTCTCGTCGAGCATGTACCCTCACAACACAAGAGAATTTTCCCCTTTTTAATCACATGAACTCAAAACATTACATGCAGGGGCATATAAACACAATTTCGCTCTCTCTCCCAAAAGAATTCACATGCATCATGTCATGAACCATAGGCTTGCCCTTAGTGTATTACTCCACTAATATAAGGAAGTGTGATGTAGGATCACGTAGGACTTAACGGGTTGTAATGTAAGCTACGGAACTAGTAAATACTGGGCTAACCAATAATAACAACTAGCATCCTTAAGCTCTTTTCCAATACATCCCATCAACCTTATGGTCATTGTTTCTTCCTTCATCTTCCCATTCTTGAAGTCTGTCTTTATTTTTGACCCCATCTCTTTAGGCACACTTGACTCAATAACAAAGATTATTCATACATCTTCATTATATTTAATTTATAACAAGTGCACCTTTGACCTTTTCTTTCCTTTCATCACTCTGCTTTTTCTTTTCTTTTCACCATTCTCACTGCTTGACACTTTGGGAAAATTCTTTTCTTTTCTTGAGCGCTTAAGAGTTTTGGATCAAATTCACGGATAATGAAAAGAAGGGGTTTAAGCTTGGTTTACACCTTTTTGACAAAAGAAAAATAATAGGCTAAAGGCTCAATGGGCTAACTAGGTTGTACAGTCAAGGTGGGTATGATAATGAAAGAAAAAACATTCGGTTAAATCAAAGAAATGCCTACATCCTTTCCTACAATACATATCCTTCATTTCGTTTTGTACACACACCAGGCAAGTTCTAGACATTTCACAATAGCATGGAAGAAATGAAACCTCACTAAACGCTCATTTCACATGCTCAACTCAAGACATATTCACAGACTCTTCAATCAGCTAATTACAAGAATTCAAACATTAAGCCCCAATCACGCTGAATCGACTCTATGGCCTAAGCATCACAACATATTTACAAAGTTGCATGCTTTCATATGAATCACCTTTGCATTTCAAATATCATGTACAACACGCAACCAGAATTTCGCAACCATAAAGTAACTACAGGTTTTGGGATGCAAACCCACAAAAGAAAAAAACAGAAAAATAAATGAAAAAAATCTACTCCTAACGACTACATTTCCCTTAAGATGGTCGTCATCCATCCATTATAGGAAACGGTCACTAACTAAGACTTTGGTTCAATGGGACTATTCTCGGTAAAAGAACCGAAAACAAACGCCAAGAAACCCAAAAATTTGAAAATTCATGAAAAAAAGTTTCTTTTTGTTAAAAATATCGATCATTTCGATAAAACCAAAAATATGTACAAAACAAGCTAACAACATTTAACAGCACACAACAGCTTCACTTTAATTACAATACAGACATACACAAAAAATCACAAGGCCACAATTTATCCAAGCACAACAACAGACAGAGGCATTAAAAATAACAACAGCAACAAACACCTAACTACTCCCACCCCACACTTAAATCGAACACTGTCCCCAGTGTTCATAAAATTCAGCATAGCACAAAAATGGGTGGTGAAACTCCCTGATCAATCAAAATATTCCACCTCTTCGTCAGGTGCTGCTGCCTCATCTCCCATGTCTGAATCTCCCCCATCGTCATCATCTGACTTCACATCGGAGTCATCACGACGTGTCTCCTCATCTGTGGGGACATCATCATCGATGGGCTCCACAAAAGCTGGCCCCACTCGGCATAGAGCCCTGGCATTTTTGCCAAAAGGGTAGTCTAGCTCGAGCTGCCACAGCTCCTCTTCTGTTGCCGGCCTCCCGCCTATGCGCAGCTGGAGCATCTGCATCCCAAACATGCGAGCCATGTACTGATCATCCCGAGCATGTCGCTCGGCTAGTGTACGAACTGGCCCATGAGTGGTCTCGGGTGCCTTAGTTTTGGTGATATCTAAGGCCCGCCGTTCCATCTATGGGATGTAGTCAAGGGCCTCCTCCTCAATATCCAGGCCCCTCAGGAATGTGGTGAGTAATCCACCAAACCCGTACCGGTGCCCTTGATGCAAACGGGCTCTCTTCATGGCGGAGATATTAACCGCCCCCACATTGATCTCCAGCCCTTTCATCAGGGCGTATACCAATCATACACGATCCCGGGTGACATCTGTCATATGCACCCCCGGGATCAGGCAGGAACAAACAATCTTCAGCCATATCCTGGCTTCCCTAGTCATCTGTGAGTAGGGCAAGGTCTGATGGTAGCCCCTCTCCTTATGCCTGCTCCAACGTGTTGTAGACCGAGTTCCACACAAAGTGCATCTGATATCCACGTATGGTGGAGTGATGTTCAGCTGCCGAAGAACATGGGCATCTGTGTCCCGCGCCCCCAAGATGGCATTAAGGTGATGGGGCTCAAAAGTGACTATCTGCCCCCTTATCTTGATGGTGTGACTTCTGAGAGTCGGGTTCCAATTGGCGTAGAATTCCCGAATCAGGTGCAGGTTGCACTCCTTGGGCTCTTCAAAGATGAAGTTCAGCCCGGCTGCCTCGATCCTGTGGACAATCCTGGGGAACTCCTGTGCCAACGGTTCCCTCGCTATGTGTTCCTCGGGGAAGTACTTGCTTTCCTTATGTTTCGCGTACCATTTCTTCCCCTCCTCTGTCACCCATCTGGTTCCATATTGATGGCGTTGGCCGCGTGGAACCGCTGGTGCTGCTGGGACTGCTGTTCCCAGTCTGATTCTTTTCCTTCCGGCGCCTGATGTTGATGTGCCCTTTCCCTTCTCTTGCCTGCTTGCCATTGTTCCTGTCAAACCCAAAAGATAGTCCCAATGTTATTCCAATTAAAATTAGCTTCGACTAAGGTTGGGTTAAGCTAGGATACCCCACACTTAGTCTTTAGCCCCAATCACCACGTTACGGCAAGATCATACTCATTTCCAAAAACAAACAACAAAACATAACAAATATGCTTAGTGCATTCAGAGAATTCGATAGTATAAATTCGTTTGTACTACATAGACTTCGTACAGCTAACCACAACATTACCATCAATCACTTTTCATCCCGTAGCACTTAGCAAGGAGAAACAAAGAAAAGTTATCTACATGAATCCAATATAATTCACCCATTTCTTGCAATTTCCTTAACATGAAAACCCGTCAGTCTTTTAGCATATTAACAGTTAGCACAACCGACTCATCTCACCCAACATAAACAACCCAGCAAGAATTCCAAAGTTCAACTAAATTTTTCCTTTTCACACTCAAATTCAATCCCTAGCTATGATTTTATCAAAAATTCTATCAAGCTATGTAATTATCGAGTTCATGCAATCACAATGATTCTATGAACGTCAATCAACAATAACTCAATTGAATTTAAGCTCTGTTCGGTGCTTTTGTTGGGGTTATAAACCGACACGCAAGTGCACGTGGTCAAACAAGTAGTAAGTGGCTTAAGTAAGCCAAGTATCGATCCACGGAGACTCTGGATAAGTGAAATTAGCTTAAGTATACTATATTTTTACTTCTAAGTATGCTGACAACTGAACAACCAAAAATTGAAAGGTTTGTTTTATAAAATATATACTAAAACTACTAATAATTATCTACTTTGAATTTAAACTATGGATATGAGCATGCCGAGGTTAAAGAACATGTAATGAACTGATTATCATCATAAATTGGTTAATCTTTTCTTCCAGTTGCTAGCCAAGAACATTAGCCAAGAGATTAAAACTCTCGTATTTAATCTCACTTAAGAATCATAAACCATCCGTCTACATTTCTGTGATCAAATGCAATTCATGACCTAGCAATACAATTCCGGTTCCTAAATTGACTAATACGGCTTTCAAGTATATTTCTATCAGGAAAGCACATCAAAACTCAATTTTCCCAAATCAAGTAAAGAACAATATCCTATTAATTCACAACTTTCCAATTTCGTGCTCTCTCGAGTGAAATCGAACTTTTTAGATATACATTAATGTAGGCCACACACCAATGCAGTAAAAACAAGAATTAATAGAACAACATGGAAGAAAAAGATGAAAAACCATATAATTCAATAATCAAAATTCATCACAAGTGTTCATAACCTCAGCAAGGAAGGGAATTAGCCACTCATTTATGGATTAATCATCCTAAAACAAGTGTTAATCATACAAACAATTGAGTTAAAGAAGAAAGAAAGAGAGAAAAAACCCTTAACTTTTTGTCCCTCAACTGCCTGTGACCCACGTCCTTGCTCCACAAAGTCTGAATTATGAAAAATACATTTAAGTGTTCTATTTATACTAGTGGGAATTTTTCCCGGAATAACAAGCAACGTGTCACGGAGTGCATCGCGGAGCACTGCCTCCGTGACACGCCGTGAACGCGGACCCTCACTGGAAATTTAGGGTCCAGGAATAAAGCACCAACGTGGCACGGCGTGCAACGCGGAGGCTGGCCACCGTGCCACGGAGCTGTCGCGAACCTCCACTGGAAATTGACTAATTTTTCACCCTCCAAGCAGAATGTTTCCACGATGGCAGCGTGACACAGCTCCATCGCGGAGCCCCTTTAAATTGTGCAGTCCAGTGCCTTTTCCGTGCTCGCATCCAAGTCCAACTCCGATATTGTTCCAACATGCATTTTAGCTCTTTGAAATCACATTTTACCTACAAAACAATGCTAATCATGTTGGTTAGTATAAATTCACATTTTATTACCAATTACATGAAAATGTATACACATTGCTAGATAAACAAGGCGAAAATGTTACGTTTGAGTATCACTTGGCATATAAATCTGCCCAAGATCAAGCTCAATTTCTACTTAGGGCAAGTTTTGCTCATATCACATGTTCAACATCGAAAAATTCGACAAGAATTGAGATAGAGTTGAAGAACATACCTTGTCGATGAAATGAAGAAAACTTGATGAAAATGTGTGCCTAGGTCCGTGTCACATTGAGGAGAAGGGGTTTTTGGGATGTTTGTCGCGGAGGGAATGAAAAATGAGCGGAATTCGGGGTTAAAAAGTGAAGATTTCGCGCGGGTCACTCGGCGACCCGGTGTGACCCGTCGCGAAATACACCTCAACGTGTCACGGAGGGTAACGTAGAGCATGCCCTATGTGACATGGAGCCATCGCGCAGGTGTTCTGGAATTTGTAAAAATTCCAGAATTACCTTCAACGTGTCACGGAGGGTAACGCGGAGGCCCTCCTCCGTGACACGGAGCCATCGCGTGGGCTCACTGTTTTGCCACTTTTTATTATTTTTCATACCTTGATTTTTCCTTTGCGATCCTTTGCGTATTTATCCTCCGTTCAACCTGAAATTCATCTCACAACAAGAAATTGGTTAGAATTATAGGTTTCACTTAAAATAAAAAATAAAATTTTTGTTTTTAATTATTTTTTTTCTTTTTTCTCATTTTTTTTCTTTTTTTTTCTACGAAATCTATTCACATTTTAAAAAAAAAATTCACGGGTTGCCTCCCGTGCAGCACCTGGTTTACTGTCGCGGCTCGACGTAATTCAGCTCAGTCATCTTCTAGGGTGACGGACGTTTTCTCTCGACCACCTTCCTCACCCTAGTAATGCTTACATCTCTCCGGTGGTTTCCACAATAACTCCCGTGACTCAACTCTCTAGACAACATCAGCTTGATTAATCACGTTGATCACCGAGAGTTCCTCATACACTGCCGGGGGCTTGGTGGCCTTGTATACATCAAACACCTCGGCCTTGTCGTGTGCTCTCATGGTTAGCTGCCCTGTAGCTACATCAATCAGCACTTTCCCGGTTGCCAAGAAAGGACGTCCCAAAATAAATGGGACTTCCGCGTCTGGCTCAAAATCCAGCACGGCGAAATCTACCGGGAAGATAAGGGAGCCCACTTGCACCAGCAAGTCCTCCACAATGCCATCAGGTCTAGCTAAGGAACGATCCGCTACTTGCAAGATCACTATTGTTGGTCTAGGACTCCCTAGTCCCAACTTCTTGAATACCGATGTCGGCATCAAGTTAATGCTCGCTCCCGAACCACATAATCCGCGAGCTCGGATACTCTGCCCAATTGTAATTTGTATTGTAAAGCTCCCATGGTCCTTGAGCTTTGTAGGCAACCTGTTTTGTATCCGAGAAGTGCATTCCTCCGTAAGAGCCACCATAGCATACTCAGTCAACCGACTTTTGTTCGCCACGATGTCCTTAATATACTTTGCGTACTTCGGCACTCCCTGCAGAACATCAACAAGAGGTAAGTTAATATGTACCTATTTTAACACCTCCATGAATTTCTTGAAACACGCCTCCTCCTTGTGTTTCTTTAGTCTTTGAGGGAATGGGGGTGGTGGTCTCTCTGGTTCAGCCTCCTTTTTCTTCCCCGTCTCATCACTTTGCTCCCTCTCACTTTCTGCTACTCCCGACTATTGAGGTGGTCTTTCTGGTTCCACCTCTTTAAGCTGCAAGCCACTCCTTGTGGTAACTGCATTCACCTGCTTGGGATTGGGATCTGTGTCGCTCGGGAGTCCTCCTCTAGGCCTGGTGTTTTGGGCTCCAGCAAATTGCCCAAATTGATACTCCAGTGCCTTGGTAGCTAACTGGTTGTTCTTTACCTCAGCTGCCAATTTCACATAGTCAGCCTGCAATTGAGCTTGGTTAGCTATCATTGTCTTGAACATCTCCTCAATGTTGGGTGATGGTGGTGGAGGAGGTGCATCGTTGCTTCTATATTATGCCTGATAGTTCTGCTGCCCTCCTTGATTCCTCTGCGCCCCCTGACTCGAACTTTGCCCTTGATGGTTATTGCTACCCCAAGAGAAATTCGGGTGATTCCTCCAGTTGGAATTGTAGTTGTTGCCATACTGTAGGTGGTTGTTTCTCTGTACATTACCAACAAAGTTCACCAAATCAGGATTTGCTCCACAACACTCAGCTGAGTGTTCACTACTCCCGCATACTTCACACCAAATCTGCTGCACTACATTCACTGGGGCTTGAGACTGGTTCATGCTCATGTTACTGAAGTGGGTGTTAAGTTTATTATGCAATGCAGCTATCTGTGCAGCAATAGCTGTAAAACCATCCACTTCTAGGACTCTTGCTGCCTTCCTTGTTCCTCCTCTTGAAGAATCCACATTCCACTCCGGATTTCCCAGCGAAATCCGATTCAACAAGGTATACAGCTCCTCATAAGTTTTCTCCAATGCTTGTCCCCCAGCTGCCGAGTCTAGCTAGATTTTTATGTGGGGTTCCAAACCCTCTATGAAAGTATGCACCAGCAGTTCATTGGATTGGTGATGATGAGGACAATCCCGCAACATAGATTTGAATCTCTCCCAGGCTTGATACAGATTCTCTCCCTCTCTCTCTTTAAAACTTAGAATTTGACTTTTAAGTCTTACTGTTTTATCGGATGGAAAAAACCATATCAAGAATTTCCTTGCAAGATCATCCCACGTAGTGATAGAATTAGGTGGCTCAGCTTTCAACCACCTCTTGGCTTCTCCCAAAAGTGAAAATGGGAACAATGTAAGCCTGACATAATCTGATGACACTCCAGCGGGGATGTAAGTGTCACTTATCTCCAAGAAATTTTGGAGATGTTGTTGTGGATCCTCATGAGGGAGACCTGTGAACTGCCCGCTGGTGTGCAGCAATTGCACCATGTTCTGCTTAAGCTCGAACCTCCCTCCTGGCTCAGGTTTGCGGATGCTAGATGTGACATTATTAGCATGTGGGATTGGCACCTCGCGAACCGGCCTGGCTGCCATGTCATCGGGCACTAACATTGCCCGTACAACTGGTGGATTCTGTTGTTGCTCCATAATTGTTTGTCTGAGCAACTGAAGCTTTTTCTCTAGAGCTTCCCTCCTTTGACGATGAAATTGTCGTTCCGGCTCTAAATATGAGTCCACCAGCTCCTTGTCTCTTGCCAGTGTTCACAAAAATAAGTTATCTGCAAAATACAGGCTAAGACCAAGTTGTCAACACTAAGAAGAAATAGTAAACTAACACTTAAGAAAAATTTACCGATTGCCAGTCCCCGGCAACGGCACCAAAAAAAATTTCGGTTGATTTTTGGGTATAACTATACACAAGTGCACGTGGTCGAACAAGTAGTAAAGTGGCTCAAGTAAGCCAAGTATCGATCCCACAGGGACTGGGATAGGGTAACAATCCACTCAAGTATCAATAAACTTTAACTCTAAAAATGCAAACAACAGTGTGAAGAAGAGTTTGATATTTTGTTTCCTAATTTTATACTAAGTCTAAAATGAATATATAAATTGAGTCTGAACTATAAGTATGAGCATGCTGAGGTTAAATGAACATGTAGAGAAATAAATTATCGATACAGTTTGGTAAATCTTTCCTCCGGTTGCTAGTCAAGAATTATTGCCTATGGATTAAAACTCTCGTATTTAACCCAACTTAAGAATCATGAACCTTCCACCTACATTTCTATGATGAAACGAAATTCATGTTCTAGCCATACAAAACCGATTCTTTAATTGACTAATACGACTTTCAGGTATATTTCTATCCTGAAGGTAAATCAATTCTCAATTTTCCCAAACTAAGAAAAGATCATATCCTATCAATTCACAACTTTCCAATTTCTTGCTCTCTCGAGTGAAACCAGACTTTTTAGATGTACATTAACGTTGGCCACACATTAATGCAGTAAGAACAAGAATCAATAGAACAACCATGGGAGAAAAGATGAAAAACCAATTTATCAATAATCACATTTCAATACAATTGTTCTTAACCTCAGCAAGAAGGGGATTTAGCCACTCATTTGTGGATTAAACATCGTTAAATGAGTGTTAATCATACAAACAATTGAAATAAAGAAGAAGGAGATAGAGAAAAACCCTGAGATTTTCGTCCCCTCAACTGCCTGTAACCCACGTTCTTGCTCCACCCAGTCAGAATATTAAAAATGAACCTAAGTGTTCTATTTATACTAGTGGGAATTTTTCCTGGAATAACAAGCAACGTGTCACGGAGTGCATCGCGGAGCACTGCCTCCATGACACGCCACCAACGCGGACCCTTACTGGAATTCAGATGTCCAGGTATTAAGGCCCAACGTGGCACGGCATGCAACGCGGGGCTAGGCCAACGTGCCACGGCCCCAACGCGCACCTTCACTGGAATTTGGCAAAAATTCCATATCCAGGCAGAAGGCATCCGCGATGGTAGTGACACGACTCCATCGCGGAGCCCCTTTAATTCATGTTGTCCTTGGCCTTTTCCTTGCTTGCTTCCGAGTTCACTCCCGATTTATCCCAACATGCATTTTATCTTCCCAAAATTTTATTTCTCCAGCAAAACAACGCTAATCATGTTGGTTAGTATAAATTCACATTTTATTACAAATCACATGAGAATGTATAAACATCGATAGATAAACAAAGCAAAATGACACATTTGAGTATCACTTGGGCATATAAATTTGCCCAAGATCATATGTCTTTATGAATTTTCATGATTTTAACTAGACCATGCAAAATCAAGTATGCTTCATTATTATGATATTAGAACTATGTTTGTTGCGGGAGTAGTATTTAATACCGAGTAAGCCGGGGTTCAGTGCACTTAGATCTCAAAACTACGTACCACCATAGGATAAAGGGGTCCTCATTAGTAGAGAGCATCTCCCTTAGCCCGAGGAGTGTGAGGTCCTGACTAGTTGAGAGTGTCTTCCTCACCTCAATGGGCTTATGAGTGATATCACACCAGTGATGGTTCTTACCCTTGGAAAGGTATGAACGCCCTCCCAACCAAGGTTACAAGTCCGGCTCCATGAGGCTTACATTGGAGTTTTTCAATTAATAAGCTTTCCCACAATGCAGTTTTAGTTTTATTATAGTTCATACCAGTTATAGTTACAGCTTTAGTTTTCAATGCATTTACAGGACCTTAAATCAGGTTTTCTTGCATTTTTATTAACTCTTTTCAGACTAGCATATCATGTCATTATTTATGCATCTCAAAAAGGGTCATTGTACTTTACCTCAGCTTATGCATTCATGCATGTATTTAGTCCAGTATTTCTTAGATTACTAGCATGTTTCAACTTCATTTGCATATCCCATATACTCATTACATTTCAAGTACTAACCGCATACTCTTTGTGCTATATCTTTTTTATGATATAGATCTAGGTATTTAAACTTAGCCCCACGGTTAGACACATTCCTGACTTGATCAACTACCAGTGGTGAGTCCTCATCTTCGGAGGGCTGGAGTTATTTTCTTTATTTAAGTTGCTTTTTCTTGTTTTAGTTTTCAGACTTTGGGGTTAGCTGTGGACTTGTCCCAACAGCTCATTAGTTAGTAGAGGCTTTCAGAAGAGTAGTATTAGTTTCATCTTATGACTCAGTGTTATATAAGATTATATCTTTACTCATAAACGAATGTTTTATATTCCAGTTAGCTTCCGCTCATATTCTTCATAAATTTATATTATGTTAGAAATATGATATGCCATGAGTTAGCTTAGGTTCACTAGTGGATCTAGAAATTATTCCAAGTCTAAGATATAGACTCAAGTCGTGACATGTGGTGAGAGGTTCAGAAAGTGTTTAAAATTATTTGAGTGACCACGAGCAGGGACTGGTCGCGTACAAATTACACCTCACAATGAAATATAAAGCGGTCATTTTCAAATATAGTAACCCAACTAGGTCGGGGTTGATCTCATAGCTAATAGGGAAGAAATAATATGTTAATATGAGTAAATCAATCAATAGTCAATATTTCGGAAGAGGGTTGCAAATAAAAAAATAATTCTAAACAATGGTTGAGTTGTTATCAAATTAATGAGACAAAACTAGCATTGTGTTCTAATGTAGCCCAAGCGTACGCAAGCACACGTGGTCGTGAAGTAATATAGGACTGAAAGCCCCGATTATCATACCCACAGAGACTTGTTAGTTCAATCGTGATAAGGTTATAACTTTATTTTGCTATTCTAATAAAATAGTTTAAAATGGGAATTGGTTTGAAGAAATTAACTACTAAAACTTTATATACAAAAATAACTAAAATGGTTGCAAGCTTGGTTTTACTTCGATGATGATGAAAATCTAGGGAAATGGCACATGTTCAATTTCAGGTTGAGTTTTCATGACATGATTACACTAGAATGATTCATCCTATGGTTGCTAGTTGCAAGTTACTATCCCATTTCTTGCCACTATCCCTAGCATCCAAGAACTATTTCATGAACCCTAATGCCTATATCCCTAGAGTCACAAGAGAAACATGAAACGACGATTATGCCTACTTGTATTTACCTAAACAGGGTTGAAAGGTATATCCCTATCCTCAAAAACAACTTCTACCCTCTCGCCAATGGGTTCGAGGGTCTTTAAATTCCTATTCTACATTTACCTTTAACACTTTTGATTCCCTTTCCCAAGTTCAATTAAAAGCCAATAGATTTACTTATAAGGTGATCAGTCTCATAAGTAAGCAATTAAAACAACTAAATACGAACAACCATAATGAAGAATTGAATATAGATTAAATCAGTCCCTCAAACATTCAACCATCCACCATGATCAAACCCTAGAGTGTACACTTAGTCACTCATAGACAGGTGAAAAAACACACACTTTATCATCATCATTCGAAATAAAGAATAAAGAAGAGAAGAAACCTAGTGGAGAACTTTTGTCTTCCTTTCAAATGGCTTACAAGCTTCAAAAATAAACTACGCTGTGTAAAAATGAGAAAAAGTTGCTTAATCAACGACCAAGAGGTTCTATTTATAGTTGAACCTTCAAATGACGCTTCTTCCCTCCAACACTTAGCTTTAAAATCAGCAATTTCGGCTCGGGATAGGTCTGGAACACCGCCCCACCATCTCACCACAGACTTAGTCAAATTTTCAACAATTTCAGCTCTGGGATGGACCTGGTGTGCCGCCCCAATCATCTCACCAAGTACTTCATCAATTTTTCTACATGTCTAGCACCTCTGGCGCACCACTCTCACCATCTCACCAGTGTGTTAGTCAAAGTCTTGCACTTTTGGATCCTTCTGGCGTGTGGCCTCCTCTATCTCACTAGAATTTGGTGATTTTCTCTAAGTCTCGGAAGCTCTGGGGCTCCACGCCCACCATCTCGCCAAGGTGTTGAATGATCATTTCCTGAATGTTAAGGAGTTGGAGCGGAGCGCTAGCCATAACACCAAAAATGATGAAATTTTGTCAATGCATTGAAGGTCGGGCACTGGGCGCCAGCCATAGCCCCCCGACCTTTTTCTCAGCTTCTCAAATCTTCAACCTTGGTTCATTTTGGGTCCTATTCCCTTGGTTTCCTGCTCAAAACACCTCAAAACATTTGTTAGCATACAAAACACGAAAACATATGAATTTATGCATTTCTTAAGGATTATAAACTCAAAACAAGGTAAAAGATGGGCAAAAACAAGGCAAATGGGCATAGAAATATGCGCAACATCACCACCCCACACTTAAACTATTGTTCATCCACGAACAATCCTTTACTCCACACATAAACTCATATTTTACCATCACACTGGGTAACTTTAACAACTTACACTCAACTAACTAGCATAGAGCATAAATCAAGTGGTTCATCAACATACGACAATTCTCATGAAGCACATGTACACGTTTCACGATCAAGACTACACAACCTCTATAACTGACTCATCTTTTCAAAACAAAGGGCCAACATGATTAAGTATGAACTATGCAACAACTAGCACACCGATTTAGATATCTTGTAACCCTCAATTTTAGTGATGTTCCTCTCTCAGATTATCAATGCAAACACATGAAACATATAAAGCAAGGCACTCTCACACTCACAAACAATGTAATGCACATATGTCACATACCATAAGCTTGCACTGCACGTACATTTTGACTACTTGGTTATTCCAAGAGATTCGGATTACAAGGTCTTTTCTTGGTTGTAATGTTAGCTAAGGGACAGGTAGGAATGATATTTCTTTTATATTGAGTACCACCCTAAGCACTTTTAAGACATCTTTCACTTTTCAAGTCCACCACCTTCACTAACTCGCCCTTTTTCTTTCTTTTCTTCCCATGCCCTTTTTTTTTACTACTTAACTGCTAGTCTTTGTTTATAACATCAATAAGAATTTTGCAATTAAAGCTCTATCTTTCATTGCCATGGCAGCAAGTAAACAACGCAATTTTGTGGGCACCCTTTCTTCCTATTTTTCTTCTCTTACCACAATATTTTTCTCTTTTTCATTATACTTCGGTGTACTTTACTTTTCAAGTCTCAAAGTGCCTAATACTACTTTGGATCAATAAGTATGAGGTCTCATAAAGAAAGGGATTAAGCTACTTTCGTGGCTGAGAAAGAATAAAGCTTAATGGCTCAAATGGGGTTAACTAGGGAGAACGTACATGAAGGTAAAAACATGGGAAATAACTGGCTTTTTCAAATAAATGCCTTGATAATATCTCAACTTCCTAAAAACTAGCTATCCTACATACACTAAGGCAAGTTCTAGATGTTCCAATATGCACACATAAGACAACTTAGCTTACCTCTCATGGCAATCAAGAGTCTAGTCGATTTCCTACAGCTACACATCCACACAATCATATCGGGTGATATTTTTCATTATTAAGCCCTCAGAATCATTTTTGAGTCAAATTAAAGAGCTATGTGTGTCTCTCATGGATTCCTCACTTATGCACTCAAGTTGACCACTTTATTAACTCTAGCATAGCACCTAAGTAAAATGTCACAAGCACACAAGTGAATGATCTATGAATCAATCCTAAAAAAACATGACGGAATTCCCATAATACATTCGTCATCCATCTATCATATGGAAGGGTCACTACTCTATGACTACAACGACTCCTAAAAAATGAAAAATTTTACCTGGTTCAAAGGACTCTTCTTCAGAAAAGAACTGAGGCCATAAGAAAAACCAAAGGTTGGTGAGATATGCAAATTTCAAAAAAATTCAAAAAAAGCTCAATGAACATATTCACCATTGACCAACAACAATACAAACTAAAAAGCATTTAAACTAAAACTAAAAATCTCAACTATTAAAGACAAACAGAGTATCCAACATCCCAAGGCATCATAAGTCATCATCATCATACTAGCTATTACAAACCAAGACCTAACAAAACATAGGGCTACTACTACAGTGAATGAAATTATGCTATGCCCTACTAAAGATATAGAAATTAAGGAACAAATAGGAATCTTTCCTCCACCCCATACTTAAACAGTGCACTGTCCCCGGTGCACACATAATCATATCAAAGGTAAGGGAAAAGGAACTTCCTGGGCTGTTAAGCATCATCATCAGGATTGTAATCTTGAACCATATCCTCATCACCATCTCTATTAACCTACATGGCGCCCATAGTAGCATCATCCTTCTCCTCATCATTATCTAGATCATCAACACTGTCAGTCAGCATAGTGGCCTCATCATCATCAAGTGGCTCCTCGAAGGCAGGCCCCACCCTACAATCTGCATGGCACTCTCCATGAGTGGGTATCTATCCTCAAGGGCTTCCATCTCCTCGGTTGTCGCAGGTCAGCAGCCTATCCTCAACTGCAAGTCAAGCATCCCAAATATATGACCTTGCCAGCTTTCATCACAAGCCTGACCATCAGCTATAGTGAGGCTTTGAGCGGTCGAATCGATAGTCTCCTTCACTTTTGTAACATCAATCATCTTCCCTGCCAGGTGCCCTGTTAGAGGTTGGTGAAGATCTGCCTCTTCTTCTTCAATGCCTGCCTCTCACAAATACTGGGTCAAGTGACTCCCACAATAATATTTCCACCTGCAGTTGTCTTGTGATCTCCTTATATTGTCCTGGAGCACCACACCAAAGTTAATTGGTATCCCCTTCATAAGCATGTACACAAGCACCACCCTCTCTCTATTCATTTCTGTCATATGAGTCCCTGGGAGAAACACAATACAAACTATCTTCCCTCAAATTTTTCCTCCCTTTTTAAGTAAGAGAACGCAAATGTTGAGTGAATGCCTTTGTGGTCCCTTGCCCATCTGGTGGATGAGTGCTCACTATAGAGAGTGTGACGGATGTCACAGTAAGGAGGCCTCTCAAGCAAGATAAAGTACTCTGAAAGGTCTACTGCAGGTGTGCCAAGAAAAGCATTGAATCTTTTTAAGTGAATCGCACAACTTGACCCCTTATCTTCACTTTGGTGATCTCTCTAAATGATGTGTCCCAGTTTGTGTAGAACTAACTTACCAAGGTGAGGTTGCACTCTTCTGGCTCAGCAAATATGTATCCAACTCCTAACTCACGAAGCTTGTCCCGAATAGTAGGGAACTCAAGCGCTAGGCGGCACTCATTGATCCAGTTTTCAAGAGCATATTTAGCCTCCTTCTGTGTATTGAACCAAGTAAGCCCATGAGGCTCTACGGACGGGTGCTCCAAATCATTTAGTAGGGCCAACCTTAGTTGCTGATGAACTAGCTCCCTTTGTATCTTTCCGAAGCCTCTTTAGACCTTTGCCTGCTACCTCAATCTCCATTCCTTTAAAGTCTTTCAGTTCCATGATATCTGTCAAGAAAAATTCAAGAACTACACAACATTAGTCCGTGAACAATAAGGCTAACTAATTAAGTGTTATGGGTGTAAAATTGACCCCACACTTAATTCACTAGCATAATGGTGAGAATTTGTCCAATGGGGTACTCAAGACTTCCCTCATCATCATCCAACCTCACAACACTAATTCATTCACCAAATCTGCTAGAATCAAGTTCATGAATTCTTCAACTCTCCTCTTATGTTTAGCTTTTCAAGAATGCCTTAATTGTCCATCGCTCTCACTTTCCCTCCTTCAATTCTTAATTCAAGTAATTAAAACATGGAGGTAGAACTATTCAACTCATTCAATCAACCCAACAAACAATTTACTACCATCCATAATGAACTAATATGAATTTCAACAACTCAAGACTTATTTACATTCAAGAATTCAATACCCATTTACTTTCTCTCTCTACAATTAATGCATCTAACCACCAAATTAATGAATTCAATTCACCATCCTCATAACTTTAAATCATAATATTCAACCAAAAATAAGTTAACCCAATAAGGATACATATTATCATAGAAGAATTTAAGACATTAAAGCTCATAAAACCCATAATGTGAAACTTAAGCTTTTCATCAACACTGGTGATTTGGGTCTTTAATCTTGGGGAATAAGGATGTGGGAGCATGCTTTAAACTTTACCTATACAAGATAGAAGAAAGATACTTACTTGAGTTTAGAAGAGGAGCTTCACCAAATCTTGAAGAAGACAATAATGGAACGGAGAGGGGGAGGGAAGATACGGGTTAAGAGAGGGAAGAGAGAGAGTTTTTGCCTTTTTAAAAAAAATTTCAACTTTTTAAAGGAAAAGGATGAGTGGGATCAGATCATACTTTAAACATGTCCACCACAGTTGGATCTCGAATTCAGCTTATATAGCATGTGACGTATATCTTGAATTCATGTAAATCTATAGATTCAAATCATACATTAACATGTACAATGAGATCATGGTGAAAGCATATGAATATTTCATGGACCCCATTTCGAAATTTACTCTAATTCATGAAGAAGATTCGATAATCATGCCATTACCATAGGTTCAGCTCATACACCAAAACATTTACATCAAAATTATAGTGAACACATATACATACTTCACATTGATCAAGGCATAAGTTCTAATCGCATCTCAACATATCTATTAATCATATATTCTAGGTTTAAGAGAACTCATACGATCTTCCTATACTTTATACATGGATACAAGTTCATGATAAAAGCATGTGGATAATTACGAAATCCTATTTGAAGTTCTAGGCTATCTCATGGTGAAAATTCTATAATCATGCATTTTCCCTATTATGTATATAATTCGAGATATTGAAAGTAATCCCACAAGTATACATGGTTGTCAATCAAAATGGGTCTTAAAATTCTTAGAAGGCATAGAAGAAATCATCCACAAATCAAAACCATAAACCATGCTTTTCTAGAACAAGAGATTTGGGTTTTTAATAAAAAGTTTGGGGGCACAAGGATGGAAGGATGTCCTTGTTGAAAAACCCACATACTTGATTAGAGGGAATTCCCTCTTGAACTTAACCTTTAAAGCCTTTGAAGAAATTCCAATTGAATCCTTAGCTTAAGAGAGAAGAGGAAGAAGTACTTGAAGGAATATCTTGAGGGAATGAGACATTAGTCTAGAAAAACACTTAAAATGTCTCATTCAATGCTCAAAGGGACATAGTTTAGGAGTTAGAAGCATAGGTTTTATGAAAACACCCTTGGAAATTCACAAGAAAAGCTCACCCTGCCAATCCCCACGAGGCACTCCACGAGTCGTGGGGTTGTCAATGACTCATGGGGCCTTGTCGTGGGGTACACTGGATTCGCTTAATTTTCTTCTCTTCTCTTCTCTCCCCACGGGTCACTTGACGAGTCGTCAAGTGAATGATGACTTGTCCCCTCTTCCGTGATCACCACTGTCTCGGGACCCCATCCTTGATCTCTAGCCTCCACCCAACGGTCGATCTAATGAGTCGTCGCCTACCTAACGACTCGTTGGGTCATCCGTTGCCAATGAACCTCACTATTTTGCTCCTGCTTCCCAGACTGCCCTGATGAGTCGTTACCTAACACGACGACTCGTCAGGTTGTCCATTGCCACTGGACCTTGCTGCACCTCCTGAATACTCCTCATGGGTCTAACCACAACCGTTTGGTTACCTAACGAGTCGTTCCATGACTCATTTTGAGGCAAATTTTCCACTTCCTTGCTAATTCCTCATTTAAAGTCTGGGGTCTTATCTTAAAAACTTTTGGGATGTTATGATATCTCCCTCTTAGTAAAATTTGTCCTCGAATGTTGGCTAAACATACTAAAAGAATAGGGATGCAACTAAATCCCAAAATCGATCAATTACATCTAGAACCAATAAAGTATCTGACTCGAGTTGATCTTACATATCTGAACTAAGCATCTAAATCGTACATGCATGCTGATACATGAGAGGGATTGTAAGACATGAAACTAACATGGAACTAGATAAAACACTGAGAAGGATTCTTTTCCTCTAATGGCACTGAGCTGATACGGACTGAGCCTTCATTCTCATATCGTCTTCTGATATTGAGCTAGAATTCATGATATCTGGTCTACTGAAGGTAAGGAACTCATGAGCACAGATCATTCATGACATCTACAACTAAGCACATACATGAGGTAACCTACCCTACTGAGCTAGTAAGGCAACTTCTAGAGACTGAGTTCGAGCTAAACATACTAAAAGACATAAGTTAGCACACATAGCTAGTTCATAACATGAAGATGAACCTTAAGGATTCATAGAGTAATACTTGCATCGCTGTCTGAAGCGACTACTTAGAAATTCTGGAAGTCTGAACAAAAGAAAGGGGTAGATAATAACTTCAACTGAAATACGAGGTTATTTGAACCTAAAGGGATTGACATACCGCGACTGATAGGGATGGAAATCCCCTGCTAGCATACTCAAGATCCGGATTATCTCACATACTTACCATCTCCCCCTTAGCTTAAAGCCATCATTCTAAGGCTTCTGAATCTTTCTTAAGGTTGGGGCTAAATCACTAACTCTTAGCTTCTTTTTCACCTCTAATGTTCACTGCAAGCCTTATCCTCGCAACTATTCGCATCACACATCGACAATCTCTTCCCAACAATATCATAGAGCTTCTTATTAAATACCGAGATTTTGGGGCTAGCAACATGCAAAGAGTAACACAAATTTTGCAACTTACCTGTGACTACGACTGGCGACTTGCCCTTATCCTGGTGTGCTGCTAAGACATAGGAGCAGTTTCAACATTATCCTCCACCTGTGCTAGATAATGCACCCTAATAAAATGGACGGGCTATCAGAGCTACTAAAGAGGTGGTCGAGGCTCTACTCTCACATCGCTTAGTCGTTGTACAATCCCAGTGCTTATGACCCAACTTGAAGCACCAAAAACAAGCATCTGAGACGGCCATGCATTCTCCCAAATGGTGCTTCCCATAGTTGGTACACAACGAATATGTAATCTCCCTTACCCGGGTTTGTACAGAGCACTGACTATCGAAAGTGCTGGGGCTGATGATTTCTACTGGAAGTGTGAGTGGTGTCCACCACTCGTCCTCTTTGCAGAAAATTCTAAATCTTCTACCCTGGCCCTCTTGGCCTCTCTCTCTTTTTATTTCACCTGTTCCGCTTCTATTTGTTTAGCGAATATCACCAAATGTGGAAAGTCTATGTCCTTGTGCAACATGGCGGTCCTGTATTCTTTAACCAAGGAGTCTGACACTCCATTCACAAACCTGCTCACATGAGCCCTATGGTTGGCTACCATCTCTGGTGCATACTTATACAACCAGGTAAACTTCAATGCGTACTCCTGGAAAGTCATTTTGTCTCAAATTGATGAACTCTACCACCTTTGCCTCCCTCAACTTCCTAGGGAAAAACCTGTCCAGGAACGCGGTCATAAACTCATCCCAACCTACGGGGGCTGCTCCAACTCCCCGACTGTCTCTCCACTGGCAAAACCATATATAAGTGACTCCTTTCAGCTAGTAGAAGGCTAAGTTCGCGCTCTTAGTTCCTGTCACCATCATGATTTGGGTGATCTTTTGGATCTCTTCCAAGAACTCATATGGGTCTCATCTAACTTTGACCCCAAGAATTTGGGTGGATTCATTCTAAGGAAGTCTTTTACCCTAGCCGCCGCTACGTTCTCATTCTGGGGAACATGAGCCATTTCCTGCTGATTAATCAGGCGGTCATGGCCTGCACCAACATATGAAGGGTTGCCCTGAACTCGGCATAAGTGACATGTTCATCCATCGGGTTTACTGGGGCTGGTGGGGCTTGCTGACGCCCATTACCATTTCTTCTTTCGTTCGCGCATCTGGGAGGCATTATCTATGAGCGCGTAAAGCAAGAATCAAAAGAGGATCTATTAGAGTTTCATACTCTATGCACGATAAGAATCATTAAGAAAAGGGAACATTCCTAGAACGTCTCATAGCCTCTTCGTCATAAGTGTGGCGTCCTTCACACCCATGAGAAAGACTACTTAACGCGGCTTTCAAACACCCTACGACACTCTAAACCTTTTCTCTGATACCATGTTTGTCACGACCCGAGTTTACACCCTAGCCGTAACACGGGACAAGAAACCCCAAGAGGCTCCAAGTCGACCCATGGCATAATCATAGCATATCACTTAATAATAGCAACAGCTAATAGAACATAACTGAGCGAAAGCTAACTGAAAGAGTTTAATTTAAAACCAAAAATAACAAATCTCATAAAACTTCGATACAAGTTGAATCTGTCTATATGAGTCTGAAGGCCTCTACTAAACTGATGAGTTGCTGGGACAAGCCCCCAGCTAACTCCTAAAGTATTGAAATTGTAACATAATGAAATAGAAAACATAAATTGCATCGTCAAGAGATGAGGACTCCCCACAAGCTACTGAGATGGGAATGGAGTGTATTTAACCACATGGTTGAGTATGGAAACCTAAATCTATATCATGAAACGATATAGCACATAAAGCATGTGGTCAGTACTCTGAATGTACTGAGTATACGGGAAGCGTAAGTAATCTAAACATACAAGTATAAGAAGGAAGTATACTAGATACATCGACATGTAACTGTACCGGAATACAACCGCCCTGTATGAGATACATATATATATTGCCATTAAGATTTTATTTGAAAACATTTATCAAAATATAATCAAACTGATGCATAAGGGTCATGTACTGCACATATACTGAGAATTTAAAGTTGTAGTTGATATCATACACTATTCTAATTATTTGCTAATAATTGAGTCTGAATCCCACTAAGCTAATTTTAACTATAATCTGAAATCATACGGAGCTGAGTCGGATTGATATTGTAGACTAAGGGAGACATTCTTAGTTATGGAGAGTCCCTGATTGACTAAGTTAAACATTCTCAGGTATGGAGAGTCCCTAATTGACTAAGGGAAACATTCTCGGCTATGGAGAGTCCCTGACTAACTAAGGGAGACATTCTCTGCTAATGAGAATCCCTGACTAAGCTAAGGGAGACATTCTCTACTAATGAGAATCCCTGACTGAGCTAAGGAGAACTGTTACACTCCATAAGTTCCTAATGTTTAGTCGGCATATTCGTACATTAGTTAAGAGTTTTAGAATACAACACGTATGAGAAAGATCCTGGGAAAAGGTCGAACGAGCGCGGAGTCAAGCATGCAAGGGAGAGAGCCGGACCAGCTGCCCAAAAGGGCAACGTGTCACGGACCCCTCCCTGGCGCGTTGGCCGCCGTGGCACACCCGACTTTCAGCGCGTTTGGGTCCATGCCAGGAACCTCGTGTCCACTGCCCAAAAGTGTTATATATCTTAAGTTGGTCATTTGATATATATTTATATATCAAACAAGAGATCCTAAGCCAGAGAAAGTATATTCCACTATTTTCAATTAATTTTCCTCTGTTTATGCTACGAAACGCTGGCCGAATTTAAATTAACTTCGGGTATCGAAGTTTAAGGCCATAAGGAACATTACTACGAAGTTAGTTTCGTGAAATTCGTTCGAAAAATAGTAACCCCGCCTAGTCAAAGTTGTCGAATGACTCCAAACTAATTTATATACGATCACAGGCTTCAGGTAAGTATTTCTCCCTTTTGGACTCTCGAGAAATTATACGTTTTCGATCGTGTTCCGTTAAGTTGAAGTATAGTTAATATTTATATAGAAAGTTATCATTTTTGTCGAATTTAGTACTAAAACTAGTCTCATTCTTCCAGTAATATGATTATAGTTAGAAAACATTGTTGAACACAGATTGAAGCTCGCCAACTAATCAGAAATCGGCGATCCGGGTATGTTAAGGCAAATGTCTTCGGCAAGATAGCTCTTTTAGTATTATAACTCAGTCTGAATCCTAGTAAGAAGATCAGAAGCATATCTATTATGGATAGTTGTTATTATTAGCTGAGATCAGTATTCTATATCTTGGGGATTGATTATGCTTGTATATCTCCCCGACCAACCCCAGGGTTACTAGCTGTGTCGACGCCCGCTAGAGGCGAGATGACATCGCTCCAAGGAGCGGTATGTCGTCGGCAAGGGACAAAGATGGGGTCCAAGGTCCTCATACAGTCCATTCCATGGCTGGACTATTTTATGCCAATCGGCACTACACTACACCCCCTGTCGAGCCTGGTGCCCGGGGTGCAGATGTCAGATATCAGGATTCCACTGGACTCAGACACAACTACAGTTCAGGAGCCGAACGGGCTTAGTTGCAGACCCAGGGGACTAGTAGGATGGCTATAGTTGCTAGAAGACTCAGTATGACCTTGTTAGGGGTACTTAGACTGAAGTGTAATCACTAGGGCTTATGGGGGGCCTGGATGGGTTATTCTATGCTGGTGTACCTTCTAGCTTATGGGGGCCAGGTAAGGTTATTGTTTGCATTAGTTACTAATAGATTAGGTAGTAAGACGTACAGCTAATCAGATGGTATTCCTATCATTTCTTTTCAGATTACTTTCAGTTCATTCAGTTATTACAGTTACTGCCTTACATATTTAGTACATATTGTACTAGTGCGCTTCTTGGGGCGCTGCATTACTTGCCTGCAGGTGCAGATAGACGCAAATCAGAACCTCCCTAGTTTTTCATCCAAATTAGTAGTGCAGTCATCTCCCTCCCTCCGGAGTTCATAGTTAGAAGGTTGACTCTTCTTTTGGTTGTACAGATTACGGGTAGGTCGAGGCCTTGTCTCGACCAACATATCACTCCTAGAGGATTGCAGGATTCCACCGAACTCAGACACAACTACAGTTCAGGTGTCGAACGGGCTCAGTTGCAGACCCAAGGGACTAGTAGGACGGCTATAGTTGCTAGATGACTCAGTATGACCTTGTTAGGGGTACTTAGAATGAAGTGTACTCACCTGGCTTATAGGGGCCCCGTATGGGTTATTCTATGCTGGTTGTAGCTTCCGGCTTATGGAGGCTAGGTAAGGTTCTTGTTTGCATTAGTTACTAATAGATTAGGCAGTAAGAAGTATAGCTAATCAGATGGTATTCCTACCCCTTCTTTTCAGATTACTTTCAGTTCATTCAGTTATTTACAGTTACTGCCTTACATATTCAGTACATATTGTACTAATGCGATTCTTGGGACGTTGCATTACTTGCCTACAAGTGCAGATAGACGCAGATCAGAACCTCCCTAGTTTTTCAACCAGATTAGTGGTGCAGTCAGCTCTCTCCCTCCGGAGTTCATAGTTAGAAGGTTGACTCTTCTTTTGGTTGTACAGATTACGGGTAGGTCGAGGCCTTGTCTCGACCAATATATCACTCCTAGAGGCTTGCAGATTGTTCTAATTACTTATGGTTAGTTGTTTTTGGTCGTGTGGGGCCCATATGTGTTTTATCTTGCGTGTTAGCCATGTGAGGCCTTGTTTAGCTGTTGGTTAATGGCCTTGTCGGCCATAGCTTAGTTATGCTGGATTTACTTTACAGTCATAACTAGACATCATGGTGATCTTGTCGGCCCGCATAGGATTCCCTATTATTATCTATTTTTGGGTAGCTGTTTTCTTTTACAGGTGGTTATAAGGCCTTGTCGGTCAAGGGCTACATTTACAGCCGAGATATAGCCCATTGTTTTCTTGATTTGAGAGTTAATGTTAGTCATGCACCAGAGGTGCAAAAGTTCAGTCAGGCCATTTCAGACCCTAGTAGGGCACCAGATGCCAGTCATGCCTCCCAAGGTTGGGCATGACAAACTTGGTATCAGAGCAGGTCGTATCCTAGGGAGTCTGCAAGCCGTGCTAAGTAGAATATTGTCTATGGATGTGTTGTGCACCACATACTATAGACAAGAGGCTGTGAGGCATGTTAGGATGGTTACTCTTTTTTCTCTTCTGGTCGTGCCATAGAGCTGTGTTGTATAGGGATGAATCCCTAAGCTTACCATAATTTGCTCTTCTACAAAGAAATGACGGACGCGCGACAGACCACTACTGGCAGGAAATTATATGTTGTAGCAAGAAAAGTCACTAGCAGGGTGCCTCAGTCATAGTCTGCCCGATCTGAGGGTGACAGGGAGACTACATCTCGGTCTCCCCAGCACTCTCCGCTATGCTAGGAGCCACCAGAGCAGTAGATGTGTTGGCACCTCCTCCAGCAGTCTCTATACCGATGCCATCAGATCAGAAGGTCAGGAGTGTTGTTTTTATGATAGCTCAGATGATGGCTGCACAACATCAGCCAATGGCACCTATAATTGCGGAGTCGTTAGGAGGACCAGGTAGTTTGAGGGTTCAAGATTTCCTTGCTCTGACTCCC
Source organism: Datura wrightii (assembly GCA_035772735.1). NCBI lineage: Eukaryota > Viridiplantae > Streptophyta > Magnoliopsida > Solanales > Solanaceae > Datura > Datura wrightii. Next base: position 99,810,825 of record JASDFA010000019.1, on the reverse strand, counting down.
CCGCAGTTTATGGGGATGGATCAGGACGAGGACCCTTAGGACTTTTTGGACCAGCTGCAGTAGATCTTTAGAGGAATGCATGTTGCACCCGTAGAATTAGTTGAGTTAGTGGTGTTTCGATTAAGGGACATAGCAATATTATAGTACGAGAGTTGGGAAAGGTCCCCGAGGTAGAGATGTTACGCCTCCGACTTGGTCCAGCTTTTTAGAGGCCTTCTTGGACCATTATTTGCCACGGGAGATCCGACAGGCCCGGGTAGATTAGTTTTTGCATCTGGAGCAAGGTTTGATGAGTGTCCGTTAATATGCTATGAGGTTTGATTCCCCGGCTTGGTATGCATCGGCTTTTGTAGATACCATTCCAGCCAAGGTGCACCGGTTTATTATGGGTATGGATTGGCTAGCACCATGTTATGCCAATGTAGAATGTTGGACCAAAACTATCCAATTCCACTTCACAAGGGGGGTAATAGGGAGTGGAAAGGTAATGCAGCCACGCCAAAAGGTAGGTTTATTTCCTTTCTTCGGGCAAGAAAGTTAATAACAAAGGGTTTTATCTATCATATTATCAGGGTTCAAGATTTTCAAGATGAGTCCTCGACTCTCCAGTCCATTCCAATAGTCAATGAATTTCCAGATGTATTCCCAGATGAACTCCCTAGTATTCCCCCAGAATGGGAGATTGATTTTGCAATTGATTTATTACCAGGTACTCAGCCTATATATATCCCTCCATATCGAATGGCTCCTTACGAGCTTAGAGAATTGAAGGAACAGTTGAAAGATCTGTTAGATAAGGGCTTCATCAGGCCGAGTAGTTCACCATGGGGTGCGCCAGTTCTATTTGTAAGGAAAAAGGATGGCTCCCTCCGCATATGTATTTACTACCGGTAGCTGAATAAAGTTACTATCAAGAATAAATACCCACTTTCCAAAATAGATGACTTAATTGACCAGTTACAGGGAGCAAAGTATTTTTCAAAAATTGACCTAAGATCTGGGTACCATCAGGTTCGGGTGTGAGACAGTGACATTCCAAAAACCGTTTTCAAGACCAGGTATAGGCATTTTGAATTCCTAGTCATGTCCTTCGGACTGACAAATGCTCCAGCAGTGTTCATGGATTTGATGAACAGTATCTTTAGGCCGTATCTTGACTTGTTTGTGATAGTGTTTATTGATGATATTTTGGTGTATTCCCTTTCAAAAGCAGAACATCGGGATCATCTACGAACAGTTCTCCAAACTCTCATAGATCATCAATTGTACGCGAAATTTTCTAAATATGAGTTTTGGCTGAATTTAGTGGCCTTTCTCGGTTATATTGTGTCAGAAGTTGGTATTCAAGTAGATACCCAGAAGATTGAGGTAGTAAAGACATGGCCCAGGCCTACAACTCCAACTGAGGTACGTAGTTTCCTGGGGTTAGTTGGGTATTATAGGAGATTTGTAGAGGGATTTTCTACTTTATTAGCTCCTTTGACCAAGTTAACTCAGAAAGCAGCTAAATTTCACTAGACTGAGGCATGTGAACAAAGCTTTCAGGAGTTGAAAAACATATTGACATCAGCACCAGTATTAGCTTTGCCAGAAGGATCAGAGGGTTATGCAGTGTGTTGTGATGCTTCGGGCGTCGGGTTAGGATGTGCTCTGATGCAACATGGTAAGGTAATTGCTTATGCTTCAAGATAGTTGAGGAAGCATGAAAAGAATTACCCCGCCCATGACCTAGAATTGGCTGCAGTAATTCATTCCTTGAAAATATGGAGGCACTATTTGTATGGCATCCACATAGATATCTTTACTAATCATAAGAGCCTCCAGTATATTTTTACACAAAAAAAATTGAATCTACGGCAGCGTCGCTGGTTAGAACTGTTGAAGGATTATGATGTGAACATTTTATATCACCCAAGGAAGGCTAACGTTGTAGCAGATGCCCTCAGCCGCAAATCCATGGGAAGTTTGGCATACTTGAAACCCGAACAGCAGGAACTAGCCCAATAATTACATCAGTTAACCAATTTGGTCGTCCGAATAGTAGACTCAGGAGATAGTGGAGCAGTGATCCAGAATACCGTTGTGTCATCCTTGGTTGTAGAGGTGAAAGAACGGAAATATGAAGACCCTACCTGGTCCAACTCAGAGATAAAGCTCAGCAAGGGGAAGTATCAGTTTTTGAAATAACTGCAAACGGGGTCTTGAGATATAGGGGTCGTCTATGTGTTCCAGATGTGGCAGGACTTCGCCAGCAGATCATGGCAGAGGTGAATTATTCCTATTATTCTCTTAACCCAGGTTCAGCAAAGATGTATCATGACATGAAAGAAATTTACTGGTGGACAGGAATGAAGAAGGAGGTAGCATAATTTGTAGCACAGTGTCGTAATTACCAGCAGGTGAAGGCGGAACATCAAAAGCCCGGTGGATTAACACAGGAAATAGTAGTGCCTATGTTGAAATGGGAAGCAATAAACATGGATTTTGTGACCGGATTACCCCATACTGGATATAGATTTGACTCCATCTGGGTGATTGTTGACATATTGACGAAGTCAGCCATTTTCCACCAGTCGAGGCTACCTTCTCATCCGAGGATTATGTTGAACTGTATATTAGAGAGATAGTTCGATTGCATGGTGTTCTAGTATCAATTATTTCTGACAGAGGGGCGCAGTTCACAACTAAATTTTGGCAGTCCTTTCAAAAAGGCCTAGGGATACAGGGTAACCTGAGTACAACCTTCCATCCTCAAATAGACGTGCAAGCAGAACGTACAATTCAGATGCTCGAGGATATGTTACGAGCGTGCGTGCTAGACTTTGGGGGCAGCTGGGATTAACATTTACCCCTTATTGGATTTGCTTATAATAACAGTTATCATTCAACAATCCAGATGGCACCTTATGAGGCCTTATATGGGCGAAAATGTAGGTCCCCAATTGGTTGGTTCGAGGTTGGAGAATCAGCGTTAATTGGACCAGATATAATTCATCAGTCAAAGAATAAAGTAAAACTCATTAGAGAACGCATATTGACAGCGCACAGCCATCAGAAATCTTACACTGATATACGGCATCCAGAACTGGAGTTTGATGTAGGTGACTGGGTGTTTTTGAAAGTTTAGCCGATGAAGGGCGTAATGAGGATTGGTAAGAAAGGCAAGATTAGCCCGAGATTTATAGGACCGTATCGAATCCTCCGAAGAATAGGCCAGGTGGAATACGAGTTAGCTTTGCCTCCAGAGTTAGAATTTGTTCACTCGGTATTTCAGTGTCGATGTTATGAAAGTGCATAGGAGATCCGTCCTGAACTGTGCCAGTTGAGGACATCAAGGTTACTAAGGAATTAGCCTACGAGGAGTTCCAATAGCTATATTGGATCGGCATGTTCGTAGGTTGAGAACAAAAGATATCGCTTCTGTTAAGGAAATTGTGGAGAAACAGGAATAGAGAAGAGATGACCTGGGAAGCTGAGGATGATATGAGATCCAGATATCCTCATTTGTTCTAAGTTTAGTCCAGAATATTCAGTTAAGGTAAGTTATTGATTCAGTTGCTAATTCATGATTTATGCTATATATATTGCTCAGTTGACTCCAGCTTATTGTGAAATAGTTTTTATATTGTTGTATGAAGTGCTTGTGTTGGACTTTTATGTGTTTCAGGGTTTTCAGATAGTCCATATTACAGGGGAGACTCTGCTGAAATTTTTTTTTTCTTTTTTTTTCCAGAATAACAATTGGAAAGTTAAACTCCTGTAAGCGACATTTGAGGACGAATGTTCCTAAGGGGGTGAGGATGTTACACCCCGTAAGTTCCTAATGTTTAGTCGGCCTATTCATACATTAGTTATGATTTTTAGAGTACAACACGTACGAGAAAGAGCCTAGGAAAAGGTTGAACGAGCGTAGAGTCAAGCATGCAAGGGAGAGGGCCGGACCAGCTGCCCGAAGGGGCAACATGTCACAGACCCCTCCCTGGCGTGTTGGGCATCGTTGCACACCCGACTTTCAGCGCATTGTACGGACCCCGTATCCACTGCCCAAAAATGTTATATATCTTAAGTTGGTCATTTGATATATATATATATCAAAGAAGAGATCCTCGGCCAGAGAAAGTATATTCCGCCACTTTCAATTAATTTTCCTCTGTTTACACTACGAAACGCTGCCCAAATTTAAATTAACTTCGGGTATCGAAGTTTAAGGTCGTAAGGAACATTACTACAGAGTTAGTTTCGTGAAATTTGTCCAGCAAATAGTAACCCCGCCAAGTAAAAGTTGTCAGAATGATTCCAAACTAATTTCTATACAATCACAGGCTTCAATTAAGTATTTCTCCCTTCTGGACTCTCGAGAAATTATATGTTTTCGATTGCGTTCCGTTAAGTTGAAGTATAGTTAATATTTATATAGAAAGTTATCATTTTTGCCGAATTTAGTACTAAAACTAGTGTCATTCTTCCAGTAATACGATTATAGTTAGAAAAAGCTTTTGAAGCTCAGTTGCATACCCAGGGACTAGTAGGACGACTATAGTTGCTAGATGACTCAGTATGACCTTGTTAGGGGTATTTAGATTGAAGTGTACTCACCAGAGCTTGTAGGGGCCTCGGATGGGTTATTCTGTACTGGTTATACCTTTCGGCTTATGGGGGCCAGGCAAGGTTCTTGTTTGCATTAGTTACTAATAGATCAGGCATTAAGAAGTATAGCTAATCAGGTGGCATTCCTATCCCTTCTTTTTAGATTACTTTCAGTTTTGTTTCAGTTCATTAAGTTATTTACAGTTAATACCTTACATATTCAGTACATATTGTACTAACACCCTTCTTGGGGCGCTGCATTACTTGCCTGCAGGTGCGAATAGACACAGATGAGGACCTCTCTAGTTTTTCAGCCAGATTAGTAGTGCAATCGGCTCCCTCCCTTTGGAGCTCATAGTTAGAAGGTTGACTCTTCTTTTGGTTGTACAGTTTACAGGTAGGTCGGGGCTCTGTCTCGACCAATATATCACTCCTAGAGGCTTGCAGATTATTCTAATTCCCTGTGGTTAGTTTTTGTTGGCCGTGTTGGGTCCATTTGTGCTTTATCTTGCGTATTGGTCGTGTAGGGCCTTGTTTAGATGTTGGTTAATAGCTTTGTCGGCCATAGCTTAGTTATGCTGGATTTAGTTTACAGTCATAACTAGACATCATGGTGGTCTTGTCGGCCCACATAGGATTCCCTATTATTATCTATTTCTGGGTAGCTGGTTTATTTTACAGGTGGATATAAGGCCTTGTCAGCCGAGGGCTGCATTTACAGCCGAGATATAGCCCGTTGTTTTCTTGATTTGAGAGTTAATGTTAGTCATGCACCAGAGGTGCGAAAGTTTTGTCAGGCCAGTTTGGGCCCTAGTAGGGCATCAGGTGTCAATCATACCTCCCAAGGTAGGGCGTGACAAGAACATTCAAACTAACTGAGGGGAAACATTCTTGGCTATGGAGAGTCCTGATAAACTAGAACATGGAGGTCATTGGTCTGATGTTATTCGTTTAGTCAAAGTCACTTCAGCTAATCAGAGACATGAGCATTCAACTGTTCACATCATACTGAATATCATACTAAATTGTTTAGAGTTGACTTTCTACTAACAACAAGCCCAAAGGTCTGAAGGATCATTCTCGTGCTTTATCATCGTAATTCATATTATCATAGTCCCGAATCATTTTTTAAATCATACATTCTACTTTCATTAAGCATTAATAAGATCAGATCATACTTTAAACAAGTCCACCATATTTGGATCTCAATTTCACTTTATATAGCATGTGACGTATATCTTAAATTCATGTAAATCCATAGATACAAATCATACTATAACATGTACAATGATATCATGGTGAAAGAATATGAATATTTTATGGACACCAATTTGAAATTTACTCTAATTCATTAAGAAGATTCGATAATCATGCCATTTCCATATGTTCATCTCATACCCAAAACACTTACATCAAAATCATAGTGCAGACATATACATACTTCACATTGATCAAACCCATAAGTTCTAATCGCATCTCAACATATCTATAAATCATATATTCTAGGTTTAAGAGAATTCATACGATCTTCCTATACTTTAGACATGGATACAAGTTCATGATAAAAGCATGTGGATAATTATGAAATTCTATTCGAAGTTCTAGGCTATCTCATGGTGAAAATTCTATAATCATGCATTTCCCCTATTAAGTACATAATTTGAGATATTGAAAGTAATACTATAAGCATACATGGCTGTCAATAATAATGGGTCTTAAAATTCTTAGAAGGCATAGAAGAAATCATCCATAAATTGAAACCCTAAACCATGCTTTTCTAGAACAAGAGATTTGGGTTTTTAACAAAAAGTTTGAGGGCACAAGGATGGAAGGATGTCCTTGTTGAAAAACCCACATACCTAATTAGAAGAAATTACCTCTTGAACTTAACCGTTGAATCCTTTGAAGAAATCCTAGTTGAATCCTTAGTCTTGAGAGAGAAGAGGAAGAAGAATTTGAAGGAATATCTTGAGGGAATGAGAGATTAGGCTATAAAAACCCTTAAAAACATCTCATATAATGCTCAAACCGATGTAGTTTAGGAGTTAGAAGCATAGTATTTTATGAAAACACCCTTTGAAATTAGCAGGAAAAGTTCACCCTGCCAGTTCCCATGAGGCACTCCACGAGTCGTGGGGTTGGCAACGACTCATGGGTCCCTGTCGTGGGGTACACTAGATTCACCTAATTTTCTGCTCTTCTCTCCCTGGGGGTCATTTGATGAGTCATCAAGTGCACGACGACTCATCCCCTCTTCCATGATCACCACTGTCTCAAGACCCCATCCTTGATCTCTAGCATCCACCCGAAGGCCGACCTAACGAGTCGTCGCCTGCCTAACAACTCGTTAGGTCGTCCATTGCCACTGAACCTCACTATTCCTTCTCCTCCTTCCCGCAACTGCCTTGATGAGTCGTTACCTAACACGATGACTCGTCAGGTCGTCCGTGGTTACTGGACCTTACTGCACCTCCTAACTACTCCTCATGGGTCTGACAACGATCCGTTAGGTTACCTAACGAGTTGTTCCATGACTCGTTCTGAGGAAAATTTTCCACTTCCCTACTGATTTCTCATTTAAAGTTTGGGGTCTAATCTTAAAAACTTTCGGGTTGTTATAGGGGATTACCTCACCTAGCTCCTTACCACTACACAAAAAGATTGTTGTCACATTTTCCTTAGGATTCTTCTTGGTGTTACTTGAAAGTGCCCCTTTCGGTCCGTTGGTCTTCTGTATGGCCAATTTTCCCATCTGCCTTTCAAGATCATGGATGGATTTTTGCATCTCATTCACTACCTGAGTCTTTTACACCATCCATTGGTTCATCATCTCCTTTAGAGAACTGGTCAACTGCTGGCCCGAAGGCCTTTGATAACCATTTTGGGGTCTTTGGAAGTTCTGGTTTCCTCCCCAAGAGGAATTTGCTACATTCTGATAAGCCTGATTATAGCCACTACCTGTAAAACCTCCACCATGATTCTGTTATCCCACAAAAAATACATATTCGGGATTAAATGGACAACCTGAATATACATGACCTTCTCCACATGCTTCATAAGACGGTGGTTGAGTCTGCACCTGATGTACCTGTTGTACTTGGCTTCCAGCTGTGGTGGTTACAAGTTTGCTAATCACATTCACTTGCTGGCTAATGTCTGCTCTAATTGCTGCAACACCATCTACCTCAAGCTTCCCTGCCACCTTAGCTACTGCGAATACTCTGCCTGAATCTTGATAATCCTGATTTCCCATTGACATGAGGTTTAAGAGAGCCTTAAGGTTTTGGACAGAATCTGTCCTTGTGCGGTAGCATCAGGCAAGATCTTTCATTCGGGCTTCAGACCCTCTATAAAGTTGTGCCCAATAATCTCTTTATATTGCATGTGGTGCGGACAATCTCTTAAATAACCCTTGTAATCCTTGAGTTTTCAAGACATGATTACACTAGAACGATTCTTCTTATGGTTGCTAGTTGTAAGTTACTATCCATTTCTAGCCACTATCCCTAGCATCCAAAAACTATTTCATGAACCCTAATGCCTATATCCCTATAGTCACAGGAGAAACATGAAACGACAATTATGCCTACTTGTATTCAACTAAATAGGGTTGAAGGTATATACTTATCCTCAACAACAACTTCTATCCTCTCACCAATGGGTCTGAGGGTCTTTGAATTCCTATTTTGTATTGACCTTTAACCCTTTTGATTCCCTTTTCCCAAGTTCAATCAAAAGCCAATAGATTTACTTATAAGGTGATCAGTCTCATAAATAAGCAATTAAAATAAGTAACAAAAAACCATAATGAAGAATTCAATCTAGATTAAATCAATCTTTCAAATATTCAACCATCTATCGTTGCCAAAACCCTAGAGTATGGGTTTAGCCACTCATAGACAAGTATAAAAACACACAATTTATCATCATCATTCGAAATAAAGAGTAATGAAGAGAAGAAACCTAGTGTAGAAATTTGTCTTCCTTCCAAATGGCTTACAAGCCTCCAAAGATGAACTATGCAGTGTAAAAATGAGCAAAAGTTGCTTAAAAAATGACCTAGAGGTTCTATTTATAGTTGAGCATTCAAATGAAGCTTCTTTCGTCCAACACTTAGCTTTAAAATCAGCAATCCGGATTGGGACAGGTCTGGCGCGCCACCTCCACTATCTTACCATAGACTTAGTCAAATTTCCAACAATTTTAGCTTTGTGATAGACCTGGTGCGGTGCCCCCATCATCTCACCAAGGACTTAGTCAATTTATCTACATTTCTAGCACCTCTAGCGTGCCACTCTCACCATCTCACCAGAGTTTTAGTCAATGTTTTGTACTTTTGGACCCTTCTAGCGCATGGCCTCCTCTTTCTCACCAGAATTTTAGTGATTTTCTCTAAGTCTGGGAAGCTTTGGGGCTCTACGCTCACCATCTTGCCAAGGTGTTGAATGATCATCTTCCGAATTTAAGGAGCTGGAGCCCATAGCACTAGAAATGATGAAATTTTGTCAAGGCATTGAAGGTCAGGCGCTGGGCACCAGCCATAGCCCCCAAACCTTCTTCTCAATTTCTCAAATCTTCAACCTTAGTTCATTTTGGGTCCTTTTCCCTTGGTTTCTTACTAAAAACACCTCAAAACATTTTTTAGCATACAAAACACACAAACATATGAATTTATGATTTTCATAAGGATTATGCACTCAAAACAAGGTAAAATATGGGCAAAAACAAGGCAAATGGGCATAGAAATATGCCCAGCATCATGTTCCCATGAATTTATAACATAGTAGGCTTATTTTATTAGTGATCTATCCTGGTGAATTTTATGTAAGACTAATGATTAAGTTCATCTAATGACCTCGACCTACATAGATGAATTTCACCTAAACCCACTCGGACTTTAGATGTGTATATTTTTCCCCTCGTGATAAGTATTAGATTAACTATCCTACGTTAGAGCTCAAGTTAATTAGATGAGGTTTGGTAGCCTCAAATTTCCATTATTATTCTCATTTTCTAACTTCAACCTCTTTGATCGAGAAAGTTGATGATACAAGCATGTTTTAATGAATGCAACCGCTAAAACTCATTAAAATGAAGAGAATAATAATCCACTCAATTCACCATTCAAGAATCACTATTTTTCTTTGCCTACTTTCGTTAACCTATCATAGTTTCCACAACCCTAACTCAAGAGATTTAGCCACTCATGTTTGAAGAAACAACATCATAAATTTATATGAAATCATAATGAAATACTTACAATAATATGGAATTGTTTGACAAATATCCAAAGCTAATTAGAATTGCAAGAACTTGATGTTTTCTCCAACACTAGTATGGAATAATGTTTTCCACACTTACAATAATTCAATGCAAGAATAGATGGTGACTTCAAGTTTCTAACAAGATTCCACAATATTTGACTCTAAATTACACAATGTTGGACGTTTTTAGATACCTCAAATATCCAAAGAAGGGATATATATCATAGTAGATTAAGTCTACATTATTCCTTCTTGGATTGGGATTGGGTTTTGCAGCTTCTGTTCCTACTAGAACTGGTATTGGACTTCTGTAGATTTTGAGTCGACCAACACTATTATGTGTCACACCTCTTAGTGTGCCAGAATGGCACAATACCATGCCTCTCTATGCGTTGGCTTGCCTATGCGACGAGTAGGTCATTGCACATGTGTGCCTGTGCGATGCTAACCTCTATCATGCTATGGCACTTGCTCCTTTTGAGTTTGTCTTTGCAACTCTTGATCTTTTAAGCCTCAAATAAGTCTGAATCCGTCATTTTAATACTTGTAAATATTTAATCATGTGTGTTAGCTTTTTTTTTATAAATATCATATAAAACCAAAGAAAGCACATATAATTTGCTCTAAAAACATAGTTAAGCATGGGCAAAATATGGCAAATAAGTGCATAATACGCTCTACATCAGGGACCACGAGTTGTGGTACAATAGGATGAATCGTTTTGTCTAGACATAGTATGAGGTTTAAAAAGTGATCAAATTATTCCAGTGGCCACGATTCATACCACGAGTCGTGGTATGATCAACGACTCATGGCACGACTCATTGTCACTGGATGATAGGTTTTTCAGTACATTTTTCTATGGTAGTTTCATAACTTCCTATCCTTTAACTCATATACCATGTCATTTTGTAGTCTTTTAAAGGGGGGTTAAGGGGATTTAGTTGATCCTTGCCCTCATTCTCTCCTAAACACTCAGAAACAAAACATTATAAGTGATTAAACTCTCTCAAGTTAAGGACTAGGGCTCTTCTCCAAAAGCTTCAAAATTCAAAGTTCTAGCAAGAATTCTCCAACTCCAGGTATATGGGATTTCAAAAAGGGTTGTCCTTTAACCATTGTATGACAAACACTTTCAAAAATATAAAAATCCCAATCCTTCAGAAATCATGCTTAGGGTTCTCATTCAATTTATGATTTTCCTTATTATCGCAGTGTTTCAAGACTCCTATAGTTATTATTATATGATATTCATGATTTTACATTCAGTTACATATCACATTTTCATTTTATTTATTTTAGCATGATTTCAAAAGTTTAGTCTTTATGATTTAGCATTGTTTTAGAAAAACTTGGCGTGTTACGAACACATGATCCCCTCATAATTTCAGTATGCATATTTTGACAGCATAACCAGTATTTTTAGGTTCTTTAGACTCTCAAAACACTTTTAGATAAAGTAGCTTTTGACTTAGCCTTAGAACACCAGTTTACGAGCTATCAGTAAATTATCAATTGGGAGTAGTACTTAGCACTGAGTTGGATTGGGGTTCAGCGCAGCCAAGTCCCAAAACTACATGTCCCTGTAGGATTTTAGCCTGAATATGCACCAGTTTTAGTGATCACGTCATCCATGCTTTTATACCCTGGCAAGGTATATTGGGTCCTCTTAATGGGATGTATACATTGGACTCCTCATTTAGCTCATGTGGTTTATGTCGGTTAACAGGCTCTTGCACAGTTCAGTACAGTTACAGTTTCGATCACAGTTAGAGACTCAGTTTCCAGTGCATGTACATAACCCTCAAATTAGTTTTACTTGTATTTTCAATATGCATCCTCAGACTATTATTCCATATCAGTATTTATGCATCTCAGATAGGATTATTGTACGTTAGTTCACTTTATGCATTCAATTTGCATTCAGTAAAGCATTTCAGATTATCAGCACATTTAATTTAATCAGTTGCATATCTCATGTGCTCAGTACATTCAAAGTACTAACCGCATAAGTTCTTGTGCGCTATATCCTATTATGATATAGGTTCAGGTACACAGGCACAACATAATAGTTAGCTTTGATCCAATGCCCATCAGCAATTGTCAGTGGTGAGTCCTTATCATTCGAGGGCTAGAGTTATGTCTATTTTAGTTGTCTTTGTTCTTATTTTAGTTTCAGACTTTTAGAGTTAACTGGGAACTTGTCTTAACAACTCATCAGTTAGTAGAGGCTTTCAGATAGACAGTTAGCATTTTCAGCTTATGTTTTGGTGTCAGACTCAGTATTTATTTCTTTGACTTAATTCATACTATCACATTACTTAGAAAGTGTTTTAGTAATTCAGAGATAAATTAGATTATATTAGTGTTATGTCATGTCATAGTTTAGCTCGGGGTCACTTGTGGCTATAAGCACCATATCTCTTCCAGCATGTAGGCTCAAGTCGTGACATCTAATACTTATCCTCATAAGTGATACCCTCATTTGAGAATGAATGATCCTAAGGGGGAAGGATGTAACACACAGTACATTCAGAGTGACCAACTAATTAAGTCAAAGGATTCAAGCCAAGTTCTATCGTTATTGCATCGTTAATTGATATAACATTAGAAAATGAAGTTTCATGCGCAATTTTGGATTAAAGAAAAAGGTGTCCACCCCGTGGAAAGTGGGTTATCATAGAAAGGCCTAAAGAGAGTCCATCCCTTTCCCTAGAACTCGTGGGCTTGCGATGAGCGTCGCCCCGTGAGAGTAGTATGGCGGTGTATGTATGTTTTAATATCTATATATATATATCACACTTAATATTTTTGCTCATTATTTTAAGAGGAAGCAACATATTTTCTCTGCGAAATACATAGATCTTCATAGAATTAAGAGAAAAATCTCCCCCGAGCTTATATATGTGTTTCCCCTCGACTAGTACTTAGTTCTCTTGTGGATTAGGGTGCAAGCTACTACAAGTTTTGAGAGAAGAATCAATACATACATACATATATATATATATATATATATATATATATATATATATATATATGTATGTATGTATGTATGTATATTTATATGTATATGTGTATATATATATTAAGGTAGAATTAAGGTATGGATTAACATGGCGTAAGAATTCTATATCCTCGATTATTTCTTCATTTAGAGCCTCAAAAACTATCTATGTAGAGAACTTATCAATACTGGTTCCTTGACTTGTTTTTCTTACATTGATTATTAGGATCTGTTCGTTGGTTGTAGTTAAGAGAGGCCACAAGCAAAGCCTCATATACATTAAGGAATGAGCATAAGTTATGTAAAGACTACTCTTTATTCCTTTGATACAAATTCTATTTTGAAATACAAGTTTTCGTTAGAATATAATAGAACATCATATATATAACCTATTCTTGTTTTTTAAGAAATTGTATCTTGTAGGAATATATTTTGTTATCATTGTATTTGTTTCATATTGTTGCTCAATAGGTGAGGTCGGAGCTTCATCGAGTAGGGCACCTGAAAGTGTCGAGAGTATTGGAGACAATGACCTAAAGAGTGAGTCTCAGACACTGATGGGTGCAACTGGCACCACTGTTGCTACTACAATTGATGGTACCCCCACAAACACTGTACCTGCAGCCCCTACTTCGACACCGAATGCTGCCTCTTGAGCACCACAGGTAGGTTCTCATTTCCTTTGATTTGATACTTTTTAGTGCTTTAGGGACAAAGCACAACTTTTTTGGTGTGGATGGGAGCTTGCATCTGTGTTTGTCCTTGGGTTTTTCCTTACTGTGTTGTTTTTAGGATATTTATTTTCTATTGAACCAGCATGTTTAGCTTAAACTTGTGTGTAGTTAGGTAAAAAGAGAAATAGGATGACTTGGTAGTAAAAATGTAAAAAAAAATGGCACTTTTGCGCATGAATGTTGATTTTGATGAAAAAGGGATACCCTTCCGAAACCTTTGAAATGTTCTTTATTGTTTCAATATGTTGACTTGTAAGGCTCATTGTTTGATATTATGTGTACTGATGGTAGGATAATGAGTTAAGCTAGTGCCATAACATAATGATTGGGAGTTGATATGAAAATTCAATGTTGTGTGTGTGTGAGTTGTATTGCTTAGTCTTGCATTGTACGTACAATCTAAAACTTTCCCGGTTAGTCGTGTTAATATCGTAGGATTGGTTGGTTAGGAAAGTATCATGGTCCTTCTTTTTTGTGAACTCACTTAAGCGTAAAAGACCATCTAAATAAGTGAAATAATCCCTTGATTACAATTTTTATCCTTAGCCATTTTTGTTCATTAGTCAATTTGCCACTCCCCACTTTGTCTGTGTAATTCTTGTTTTTGGCTCTAGTCCCTCTTTGGATACTAGGCTTCAACTTAGGCAAAAATTGAGGGTTGATAAGCTGAAAAAAGTGAAGTCAAATTGTTGGACATGAAAAGAAGAAGCTAGTTGATCAAAGGAAGAAGGGTGTGATAAGGAAAAGAACTAAAAAAAGGGGGGGAGAAAAGAAAAGAACTAAAAAAGAAAAGAGAAAGGAAACTTGAAAGGAAAAGAAGAAAATAAGAAAATTCTATCACAAAAAGAAGAGTAATCTGAGTTCAAGAATAAAACCACACCTGACGCATGTGAAATAAAGAAGGGAAGGGAGAAAAAGGGCCTAGTAGTTAAATGAAAAATGAGTAGTGATCAAGGAGGGTCAAGTCACTTATCCCAAATGTACCATACACTTCCTCAAGCCTCATTATAAGCTGAAACAAGTCCTATAGTGATCCTAATCTAACCCTCTGATGATAGTAGCATAGAAAATAAGGGCAAGCCTAGGTTTTTATATGTGCATTGCTTGAACTTCAATTTGAGAGTGAGTGCTAGCATATCTATCATCCCGATCTTATTTGCATATATTTATGGGGCACATTATTTATTAGTGAAGGCACTTGGATGACATGATTTAACTGCTAGTTGTTGTGGTTTGGTGTCATTGGTGTATGTATTATCATCTATCACTACCCTTCTGTCATCCTCTGATCCTTCAATGTCAGGTTTAGAACTTTCATTGAGCATATGTGTTTGTGAGATAAAAGACGAGGACATGAAAAGAAAATATGTTGGTTGCCAAAGGTTCATGTGACTGCCATAGTTTTCTAGATTTCTTATGCCTAAGTGTCATATTAATAGAGTCTTGTTTAATCGCATGAGTACAAGTAATAATGTAAATTGAGGGTGTTGATGTGTTGGAAGATGTGGCACAAAATGATGTTTTTTAACTTAAAATGTTGTGGTTCTTAAGTATGTTTTGGTAGATATGATGGTATCTTTTTCTTATGTGCAGGTAAAATAGGTGGTTGAATAAAAGTTAGAAGTTTGAGCTGAAAAACATAAAGTCTAGGCCATGGAAGAAGTTGACAGACCATGAAGTAAAGAACTGTCCATCCTGAGAGTCATGCAAAAGAGTCAGAAAGGTTGCAAGCTAAGGCCAAAATGATGACCAAGAAGACGGGTCGTGGAACTGGACCACGGATCATCTTGTCAATCATGGAAAATCTTCAGAAAAGCAAAAAACGTGCAGCCAAATTGACGACTCAATTGACAGATCATGAAACCAAAAGACGGGTCGTCCTACCAGTCGTGAAAAAAGATCTGCTGAGGTACTAATTTGTGAGATGCAAACCATAGCCAATTTTATGGCTCATGGAAAGTTTGGCAAACCGTGGTCTGGACCATCCTTATCTGCAAAGACCCAGAAACAGAGGCAATTGATGGACGACTCCTTCTTTCGATGGATCATGGTAACAAAGGACAGTCTGTGGAGTATGACACAACTAAGTTTTCCTATTTTTCATAGGATAGAATTTTTGTGTTTTAAATATTTTAATAGGTTTTCCTTGTTATATTACGCACTACAACATAGGAGAATAGTTTGTATTGGGTTCTTGATCGAATTTCTTAGCAAAAAGCATCGACTTTTAGATTGTGTTTTTTGGTTCTTAAAGATTAAATCTTGATTTTTTTTATAATATACATCCAAATTCTCTTATTCATCTACTGTAATTTATCTTTATTAATTCCTATACTTAATTCAATATGATTAACCTAAGTATGAATGGCTAAATCCCATAACTAGGGTTGTGGAACTATAATGAAATAACGAACAAGTAATGAACATAGTAATTCTTGAACGGTGAATAGGATTGTATTGTTATTCTCTTCATTTTAATTCGCTTTTAGCGTTTATAAACATTAAAACTAGCTTGTATCCTTAACTTGCTTGACCATAGAAGTTTAGGTTAGAAAAAGAGGATGAAAATGGAGATTTGAGACTACTAACTCACATCTAATGACTTGAGCCATAATGAGGATAGTCAATCAAAGATAAATGACGAGGGCAATAATAAAAACACTTAATGTTCGAGAGAATTTAGAGTGAAATTAATCTATGTTGGTCGAGAGATGTTAGCTAAACTAAATCGTCAATTTTACATAAATATCACCAAGATAGGTCACTAATATGATAAACCTACAAGTTATGAAATCATGAAGAACACAATCTTAGTTTTTTCTCATTTATTGAATACAACCAAAAGGTTTCACACATCAATGTTGTTACCGAAAGTCTTTAAGTTCTTAATTTTTTTATAATAAGCCCCCCATGAAATATCGACTACTGATTGAATACTCACATTTGACTAATTTATCGTCATATTTCCTGTGGGATTCAACCCTAACCTAGTTGGGTTCCATATTTAACAGTGACTGCTTTATACTTTTTATGAGGTATAATTTGGACATATCAATCACTAGCTAGTTTCTTAGTTCTAAAATTGCTAAATATTTATGACATTGAAGTTGAAATTTTGGTTAATATTTGATATCATTATTAGTTTATTTGTTTAACATTATTTTTAATTATTTGATTGTTTGATCATCAACTGAATATTATCTATGAATCTAGAATTGAACTCAGGAGAGGAAATTCTAAATCGTATATAGGATTGGATAGAGCCTATTCTTGAATTCATGCCTCAAGGGATAGATTTGCAATTAAAAATACGCTTAATGTGTTGTTTAGTCAATATAAAAAAATATAAATGTGTTCTTATTATTGCTAATTTTGTAGGAATATAGGATAATTTGAATAAGGTGAGTAAGAAGTCGAAAGATTCTTATGAGAAAAATAAACATTGTGAGTATTAAACCGGATAATCTAATTAGTTAATTAAAGTGGATACTCAACATAATTGATGTTCTATGCATAACCCTTGATCTCTCCTCCTATTAACTTATCCAAAAGCATATTAGTTTAGTTTACAAGATTTTATTTTTAAAGTAAGCACTAAAGCTCTTGTAAAACCTCTTGGATAAATATTTTGTAACTATTTGATCTAATAGAAAAGTTAATCAAGTAAGTTCTCATGGAAATGATACTCTACTCACTATTTTAAAACTTGCTGACCACGTATACTTATGTGGTGTGGTGGACCCGATCAAGTTTTTGATGTCATTGTCAAGGACTTTGGAATTAGTTTTCTATAAGATTATATTATTCTTTACTATTTGTTCAAGTTTTTGCTTTTTCTCTTCACAGTGTGTCACACATAAGGCACTTGAACTAAATGTTAAGGGAAATTATTAGGAACATATAAGAAATATAAAGCCTGACGGCAAACCTGAGCAGACCTTCCATAAGAAATTGTGGGAGACAATCATTCCAAAAGAGTAAAGAGGTTGCTAATCTAGTGAAAGTTGATTCAAATGGTTTTCATGTAGAAGTTGTTAGACATTCCAGAACTTATTGTATTGGCACAAAATGAGGAGAGAGCGGATAGAGGTGGCTAGGACGAATATAGATAATATATGTAGGATATTGTTAAGCCTACTATCAATGGTCACTTTGAGCTGAAATAGAATATGGTTCAATTGATCCAGTCTCAAGGCCAATATAGGGTAAACCACATAAAGATCCGCAGCAGCACATACAAAACTTCTTAGAGAACACTGATATGTATAAATTCAAAAAAGTGTACCAACATTGTTCCTTTTTTTGTGGGAGAAGTTAAAATGTGGTTATAGAAGGAGACTGAAAATGCCATTCACACCTAACTGCATAACATTAACTATCTTTTCTTTTGATGTTTGGCTCTGTTTAAATTTATTTCTTGCTTTCTATTAGGGTTGTTTAATTTATAAAATTTTATGGCCGGTAACGTTTAATACTTTGTTTTGTAGTTAATATAGTCTCTATCTATCTATAACAATAGTTTTTCTATTATTTTTTAGTAGTAAATAATTTTTTTAGATTTTCTTTATTCATTTGGTTCTTTTTCGAAGGATGTAACTTGAACAGGTTAATTTAGATTTTTTTAGAATAATATAAAAATATTTAGGTAATAACTTAAAAGAATAACGAAAGAAAGGTAAATTTACAAATTCTAATGGCCTTTTGACTTATTTGGTATCAGCATATTTTGATCTAAGATTAAGAGCAGTCTTATTGTGAGTTCTTGAGTGATAATATAAATAGAAAATTGTTTGATACCTATATTCATGATAGTGACTCTCTACATAGCCTTTTGCTTATTTTATAGGTGATGACCCTGTCTGTCCAAGAGTAGGATGGACCTTCTTGAGGCAAACTTGTACCATTAAGGTGAGATTCTTCATATATATTACATGTCATTTTAGTATAAATTTTGTACTGATATTAATAAAGCAAGGTATGCTCAGTTAGAAGATGTTAATAGGCTTGTTTTAATTAATTTTAAAAAAAATATTAGTTTGTTCATATCTTTTTTATCCCTTGTTAGCCTGTTTGAGCCTATATCCTTTATTTGGTAGTCACATATTTACCTTGACTTGTTTGTTTAAGTTCCTAGTTTTTCTTTCAAATTCATTGAGCATTATAGCATACACTGTATTGAAACCTACCATGACAGTATATGGATATATTGCGATGGAAACATTGAGGAATATTGAGGAATATCAGTATATTACGTGAGTTAGTCATAAGTGATATTATGCCAGTACATAGATATATTGTGATCATATCATGGAGGATTGAAGCAGACCTCAACGATACCACGACAATATATAGATATATTGTGATGGTATCATGAAGGATTGAAAAATTTCTACTGAAGGACGAAGCACACCTCAATGAAAATCACCATAAGTTTTTTTAAAAGAAAAAGGAAAAAGGAAAAAAAAGTGAATGAAAAAAGATTATGGAGAAAAAATTTTTTATTAAAAAAGAATGAAATAAAATTAGAAAAAAAAGGAGAAAAATAAAAAAAAATTGAGCATGAATTGATTATGAAATTAGATTACGATGAAAAAATAAATAATAATATAATTTGAAAAAAAATAAATGAACGAAAAAAGAAAAAAATAAAGAATAAAGAAAAAGGAGAAAAACAAAAAGGAGAAAAGAATGGAAAAAAAAAAGAGGAAAACGAGTAGAAAAATAAAAAATGAACAAGGTGAGAAAAGAAAAAAAGGAGCCAAAATTGAGCATCAAATCAGATTACGATAAAAAGATAAAGAATAATGATTTTTAAAAAATAATGAACAAAAATTTATAAAATATATATTTTTTCTAAATCTTGGTAAATAAGCTAGTGATTTTAGCTTTTTTTTAAAAAATTAGTCTTTGTTGTAGTCAAATTACTTAATGTCTTTTATATCTTTATTAGTTTAAAGATAGTTAGCTACTATATTTATTTTTATATTTAATAAGATAAATGGCTAAAATAACACCTACACTATAATCGAATTTGCATTAACACACTCATACTTTAAAGAGTACCTAATATCCACCTGAATATCTCTTTTAAAGTATTTTTCTTGCATTTATCCGTCGTGACACAAATCGAAACTCGATTATGGAGAATATAGTGATTGATGAAATTACATTCAAGAGATTCAACTGATTTCTCTGACGAAAAATTGAAGTGTGGAGAAGAAGGTTTCGTTTTTTCTTTTGTTCAAAGAGTGTAAATGAGTGATAATGATAATACTCTTTGTCTTATTTCCTTTTGATCAATGCGTGTGTATAAATGAAATAACAAAGCTTTGATTTGTTATTTAGCTCACCAGATAAATGTCAAAAAAAATGCTTCAAAAAAATATCCAGATGGGTTATAAGACTCCCGCAAAATATGAGTGTATTACTGCAGATCTGACCAGAGTATAGGCATCATTTTAGTTATTTTCCCTATTTAAAAAGAAAAACAAAAGGACTAAAAAAAAGAGCAAAAATATTTTAACAAAAACTTAAACTAACTTAAAAAGGAACAAAAAAAATTTTTAAAAAAAGACAAAAAAATAAAATAATACCATGATAGTTACAAAAGGACTAAAAAAAAGAGTAAAAGTATTTTAACAAAAACTTAAACTAACTTAAAAGAACAAAAAAAAATTTAAAAAAAGAGACAAAAAAAAATAATAATAATACCATGAGCAGAACTGAAAGCTTAACGCAACCGACATAGGTAATCAAGCAGCAATCGAGAGCCGACGGTCTGATTCCACCTAGTGGCGAATTAAACCAACATAGAAAGCAACCCTAGTTTTTGAAGACTACCTACTCCGCCGCCAACCAAGTATCAAAAAGAAAGAGAGAAAAATCGGATATGAATAGGGGATAGGCAAGTCCCATTCAATCGATTCCGGCTCAAGTAGGTCCACCAAATAAGGAAAGGAGTTCTTCTCGTTTTCAAACTCTAGAAAATCCCAAAATAAAAAGGTCTACTCCTTACTCAAGTTCCCAGTGAAGACGAAACAAGATAGTTGCAGCTAAAAAATAAAAAATGAAAAGTTGAAGTGCTGATATCATTATAACAACAACTCAAAAAAGAAATAAAGAAGACGGGATATGTATAATCATTTTAGAGGCATTAAATATTCACATATAAATATTTTACTTTTTAAGAACATATATGTTGGTTACTTTATGAAATAAATATGTACATCTTGTTTGTAAAAACGGCAATTTTTGTAAAAATTGACCTAATATACTAATTTTATAATACTAATAAAAATGTTTCTCAAAAGCTTTAGTCAAACATAAATCGTTGTTTCTTCAAAATTCAGTTTCAAAAAGCAATTTTCACTAAAAGCACTTTTAAAGAATAAGTAGATTTTTAAGTTTGCCCTAATAAATTCTTAGATAGTGTAATTGCAGTCAATTTAACATTCACCAAGCAATTGCTTTATATCCAAACAAATCAGCCAAATAACGTAATTGCCCGTAATCACAATCAAATCTTATTTTCACTTGCTTTCCAAATGCACACTTGTTTATTTCAGAAGTCATTTCTATCTACCTCAACCCATACCACTAATAATCAAACACCGCTTACAAGGTGGACAAATAGAATTGGATATTAACACCTAATTCTCTATTTATTTCTCGCAGCAGCTCAAGAATAAGAAACATGGATATTAAGATTCAAATCCAAATTGATGAGCAGAATTATCTAATGTATGAGGTGGGGAGAGATAGCAAGTACCCAATAAAATATCGATATGCAGGCACGCTGCCCATACACTAGAGTCAAATAAAAGGAGAATTTTGACCACCGTAACACCAACATTCATTAGCGTTTCAAAATACAAATGAGTGAATGAGCTTATGATACAATACTAAATGGGGCATTAAATTTTGTTAGGCCCTCGCATTTTTGTTCTCAAGAAGATTAAACCATTAAAAGCACACACTTCAGCTAAATATTGCTAACACGTTAATGTCAATAGTTTTTTTTATTTTTATTTTTTATCTCTGCACTCATTGTACACTATAAGATTCTATAACAAATCAAACCACCACTTGTCTCCACTATTACTCGACTCATTCTTATGAGCAGCAGCAGATAAGATCTAGCTTTATGCCCTGCATCAATAAAGAACCAGTTATTATATGGCTAGTTATAGCTGGAAAAGAAAAAACAAATAAACTAAACCGAAGAAGGGAAATAAACGGAAAAGGAGCAAAATTATTGGTTCTTTCCATTTTTTGTGAACAAATATTTAAATGTTCTAAACATAAGTTAAAAATAGCACATATACTTTTACAGACATACAAGCCAGCTCAATATTATAGCAGGTAATAACAAATCCATTTTTATCATATCTGATAAGCTAATTGCGTCGGGACAGAGTCTGTGAATGGGAGCTCACTGAAGGCAAGGAAAAATTACTGCAGGGAAGGGAAAACAGAGAGTTTAAGAGCTAAGCCAAACAATGGCTAGCTTATTTCTGCAAAGGATGATTACAATGAAATGAAGACATCTTATTTATAGACCTAGCTAGCTGTATTCGAGAAGCTAAAATGAGCTTAATTCACTTGGCACCAAATGGCTATTCACGTGATTCAGCCACATGTGCTAGAAATTTAGATCATATCATATCCCTCCCTTCAAACAACCCTTGTCCTCGAGGATGTGCTAATGTGAAAATGAAAGACCTAACAATGCCAAGATCAAATGGAAAATGTGAAAAGTTACCAAATATAGCAGCTCTCGTCTTTGCATCAATCTTGAAAGCTGTAAACAAGAGCATTTCCCAATTGAATCTTGTGTCGTTTTTTATGCCAGCACCGTTCTCTAGCCACTATAAATTGTTCTGGTAGACACAAAACCTTCCATTGTACTGATATAATCCCTCTCAGAAAATATGCTTATAATACTTACTTCCAATGATAATAGGGCCTTTCTTCTTGGAATATTGTTTTCAATTTGCAGCACTTCCATTAACTCCTTGCCGGCAACTTCTCTGACTAGCTCATATAGCTCTTTTGAGATGGCTTAATTGCATCAAACATTTTCGGCCTTCCCCACTTATGAACTAAAGTTTCCACCTGCTTGCAAATAACACGCACAGCATTCTGCCCAACATCTATAGCTTCAACCAACGTGTCCTCAAGAAGAAAATCACAATATTTCTCGAAGATTAACATTGCATTCTCGGTATCTGCTAATAACAAATCCAACTGTAAGTTCTCCATTTCCTGAATTGTTGGCTTCACAATGAACTTATCACCAATAAGACCAATTCGAACTTCTGCTATAACTTCTGAATCTGGTACTTCTGACAAAGCCATGTCAATTCCAGTAGCCTCGAGCATATTTGTAGGAAAAACATGGTTCCTGTTATCCTTTGGTTCATATTGGAATGAGCTCTGAGCTCCGATCTTCCCTGTGCAAATTCAAACTTTTCTTCATATGTTCATAGATAGGCCTGTATATTTTAATTGTTCCATATGCACTTCCAGTTGCTACATTTCAAGTAATCTTATTGCTCTCTGGATCATGAAATGTGCTCACAGTCGCTCACATTTCCAACTTTCCTGTACATATCAACAAGTGCATTTTCAACAGCTATGTTACCCTCAACACTAGCCTTTAGCGCAAGGTCATGGAAAAACCTTTTTGGATCAAACACTTCCATCTCTTTGCAAGCATTACACACTTGAAACAATGAGATCTGTTGGTTCGATCTTCTTCTTCTGTGCCTTAAGTAACACCATAAGATCCTTGCAATTAGGAGGAGCTGAAATTGGATCAACAAGAGAGGCCGAAAACTGTTGAGAGAATAAACTCTGAACTTGATGGTCCAGTTTTTTTTAATCTTTGCTCTGCTCATTAACATCTCGGGAATATTCTGCCATAGTTAGGGCAGTATAACCAACTCTCGTACGAGCTCCCGGCGGTTCATTCATCTGACCATAAACTAGGGCCACTTTTGACTCTGCAATATTTTCTTCATTAATCACTCCAGATTCTTTCATTTCCACGTAAACATCATTTCCCTGATGATTTTGTTGAACAAGATCAAAGTCCGGTATTTATTTCACTCAAGATTGAGTCTCTTTACCAGGTGTTCTACCTGCATTAGTTTCAGCAGCAAACAGAATAGTTGGTTTGAATCCCCTGTAGAACTCCCGTATACTGTAGCTTCTGCAACGTGCAACCAGCATCAATAAGCGCATGCTCAAAGATATTTCTATCATTGAATTGCCATTGACTCCAAATTCAAGAGTTCACAAACGACAATGGCAGTAAGATTAGCCAGCTGTCTTCTCCCAATTATCACATCCCAAGCAGAACTCAGTTCATGACTTATCATGAAAAAGCTGTGTTATGGTAATTAGATAGTATAGATATTACCATTAGATAATGTAGATATTGGAGTGTTAAATATGGTATAATTTGATAGTGTAGATATGAGAATATCCCCAAATCCTGGCAAAGAAACTTGCTGAAACCTGGCAAGACTAGAATTGCTATTGCTTTCTTGACCTTGCATAGTATGCCTACACAAAACGCCAATTTGAGAAGCTTTTTCACTTCAGAAGAATGGAACACTAGTAAATTTGCAAAACAAGTGGCGGGAAAAGAAGTTGCACACATAATGCTTTCTTTTACCTTTTGGAGTAATATTGTTCATGCTCTTAAAATTGGTGGACTCTTGATTAAAGTTCTTCGTTTGGTGGATGGTGAGCAAAAAACATTACTCGGCTACCTAGGACTAGGGCTGAACTTTTCTCTTCGATTTTCAGGCAGATTCTCCAGGTTTCTTCGCCAGGTATGTGGGGTTTTAGCAAGGGGATTGTCCTTCCATTGCGTCCCCAAAGTCCTCCTCAATTTCTTCTATCAGTTTTAAGCCCTGAGCTTTCGAGTATGAGAAGCATTCATGTTTATTTTCGTTGATTTCACTCAGAACGATGTTTATACTTATTGTTAATATAATCTTCATCAGTCCTCGTCAAATTGTCAGTATTATTACAAAAGTGAATTTAAGCCCTAACTTTTGAGCAATGATTTAACTTGTTAAATTCCCTCTAGTGAATGAAGAATGCTTTGGGTTGAATTCCTAGAATTGTCTTGCCTTATGTATGTGTTGGGTAAATATCCCATGAATCAGAATGACTTTAGTACGTTGAATGAAATTTTCTATTAGCTGCTTAGTAATTTAGTCAGTTAGAACACAGAATTCTATCAGTCTAGTCTCAGTCAGAATCATATCAATCTAGCTTCAGTCAGATTTTAGCAACCTCAATGTTGTCCCGAAAATGTCAGCTGATCAGTTTGACTCCAGTTTATTTTCGAGGTGTCAGTGGTGCCTCCCAGTTTTTAGACTCAGATTCAGATTTCAGTTATTAGTCCATTAGGCAGTCATGACATTCAGTTATAGCTCTGACCAGCCCCAGGACCCCAGTTCAACTATTAGTTGTTCTGTAGACAGTTACGACGCTTCTAGATAAGCAGCTCTGACCAGTCTTAGAACTCAGTTTCAGAATCTGGTCCAATAAAGCTCTTAGGATACATGCAGTTATTCGTCCCTGACTAGTCTTGGGCCCCAATTTCGAGCTATAAGCTTAGTAGTTCAGTTTAGGTTTTTCCGTGGGAGTACAACTTACCACCGAGCTGACCAGGGTTTCAGCGCACCCAGGTTCCTAGAATTACGTTGTCAGTGTAGGTTACAGTATTACTTGGCCTGATTGGCCCCAGATATTTTTTTGATCACTCAATTCATGCCTTTATACCCTGGCAAGGTATATTGGGTTCTATCGATGGGGTGTATACATCGGACTCCACGTCTAGCTCACATGGTTATATGTCGGTTATAGACTCTCCCACTAGTCAGTTCAGACCAGTATCAGAATAAGCCGCTCAGTTCAGTACAGTATCTTAGATTCAGTGTTTCAAACTTAGGGCATGTCCTTGACCATCAGACAAGGTTGTCTTGACCATTTCAAATTATATCAGTAGTTCAATTCAGTTTACCTGTTGGTCATGGCGTGTCATTTCATTTCAGACTTTATATTCAGTATGTTTCTCCCACTTACTCAGTACATTCAAAGTACTGACGCATGCTTTTCATGCTGTATCGTTTCATGATACAGCTGCAGGTTCTCAGATTCAGCACAGATAGTTACTTCAGTTTCAGAGCATTTTATTTCAGCAGATCAGAGTGTGAGTCCTCATCATTCGAGGGTCTTGTTTAATGATTTCAGTGGGATATGGTTTTGTATAGACTTAGAGTTAGCTGGGGGCCTGTCCCAGCAACTCCTCAGTAGTTGGCTTTCAGACCAGACTTGTCTTTCAAAATTGAATTTCAGATATATTATTTCTTTCTCTACTTTCAGTCTTTACATTTTCTTAAACTGATAAATTTGTTATTTAAAAGTTCCGTTGTGCATGTTTACTCAGAATGCTAGTGTATGATAGGTCAGAGGTTGACTTGGGGTCACTTGTGGCTTCATGTACCGTGTTATATCCAAGGTGTAGGCTCGGAGCGTGACAAACTTGGTATCAGAGCACTAGGTTTAGAGTATCCTCGGAAAGTCTGAAAGCCGCTTTGAGTAGAGTCCTTTTCATGGGTGTGAAGCGCGCCACACTTATGACGAGGAGGCTACGAGATGTTATTAGGAAAATTCCCCTTTTGTTCATGCTCTTTATCGTGCGTTAAAGTCCAATTCCAAAGGCGTCTTTCTAAATCGTGTCCTATTTCCTTTCAGTGAACAATGCCTCCTCGACGTAGAAATGGACGAAGAGCCGAAAACGCCAACAGACCTGCTCCACCAGCTCCGGCAGTTCCTCAGGACGACTCTATGTCTACCGCCGAATTCAGGGCGGCCATCCAGTTGCTTGCTCAAACCATCACCAATCAAGTGAACCAGTAGGTGGTTCCAGTAGCCACAAGTGGGTCTGCAACTGCTGCCCGGGTGCGGGATTTCACCCGGATGAACCCTCCAGACTTTCACGGAACAAAGGTGGGACCCACAAGGCTTTGTAGATGTGATCAGAAAGATCACTTGGATCATGGGTGTCAGCTCCTTCGAGAGTGCTGACCTGACTGCCTACCAGCTAAAAAGGGTAGCCTAGGTTTGGTACGAGCAGTGGAAAGAGGGGCGGTCAGCAGAAGCAGGACCAATTGAGTGGGAGGAGTTTCATACAGCTTTTCTGGATAGGTTCTTTCATCGGGAGCTGAGGGAGGCTAAAATGGCAGAGTTTATGAACCTACGGCAAGGCAACCGGACAGTGGAGGAGTATGCTCTGGAGTTTACTAGACTATCAAAGTACGCTCCAGAGATGGTGGCCGAGCCAAGGGCTCGCATGCTGAAGTTCGTAAATGGAGTATCTAATCTGGTCCTCAAAGAGTGCAGGACGGCAATGCTAATCAAGGACATGGACCTTTCTAGCTTAATTGTGTATGCCCAGCAGATTGAGGCAGAGAAGCCGAAAGATATGGAACGTAAGAACAAGCGGGCAAGAACTGGTCATACAGATTTTGGCCACCAGAGATCTGGCGGTGGTAGCCGCCCACAGCAGCAACAGCAAAGGGCCCCAGCACCTAGCTCAGCCAGCGCCCCAACCTTTCAGTCCCGCCAGGATCGGAGGGGTGGATCTTCTGGCACTCAGTCTCAGGCCCACAGTACAGGAAACAAGTATCCAGCTTGTCCCAAGTGTGGTAGGAATCACCCAGGAGAATGCCTTCAGAGACGAGAGGGCTGCTTTGGGTGTCGACGGCTTGATATAGGCTTAGGGAGTGCCCGTCGGCCGGGTGAGAGAGATCACAATCCACCACCTCATCAGCTCCAGCAGGCCGACCAGCTCAGTAGGACAACCCATCAGGTACAGATGGCGGACAACGCCAGAATCGTTTTTATGCTCTCTCTTCTCATCAGGATCAGGCCGACCAGCTCAGTAGTTACTGGTATGCCCTCCTAGATCCAGGAGCTACTCTTTCGTTTGTAATTCCATATGTAGCAGTTCAGTTCAGCGTCAGTCCAGAGATCCTATCAGAACCCTTCTCAGTTTCCACCCCAGTTGGCGAGTCAATTAGAGCTAGCCGGGTGTATAGAAGTTGCCCAGTCTCAGTCTTGAATAAAATCATTCCAACTAATCTTGTAGAGCTAGACTTGGTCGACTTCAACCTTATTCTAGGCATGGATTGGTTACACTCCTGCTATGCCTCAGTTGACTGCAGGACTAGAGTTGTCAAGTTTCAGTTTCCAGATGAGCCCGTGTTAGAATGGTCGGGCAGCAGTTTAGCGCCTAGGGGTAGGTTTATTTCCTTCCTTAGTGCCTCTAGAAACTCATCTCCAAGGGATGTTTATATCATATGGTTCGGGTCAAAGATTCCAACTCTGAGGCCCCAACCATTCAGTCAGTTCCAGTTGTCAGTGAGTTCCCAGATGTATTTCCTGAAGATCTTCCTAGAGTTCCCCCTGAACGGGAAATAGACTTCAGAATAGATCTCCTTCCAGACACTCAGCCCATCCATCCCTCCTTACAGAATAGCTCCAGCTGAGCTTAAGGAGCTGAAGGAGCAGTTAAAGGACCTTCTTGATAAGGGTTTCATCAGACCCAGCATCTCTCCCTTGGGTGCTCCAGTGCTATTCGTGCGTAAAAAGGACAGTACCCTCAGAATGTGCATAGATTACCGTCAACTGAACAAGGTCACAGTTAAGAACAGGTATCCTTTGCCTAGAATTGACGATCTATTCGACCAACTTCAAGGAGCCAGTTGCTTTTCCAAGATCGACCCCAGGTCGGGGTACCATCAGTTAAGGGTTATAGCATTCAGAACTCGATATGGTCACAATGAGTTTGTGGTGATGTCCTTTGGGTTAACAAACATCCCAACAGCCTTCATGGACCTAATGAACAGGGTTTTCAAGCCGTACCTAGATATGTTCGTCATCGTATTTATTGACGACATTCTGGTGCACTCTAGAAATGAGGAAAAGCATGTCACTCATCTAAGGTTAACATTACAAACCCTCTGAGATCGCCAGCTATTCGCCAAATTCAGCAAGTGTGAATTCTGGTTGAAGTCTGTGTCATTCTTGGGTCATGTGGTAGTAAGGTCGTCTTGACCATTTCAGATTATATCAGTAGTTCAATTCAGTTTACCTATTGGTCATGGCGTGTCATTTCAGTTCAGACTTTATATTCAGTATGTTTCTCCCACTTACTCAGGACATTCAAAGTACTAACGCATGCTTTTCATGTTGTATCATTTCATGATATAGCTGCAGGTTCTCAGATTCAGCACAGATAGTTACTTCAGTTTCAGAGCATTCCATTTTAATAGATCAGAGTGTGAGTCCTCATCATTCGAGGGCCTTGTTTAATGATTTCAGTGGGATATGGTTTTGAATAGACTTAGAGTTAGCTGGGGGCCTGTCCCAGCAACTCCTCAGTAGTTGGCTTTCAGACCAAACTTGTCTTTCAGAATTGTATTTCAGATATATTATTTCTTTCTCTACTTTCAGTCTTTACATTTTCTTAAACTGATAAATCTGTTATTTAAAAGTTCCATTGTGCATGTTTACCAGAATGCTAGTATATGATAGGCCAGGGGTTGACTTAGGGTCATTTGTGGCTTCAAGTACCGTGTTATATCCAGGGTGTAGGCTTGGGGCGTGACAGACCCGAACAAGTTCTTAGCAATGTTGCCGGTGAATTGGAAATTAATTATTTCGTTAAGTTAGACTTTTGTTTTCTTCATTTGTTCAAGTTTTTGTTTTACTTTATTTTTGTGAATACATTTTATAGATTTTTATTTTTAGTATTTTACCATCCTTCTTAACATGACATCATGGAATATAAATTGGTCGAATGATGGATATTTATATTTTGGTGATCCTTAGCTAATTTGTGGATGACCCCACTTGTGGCAACATTGTCATAATTTTCCTGGGAGCGGGTTGTGTGCACCTTCCCAATCCTTTATGAGGAATATTTTTAGTATATGTGGTGGTCAGGATGGCCATTGGAATGGTTGTCCTATCTCTTATTTCCCTTCGCCAAGCCCCTATTATGATTCTCTTGTTGTTTGTGATGTTGACAGGAATAATTAAGAGGAGAATTTAGAACATCATCATCAAATAAGTATTATGGTAAAACAGGTGCTTGAGCAGATGGAAGTAATGAGGGAGCAGTATACTGAACAAGGAAAAGCCATAGAAAGGATGAGTCAAGCTCACGGAGATACAGGCTGAGGCTGAAACTTGTAATGATCTGCAAGTCACGATCTTAGCCAATACTCAAGAGGAATCTCAAACAAAAGAAAAGAGTGAGTTCTTGGAAGGATAAGTTTGATGAAACAAAGATAGTGAGTCAATCATGGCTCGAGGAACAAGCTCAACAAATAAAATTTCATGGGTTTCTCCATGAGGGTCTTACGAACATGGCTAATCAGCTAATGGAAGGGAAGGTAGAGCTCATACAAAAGATAGACCAATTGGGCTCAGATATCCATGATCTGTAGGCTCATTTGAATAAAAAGATTGAGGCGTCTAAGGCCCAACCACAAATTGTTATGGATACTAGCCAACGTATGAAACAGGAAGAAGAATCCCAACCATTCGACTAATCTTTTTTGGTTGATGTTGATGTTGAGAAGATGGGCAATAGTGAGGACGTCAGAATTAATGCAGTTTTAGAGTTGGGACGTATTAGCCCTCATTCTAAACATTTTTCGACATTGTGTTTGGCTAGCAGAATGGAAATAGAACCTTCCAAGCCTATGGAGAGATGTGTAGATGAGGAACAATGCCCTTATATTCTAAAATTTGCTATGTTGAAGAGATAATATGACATCCCTCACTTAAGGGTCAAGAAGTGCAAGGTGCGACATCTAATGTTTGATACCTTTATTATTACACCACCGCCCCTTGAGCATAGTAAAAAATTGGAAAAGAAATTAGGGGTGCAACTCATAAGTTTGAAGTGGAAGGAAAAGTGTTGAAATAGATGGCGTCGTGCCGGGATGTTAAATCAGGCACTTGTTGGGAGGTAACCCAATTTTATTGCTTCTTTTATTTATTTCTCTTTATACTATTTTAGTAGTTTTATTCTTTGTAGGAGTTTGAGCATTGAAGAAAAGTCACAGGGAGTTATAAAAGCAAGCTACCGAGTTGGGACTAAGTGTGGTGTGCTCACATAAAGAACCAAGTTGTGTTGGGAGAAGTCTGAGTATCCCATGAGCTGCGACCGCTACGGCCTTTGGCCTTCCAGGAAGTTTCTTTACCCTCTTGTTGTATTTGTTTGCACCGAGGACAGTGCAAAATTTTAAGTGTGGGGTGGAGAAATTGCTTAGGTACTTTTACTTTCGAAATTCTTTTTTAGGTAGTTAATAATCTCTCTCGGTTTTTCTTGTGCATCAGTTCTTTTCCGAGGGATGTAGCTTGAACCGGATAATCTTTACTTTTCAGGAGTGAATCTTATTTTTTTTAGTCATAGATAGAGACTTTTTCCT
The DNA here is from genome assembly GCA_035772735.1 of Datura wrightii. NCBI lineage: Eukaryota > Viridiplantae > Streptophyta > Magnoliopsida > Solanales > Solanaceae > Datura > Datura wrightii. The sequence goes on along the minus strand of JASDFA010000019.1, from coordinate 99,779,708 downwards.
TACAATGGGTGAATGACGATTGTCTTAAGAGAAATTAAGTCGTTAGATTTTATTTTTAGGAATAATAGGAAGAGAAAAGAACTGACCATTTTTGACTTGTTTGATACTAGCAATTTAGGCATGAGCTTGAGTAGTGTTTTTCCGTGAGTGCTTGGTAATTAATATAAAATAGCAAATTTTTGACAACTAGGCTCATGGTTGTGCTCTGTATATATATTTTCTTAATTTTGTAGTTAGCTATGACCTTGACTGTCTTAAAGCATATTGATCCATTTTGATTGAGACTTTTGTCATGTGAGGTGAGGATTTCTTGCACATATTCCATGTTTTCCATCTTAGTCTAGAACTTGCCCTGCACGTTATTGAAGTGAAATAATGTGTTTCTCTGTTTAGAAAATGATAATAGGCTTTCTTTGATTTGTCTTGAAAAAATTTTAGTCTGTTCAGATATTGTTACCACTAGTTAGCCCTTTGAGCCTTTCGTTTGTTAGTCGTATATTTACCTTGGCCCTTTTTATTGAATCCCTAATTTTTGCACCTTGCTTCCTTGAGTATTGTAGCATAGACTGTGATAAAATTGTTAAATATGAAGAAAAGGTGATCAAGTGTAGATGGTGACCAACGAAAATTATTTGTGATGAAAAGGCCCTCGTAAAAAGAATGTGACGTGAGAAAAAATGGAATAAAAGTGCTTTAAAAAAAAGGAAAAAGAAAATACATATATGATTGTAACGTTCTTGAAATTATGAGAATTACTGGTGGAAACAATTGATGAAAAGAGGGCTAAAAAATAAAGTGAAGAAAATAATGGGTGATGAGTCTAAAAATTGCAAAATGTTTAAGGAAGTGTAAGTCACTATTATATAGTTTTCCTACCTCTCCCTTGCCAACATTACAACCCGTTGAAGTCCTATTTGATTTTATTCGAGCATACTTCATTAGTGGAGATTGTACATAATGGGTGTAATACCCATAAATAATTAGTATTTAAGATTTAAAAAAAAAAAAAGAACAGTGCATATGTGGGCCAGGCCCAAGTCAATAGGAATAAAAACAAAACAAAGTGAATAGGAAAGGGAGTAGTATCCCGGCAGCAACACAAAAAAAAGAAAGAAAGAAAAAAAGAGAAGAACGCAGAAGCAGTGAAGAACGGAGAAAAAAAAACTGCTTTGGAACCTCTCAGCGATAAGAAATCTTAAGCACTTATTCAAGTATTAGTGAACTTAGACTTTGAATCTTTTGGTATGATTGTTTCCAGCATTCATAAGATTTCTTTTAGGTATTAAAAATCTTTTACCAATGAAAATTTTAGGGCAACAATGCTAGTAAGGTGAGTTCACATGTACAAAAAAAAAAAGTATTATGAATAATCCAGGGATAAACTATATGAATGCCCTTCTACATTAGAAGACTATGGAGTGGTTAGGTCATTCATATCGAAAATAAATATATTTTTGGCTAATCGAGTGCCAAAAAGTGAATCTCGAGGGGTGGAAATTCTAATTTAGTTATGAGTTATCCTTAATAAAGAAATTAACACAAGATCGATATAATGTGATTATAGATTAATCGAAGGAAGTGATACAAATTGCTCGAGGCAACAAGTTGAATATTTCGACAAGAGTACGGTGAGTAGTAACCTTACCGCAATTTGTGTTTTCATTACTTGCATGATTTATACATGATTTGAAAATATAATGTTTACTGAATGCTTTAGAATTGCATGTGGGACAAGTCTTTTACTCGATATGGTACTGAAATATTTATTAGATATGTTTACCGTTATTTTAGATGTTCTCACAATTACTAAACATGTTTTACTATTACTTGAGATGATTATCCTTATCGAAAAGAAAGTACATGATTTTATAAGAACTTAAGTGCCCTATACGATTGAGAGAATGCTTTCATATGAGTATTTACTATCTACAAATAAAAATAAATAGGAGTAGACCTTGATGGATCCCGTAGCTAACGGCGGGTTCGTTAGACCTGGTGCACCTAGTATTTTACAGATTACTGTTACAGCCCTCGCTAGTGGGAAGGTAGAACTAGCATATAGTTATTGGTTATCTCTCAAGGTAGGAGTCACACCGATTACATGATTCATCCTTGGAAACCTCCCAACACATCAGATTTGATATGATAGTATTTACGGATTTTATTAGCAAATGGTTAATTGATTTATGCTTACATGAAACAGACAAGAGCGATTATTGTTACCGTTTTTCAAAGGATATTTTATTTTATGATATTTTCTTATTATCTTACTAGCATATTTTTTTAACTTGTCCACAATAAAAATGGTTGTGGTTAAGTGTTATTACTCACTGAGCTAGCGACTCACTACCCGCTATTTTTTTCAGAGACTGCAGGTGACGTTGGTGAGGATTTCGTTAACTAGAGCATACGAGTTGACAGTTTCTGGTGAGCCCTGCATTGCTACACGTGGGCAAGAAGTCTATTTATTTGTTATGGTCTCTTCTTTTGAACTCTTAGAATCGCTCCATAGTCATTCCATTAGAGTCATGAGTATTCTTTCGTTATTATAGACTCGAGACTAGTATTAGACTTATTTTCATATTTGGAGATGAATTGTTGTGTTATTTATTGTTGAGACAGGAAAATTTTTGGATAGGTCCAAAAACAGGGGAAACTCTGCACAATTTTCTGTAAAATTTCCGTAAGGCTTGCTTTGGGTTTCTATCCCTTAGCTCCGGTCATGATCCTAAATTGGGTCGTGACAATGGGCAAGCCTATGGTTCTTTGTGCATACATGTGAATTCTTTTGTGAGTGCGAGAGTTGGGCTTTGATGCTAAGTCCTTAGATTACATTCTTTTCTTTGGTTTGAGCATGTGGACTATTTATTCTTGTGAGGGCACTTGTTTCATGATAGATAGGTGATATGATTAGCTTTCTTTGATAGAGTAGGTGAGCGAGCCTAAATTTTAAAAGCTTTATTCTTGTGAGGGCACTTGTTTCATAATAAATAGGTGATATGATTAGCTTTATTTGACAAAGTAGGTGAGCAAGCCTAAATTTGAAAAGCTAGAGTCCGTTTATGAGGTTAGGAGGTTAGATGTTTGTTGTTTTGTATATTTTGCATGATGAGCGGGAAGTATACTGGATGTTGTGAATTGCTACATGGTCAAATTGTTTGTATAAACCAAAGTAGGTGGGTTCTTAGGCGTGACTTATTAAGATGAGCTTAAATGGTTGCTCGAAGACGAGCAAAATTCTATGTGTAGAATGGTGATCTTGGGCGTATTTGTCCGCCCGCTTGCCATACTTTACCTATGTTTATCCTTATTTTGACAAGTATATTCACTTATAATTGCATGTTTTGATTGAAAACTCTTGATAGTTAGCTAACATATGTGATTAGATGTTTTCTAGGAAAACGTGGTGGAAATCAACCCAAAATGAGTAAGTTCTGAGCTTTAGAGCAACTTTGGATGAGTTTCTGGGCAAGATCAATTGGTGCTATGGCTGGCGCCCAGCGCCAAAGGCCAAATTTCTACCAAAGAAATTTATGCAGGTCTGGTGCTTCGGCTGGCGCTCCGGGACAGAGCCAAAACTTCCGCATAACTTAATTTTTTTATTTTCCAATTACTTTTGGACTCAATTTATTTTGTGGGGGATTTTTCTTACACTTATAAATAGTCCTTAAAAACGTCTTGGAATATAACTTTTGATTGGAGAGGAGCAACCTCCGTGGAAGCTAGAGAATTTAGGTTTCACCTTTTCTTCTCTTTATTATGTATTTTTGCGGAATTCTTTGGATGAGTTGTTGTAATTACTCCATGTATATGTGGAGCAAAACTTCTCGTCCTAGGATTATGAATTTATTGGTATGAACTTGAGTTGAATTGCATAGTTATCATAGTAGTTATTCTTATATTCTTGTGTTTACTATTTTAATGCTTCGCGACCATTAAAATATATCTATAATCTTGTTGTGAACCCAAAAGAAGGATTAATAAGATAGAAGGAAGAATATCGAGAGAAAGATCTTTTCTTGAAGTAAAACTTAGAATTGATTTGCGACTAGGATAGGAATATACCTAGAACGCCTTTCTTGGTCCTTGAATGGGAGAAGTCAATATCATTCACATAAAGTATTTTTGATCATAGGAATATAGACATAAAATTGTATGTGAATAGATGATTAGAGGCTCAGAAGACCATAATCATACAATTAACCCCATAAATCAATAACTCGATAATTATTGCAAAATAACGAAGGTGAATGATTGCTAGCAATCCATAGTCCTAGATCGATTCATCTCATTGATTTCGTAAGAATCCTCTCTTTCTTTGGTTTGTTAATTAGTATTTTCTTTTGTTTTTTTTGTTTAGATAGTTATAAATACATCTTTAGATTCTGTCACTTGAATAAATAAATTAGTATTAGTTCAATTTAGTAAATAATTAATCACAAGTCCCTATGGGTACGATATCTGGCCTTACAAATCTTATACTATTTGTACAACCACATACACTTGCGTACCCGACCAAAAAGCTCTCATGTTTCTTTCTCTCCAAACAACTCACATTAATGCAAGTGGAACCACAATCCAAGACCTTCTTTTCCTCCTCCTCCCACTCTTCCGGCCGAATATAAACTCTTTCACAGTATTTGGCATTACCCAAGAAGTGTCAAACCATCTAACCATATCCCACCATAACCTCATAGTTAACCTGCAATATATAAGAAGATGATCCACGTCCTCACCTGCCTCCTTACACATGTAACACCAACTGACGTAAACAACCTTCCGCTTTTTAAGATTTTCTGCTATCAAAATCACCCTTCCAGCAGCTAACCAAGTGAAAAAGCACACCTTCCTCAGCACCTTTGATATCCATATTGCATTACATGGAAAAATAGGCTCCTCCCTAAACAAAAGTTTCTCATAAAAAGACTTCACAGAAAACACTCCATTATTCCCCAAGTCCCACCACTGAACATCAGGAACATCAACCGAGTTGATATGGCTATGTAATAAGGCTAGAATTGGGTAAAAAGCACAAGTATCCCCTGAACTATGATCATATTTTCAACTACACACATTTTCTTTTGGAAGGTCCTATTACCCCCTGAACTACTTTAAAATAGAATAAGTGCACCCTTAAGTATAGAGTTGGCAAAAAGAGTGTGCTCACTCTTTTGGAGGCATGTGAAAGCAGGGGCGGAGCTACAGTAGACTAAGGGTGGTCAGTCGAACACCCTTCGTCCGAAAAATAAAATGTTATTTCATATGGTTATATATTATAGTTTGAACACCCTTAAACAACTAGACTAGGTAGCTCAGTGGCTCTGAACCTTTAGAAAAGGTCAGTCCGCGCCCTGTGTCCGGGTTCGATTCCCACTGCCTACGCAACTGTACTAATTTTTTAACATTTTCTAACAAAGCCATTTTAGCATTTAGCATGTTAATTATTTAAATAATTTCTAATCTGAGATCTACAATAGAAAAAATTCTGAAGAAAGAAATAAAAGTATCAGTAGCTAATTAAAAGAAAGTAATTATTTAATTGAAAGTTAATAAGTAAATTCTAAAAAAATCCATATATAACCAAAATTGAAGGGTTGGTGAAAGCTTAAATCCCCATCTAAAAAAATCCATATAGAGCCAAAATCGAAGGGTCGGTGAAAGCTTGAAGCCAAAAAGTGATTTATTTTGTAGGTTGAATTCTCTTTTCTCTTTTTCTTTTTTCTTTTGCTATGTTTGTTTACTCACGTTGAATTAAATATAAAATCATTAAAACTAAATATTATACAATTTTAAATTAAAAAAATTGCACTCATTGCCAAAAAAAAAACTCAATCAATATTTGAACACCCTTCATGAAATTTCTGGCTACGCCACAGTGTGAAAGGCAAAAATAACTTACAATTTGATTAATATGGACACATATCATTTTTTAAGTGGACACTTTATAATTAATTAGTACACATAATTAATTGAAATTATAACTTAAATAAATTTTCTAAATTATTTTTCTCTCCTTTGTGAAAAAAGTCAAGTTTTATCATTTTTTTCTTTTTAGTAGTTGACAAAAATGTTGACTTTGTCTTTTCTTCAATTTTTTTGATTCTGATGTCAAATTTAGCTGGTTGAATTAGTTTTAACAAGATATTTTTTGAAAATTTTAGTTTTTAAAAATGTTAGGGTTCAATTTGTCTTTAGTATTTAAATTATCACTTTGTTTTTCTAAAAAACAAACACTCTGTTTAAATTTATATATGTTTGATTTTTTTAAAATCCTTAACTAATATCATTATGTTATCATTGACTTTGCCTTTAGTAGCACCAATTACTATAAGAAGAAAAAAAAATTCACCATGCGATGATAATAATATTAATAAAAATTTACAAAAAAATTAAATTTAAATCAGTTATTATAGGAATATCAGTACGTTTATGCATCAATAGTAATATTATAGGAATATCAATACGTTGATGCATCAATAGTAATACTATAGGATATCAATATGTTTATGCATCAATAGTAATATTATAGAATATTAGTACATCTGCAATTATAATTTTTATAATAAATTAATATTTATTGAGGCAATCTAAATTTAATTTAATTTTTGTTACTTTTTAGTAGCGCCGATTAAGCAAAAAAGAAAAAATAATAAAATTTGATTATATTTCACAAAGAAAGAAAAGAAAACAACTTATGAAGATATTAGTTTAAGTTTTAATGTTAATTAATTATGTGTACTAATTAATTATAAAGTGTCCAATTAAAAAATGGCATACTTTCATATTAATTAAATTTTAAGTTATTTTTTATCTCTCACATGCCTCCAAGAGAGTGAGCACACTTTCTTTGCCAACTCAACACCTAAAGATTTATTTATTTCATTCAAAAGTAGCTCAGGGGGTAATAGGACCCTATAAAATAAGAGGTGTGTAGTTGAAAATATGGTCATAGTATAGCTAGGTACTAATGCCTTTTCCTGCTAGAATTCTTTAAAACTCTCAGACACTTCTCAATCGTGGAATTCCCTCCTACATCTTAAGTTCCAAAAATATTTTCGCCTTGTGTCCCCCTAATTTGTTTAATGGTCAAGTCTCTTTGAAAAGATTTTCTATACAAACTCTGAAATTAATCTTTCAAAACTAGGTCCCTACACCATTTACGTCACCAAAACTTTACTCTCTGACCTTGGTTGAGATGTTTTCCAAGAAAACACCCCTTTCCTTCAAGATATTTCTCCACAAACCATAATCGAAAGGCAAAGTGATACCTCTAGTGCTCCACCCTCCTTCCATAACCCCATATTTATCAACTATCACCCTCCCCCCCCCCCCCCTCCAACAACACTTGTACCTCCACTCCGAATCTCTAAAGCTTATTTGCCCAATAAAGCTTTATTGAAAACTTTTAAATCTTTAATTCTAAGACCTCCCCATTTTTTAGGAGATGTGACAGTCTCCCACTGCACCAAGTGGAATTTTCTTTGCCCCATCCGCCGCATCCCATAAGAAATTTCTCTACATCTTCTCCAGTTTTTCAGTGACCAATGTTGGAGCAAGAAACAAAGACATGTCGTAAATGAAAAAATGCTCGAGAATGTGCTCTTAATAAACACTTCATTCCTGCCCCAGACATATTATCTGCCACCTTGCTAATCTCTTCTCAGCCTTCTGAAGAATCGAATTCTACACCATTTGATTTTTGTTGGATGCACCTAATGATACTCCAAGATAGGTAGTCGGAAGGGCCCCAACTCTACAATTCAAAACTTGGGCGAGCGATCCTATTTTATTGACCTCAACATGACTAGTCTCACACTTCCTCAAATTAATCTTAAGACTTGACACCGCCGGAAACCAGGTGAGAACTTATCATAGATAATAAACACCAAGGTATCATCTGTAAACAAGTAAGACACCGAGACTATCTCTACACCCCAACTGCAACATTAAAACCCTTCAAGTACCCCCAAGACAGCTTCTATCCATCATCATGCTCAAAGCTTCCATAACTAAAATAAACATCGGAGATAGAGATTCCCCATGTCTCAAACTCCTCGAGCTTCCCAAAAACAACCACTACAGCATTGAATCCCTTCAGGTGCCCCGCAAGTTAGCTCTATCCATCATCATGCTCAAAGCTTCCATAACTAAAATAAACAACGGAGATAGAGGGTCCCCTTGTCTCAAACTCCTCGAGCTTCCAACAAAACCACATGGATTGCCATTCACCAACACAAAAAATCTCTTGAAAGAAGCAAAAGTAAATCAATTTCCTCCACTTCTTCCCAAATCCCATTTGTAGCATAATGGAATCTAGGAACCTCCAATTCACATGATTGTAGGCCTTTTCAAGATAAAGTTTGCACAACATACTTGGCACTCTTTGTTTTCTCCTAGAACCACCACTTCGTTTGCCACTAATATTGCATCCAAAGTCTGTCTACCCTCCACAAAAGCATTCTAAGATGTAGAAATGGTCTCGTCCAACACATTCTTAATTCTAATGGAAAGCATCTCCATTCTAGTATACAGTATTAGTTAATTGCTCCTACATAATTTTAGTGCCTAGTTCCAGAACCAGACACTAAATTATGTAGAGCAATTAACTAATGCACCAGAATGGAGATCTACATTTAATGACAACTGCACTTCCATGTCCTCAATTACATATACACAAATACAAAATGAAAAACGAACAAAGTGAAAAACACATACCCAATCCTAATTCCACAATTTCAGCTTGCTGGAAGGAGTATGACCTGGTCTTCTTCATGTTGAGGAATGAGTTCATCTTCTCAACAGCAACAACTAACTCCTATAAAAGTATTTCAGCACTTGGGTGGAAGCCATATAACATGAATACAAGGGAACAAGAAAGATAAAACGGAACAAAGAAAACAAGAGGAAGAAAAGAATTACAGCAATCCAGAAAACATTTTTGTTGTTCAAACAAGTACAGCAACATAGAAATAAGTATTTATCATCTTCTACAAGGCTTACAGCAGTAGGGTAACTTCTGAAAGTAGATTTTTCCTTCTAAATATCTAGAAAATGGAACGGCATTCTCCAAATGGAACATAAACGATTACATTGAAGTTCAGATATAGTTAAGTGTCCCAAAAACACTCTAATAGCTAAGAACACAACACTAGAAAAAAGTCTGATGGCAATTAGTGACATTAGTATCAATGCGTATCTAAGATTTAACTCAACATGTAACATTCCGTCCCATTACTTTCTTTCTTAGAAAAGTAACAGTTATATTAGTCTTCAACATAAAAGCTGTGCTGGTAGCCAAATACAGATTTCAGAAAAACATACAAAAACCTATCCTTGTTCTTCTTACAAGGATTCTATGATGTCTAGTATGGATCCAACATCATTTACAAAAAATTATCTACACGAACAATGATAAAGTAGTCCGCAATTCATCTTTTTATCTTCTGAATTTAGTTTTACCTATCCTCAAAGCGCCTAACATTTTTTTTATTCAGGATTATCCACCAAATACAAGCTGGAATCTTATTCCACCAGTTCTTCTATCTTACATTGTTCCCTGATTGTGTCAACAGCTCAGAAGATCAACAGTGGGCTTAGGTATAGTCCATCTAAGGCCAATCATATTAAGAAATAATTGCCACCTGGCTAGTAAATCCACAATACAAAATAGATGACTATTATTTTCTGCATCTGCATAACATAAGTAGCACGTGAAAGTCATATTAATTCCTCTTCTATTTAAGCTATCCTAAGTTAAGCAGGCCTGTCTGGACACAAACCACATAAAGCAAGCAACCATGAAGGGAGCTTTGGTTTTCCAGATCTGTTTCTAAGGCTAATTGTTGTCCATCTGACCATTATCTGAGAACAAGGCATATGATGACTTCACTGTAAACATCTTGTTGTTGGTCCCCTTCCATGTCAGAGAATCTTTTAGTATCGTTGTGCACTGGAACAGTTCCAAATGCTTCACAGCAACTCTATCAATCTCTTAATTATTACAGGTCATTTGCTAGCTAGTTAGAGTTATGCAGGTATTAGTAATACAGGGATTAGCTACAAGGGAATCTATATATTATTTTATGCAAGGATTAGTTATACAAGGTTTGGCTATTCATGTATTAGTTATTCGATCTTCTAACTTTTCTCCTGCATAAAATAATACATAAATTCCCTCATAACTTATAGATGTATTAGTTATGCGGGTTTCTAGATTGCAAACCAAACACCATATTGAATTTTATACATAGCAAAAGGATGCTACCAAACTATTGGAAATATGCCCTCAGCCAATCTTACAGAGATGTAATAGGGATATTTTGTAACAAATCTTATCTCGGTACATATGATTATAATAAAGGCATTCTTTATCATCTTGGTGTATCTTGTTTATATAATTTGAAGATGATCATAAAACCCTTGGATTACGAAAATGGATTTGAGGGTTTTGATAGTGATCATACCAATGAGACCTTGATGCCTCAAAAGCCTGATCCTAAACATCCCTAGTCTATACAGTTTATCAAGAAAGCGTATCAGTAAAGTGGTTGGACTAGCACATTCTATGTATGCTCAATGAAGAGGGTTGTTGATCTCATAACCACTTCTATATGTGACACTAGTGCAAGAATATAGGTGCTCATTATAGAATGAGTTCACTGAATTGACCTATGATGAAACCTTAATGGATGCCCTGCTAGATTGTTATAAGGAAAGTACTCTTATGGATGTTGTGCAAGTTAGACCTGAGATCACCATAGTATCTTATATGCACCGACCTATGTGTTGATTCACCTTAGGCGCATCATGTATGGATATTCACGGGGTGTTTCGCAAGTAGGAAAGTGTATATTGAAGGTAATGAGTGGATCAAGATGGGATCTGTCACTCTTAGTATGGGGAGCATACGTACTATGTGATCTCGTGGGATTATGACTTGGAAATCTCTACCTAGAGTTGGACTAGATCTAGAAAAGAGTTTCTAGCGTCTTGTCATTTAAGTCATATATCTATAGATCAAACACATAAAGATGAGAATTTGGGATCGATAAATATCTATTCCCTTAGGTCATCCAGGATGTACAAGATAAAGGATTGAATTGCATGTTAACCTACCGTAGAACGAATTTTGGTATCTCCAACATGTCTTAGGTCTCTGGGGTCTTGACTCTTCCGGAAGGTACAGAGGGTTATGTGGTTTATTATGATGCCTCCAGGATCGGCTTAGGCTGTGTTCTGATGCAACACAACAAAGTCATTGCCTATGCTTCGAGGCAGCTGAGGAAGCACGAGCAGAATTACCCTACTCATGATCTAGAATTGGCAGCGATGATGTTCGCTCTGAAGATCTAGCATCACTACCTGTATGGGGTACATGTTGATATTTTTACGGATCATAAGAGCCTTCAGTACATATTCCAGCAGAAGGAGTTGAATTTACGCAAGAGAAGGTGGTTAGAACTTAAATGACAAGAAATTGTTGCCAACAACTGCTCTAAGTTTACATACTTCTCTTCTACAGAAATAACCACAAAACAAAAATAACCTAAACATGTTGGTTCTACCAGATAGCACACTTGAGGAAAAAGAAATACGAAATTGAAAACCCTCAGATTGGCAAGGACTCTCATGGAAATGTGACTATCTTGCCAACTCTTGTGATAAACAATAGATAATATAGAGGTAATAACTCAAAGGATTCAAGTGAGAAGGTGCATTTAGTTTAAATAAAAGAGATTCTTAACTTATAGTGTTGTCCACCACTAGGGTGAAGGTGTAAGCAGCACAAATAACCCAAAAGGATCACACCATATAAGATTCAATTGGATATTGTCTAAAAGACTTAGAGGACTCTTGGAAAATAATTTTTTTTGGCTAGCACCTAATCAAGATTTCCTATGCACTTAAAATAAGAAGAATGGAGTTTGAAATATTCTGAAACATTTCATGGGCTAATACTTGGGTAATGTCACAATGGGCTTGTTTACCCGTTAGAATGGGCTAGATGACCCAAGTGGGAAATTACTACAAAGATAGAAATAATGCAATATTTACATTTAAGGGGTGATTGTGTAGTTTATTAAACATTATATGTGAGACAAGAGGCCTTGCATGAAAGTATATGTGTGCCTTGAAGACTACACATGTGTCTTTGTAGAAGACACATGTGTCTTGAAGTCTAAAGAACATTTGTCTTTAGAGAAGACACATGTCTCTTTGCATGTAAGGCTTTGACCTCAATGTAAGAGAACCTTAGTAGAAAATTACTACACAAGTCTTGCTTGAGTTTCTCAGCTCTTGCATGAGATACAAGATACTCTCACTACTTAGCCATAGTCTTCTTCCATATTGGTGCAAGAGTTATCTAAAGGATCTTGGTGAACTAGCTTTAGAGGGAGGCCACTTGGACTCCTTGGAGATAAAGGAAGCATCTAGACCGACAAGCTTAAGGAGAAAAGGAGCTGTTTGGTAAACTTCTCCTCAAAGGTGAATTTAGGATTTATAGAATATGGGCGCGCCACTAAAAAAGAGAAGAAAAAAAATGCAATAATAAACCCAAGTACTCAAGGTTAATAACTCAACCTTCTACCAAGTGCACCATTTAGCCTTCTTGTAACATGGGTTCCACCATACAATATTATACCAATTTTAAAAAATACGTACACAAGATATCTAGTTTTATGGAGAGACCACGGGTTCAGGTGTCCCATAATTTATACATAAATTCGCCCCTGCTTCTCCTCTTTTTTATCATTTACATGTAATTTTATGAGAATGATCCTTGGTTGGAAAGTTGGTTTATATTATAAAAGTTTAAATTACATGTTTCCATTGTTTTGTCAGATCCAACATTTCCTTCACAAATATGGTATTACTGCCGCAGGATTTAATACATGAATAACTTAGCTCCAAACAGCTACCAAACGACACCTAAGTAATCTTCTGAAATAAAATTTCATCCCTGTTGACCCCACATTTCTCCTACTTTGGCTTTAGGATTAGATACCAAATTACACAAATCAAAAAATAGGTCTTTGAAAGGAGTATGCTCAATCGAAGTGTCATTTCATAAAGCCAGTTTTCTAATATTACCAATGTTATATCCAAAATTTTTAATGAAATCTGATTAGTGGGATCTAATAGCTCTCCAATTACTCGCTCCAAAAGTGAAATTCACAAACTTTGTACACCAGGGAGATTCTTGGCCATATTTGCATTTGATCACTTATCTTCATTGAGCTTGTTCTTCATAATTATATCTCCATAACCACTTTGTAGTAAGCTTTTGTTGTGCCTCAAGTCTCTAACGCCAAGACCACCCTCTCTGTTGCTGGATGTGAATGTCTTCCAGTTGACCAAATGAAAATCTTTTTCTCCTTGTTAACTTGCCAAAAAAATTCCTCCTCAAGGTATACAGTTTCTTTTCCGCTTTAACTAGTAGTGGGAATAAAGACATCACATATATAAGTATGGAGCTTAATGCACTATTCATAGGTACCACCTTGCCTCCAATGAAAAGGTATTGACTTCTCCATTTTGCCATCCTTCACTCACATTTTCCAATGACCCTTGCCAACTTTCTTGTGATTTGTCCTTTGCTCCCAAAGCTAGACCCGCATGAGTTATTGAAAAATTGCCCATTTCACACCCCAGTGTAGAGGTAGATTCAGGATTTAAGATTGCGGGTGCCATTATTTTTTTATATATAAAATATATATACCGCTAGCGACAAAGATTGATAGGAACTATGGGTGGTTGGTTATTTTTGGTTGACTCAACTAGGCCTTTTATTCATAAATAAACAAATAGTGGTTTAAATTCAATATTTTACCGTATAACTTATCCTTGAATTTAAAAAAACAAAAAAAAGAATAATGAGAGAGCACCCCATTTAGAAATTTGCTTATAAAGTAGTTTAATTACTACAAAATTTTCATTCGAATATCTTAATTTACTTTTATTGTTCTTGAATTAATTTTTTCATATTAATTGTCAAGTTATATGACAATTATTTCCAAGTAAAAGATTCAAAGTTTCAATATATGAGAACAATTCAAAACATTAATGAACGTCACGCCATTTAATTTTTTCAAAAGTCAATATAAGATACTGATTAAATTAGATACTTCAATATATAGATTAATAGTGTGGCATTAAAAAGAGAAATTGTATATTAACTATAACCAATTCAAATTATCTATGAAGAAGTTGCTCATAAAGTAGGTAAAATTAGAAACAAATTGGAGTACGAATATAAATAAATTTAAATAGAAGAAGAGAGAGATTTAGCAAATAAAAGAAAGAGAGAGAAAAGAGGCAAAGAGGTGAAGGCCCTCAGAGGAGTCAGGCCTAATGGAAATAAAAGAAATACTAAAAGTAGGAAAACGGAAAAGACAATATGCACGGGGAAAAAAGTAATACTCCTCCAAGGACTCAAACTTGCAACGCGGAAGAACACCTTCAGATGCGACACAACCACAGAGCCAGAGACTCGTTTGTATATTCTGAGTGCCACTTTAACTATATAGCCAATTTTTCATACATTTCAACCCACATACTATGAATTTTAACTGAAGTGTGCAGTAGCATGGTCCCCCAACCTTATAAGGTAGATCCGCCCCAACCCCAGTGTACCAGCCAAATTATGTAATTTGGGTCACTTCTTTTGTAGGGCACAATAAACTTTCTCCAATTAACATGCAGCCATCAAACTGCTCAAAAACGGTTAAATTTAGCCTCATGTGTCTCAGTTGATCAATATTAGCATCACATAGGATCAGTGAATCATCAGCATACAAAAAAGATGGGAAATTTCCAAATTACAGTCATTCTTGTAACCAACTTTGAAACCCCTCATCCAACCATTAGCCTTAGCATTCTTCAACAAACTATTAAGGCCCTCCGTTGTGAAGATAAACGACAAAGGTGATAAGAGAACTGTCTAAGACCTTTTTGAGAAGGAAAAAACCTTCATGCGATCTGTTTATGAGAACTAAGAACCTGATAATACTGATACAGAAGAAGATACACCTACAATCACTTTCTATCTGTAATCAAAGGTACAAGAATTCTTGATATCTTATTCCATGAATCAATAAGTATAAATACATACACATGGAGTCCTAACTATGGAAAGAATAAAAGAAAGATCCTATATATATCAATCCCTACAATAATGCTATAGATATGATATCAATCCCTATAATTATGCTATATGTATACAACAAGGAACATGGCTACATTCATTCCTTAACACTATCAAATCCCAATACTTTCAGTACTTTAATCAAGAAACCGTAATTGCAATAGTTGTAAGCCTTTTCAATCTGTAACTTACAAGAATTCCAAGAATTTGGCCCCTCATTCTGGTGTTTGCACACTTATTAGCTATCGGTTGCATCCATAATTTGCCTTTGTTTTATGAATGTCATTTGTTGTGCATCTACCAGTTTATTCACCACCTTCTTGAGTCTTTTAGTTAGCTGCTTGGAAATAATCTTGTTTATACCCCCAATAAGACTAATAGGTTTGAAATCCCTCAACTCCTCAGCTCTATTCTTTTTTGGTACCAAAGCTACTTAATTGGCATTAAAGTTTTTCTTGAAAAACTCCCGAGACGGAAAATTCTCTACGATCTTCATGATATCCTCCTTAATCACTTCAACATGTGTGAACCCACAAAATAAATATCAGTGCCTTGTGCTTTATCAGTAGGACATCATTTGATGCAATTCAATACCTCTTGCTCCTCAAATGATTTCAGCGGCCATTATTCCTCCTCCCTTGAAATTTTTGGACAATTCATATACTCCCTTTGTTTCAATTCGGGGATCATACATGAACTGACTCACCAAGCTGACTAAATAGGCTATATTCTTGCTGTTGAAGTGATCTCAGCAGCCATTACTCCTCCCTTGAAATTTTTGGACAATTCATATACATTCTATTTTCATCATAGAATGATTATTCGATCTTTTTTCTTCTTTGTAATTGGTATCATGATTCAATCAAAATTTCTCGAGTTCTTCTAATTTGTAACTTCACCGAAATTGGAATAGTTCCTATAGGCGGATTTGGTCAGGGAGATGCAAAAATAGTACTTCAAGATCCATTACGTGTCCAAGGACTTTTGTTCTTAGATTTCTAATGGCGATTCTAATGAATAATTCATCAATGACGACTAAAAAATAATTCTATGCAAGTCTGAAAGGGGGAAAGATCTGTCTGTTTCAATTGGGGGATCATACATGAACTGACTCACCAAGCTGACTGAATAGGCTATATTCTTGTTGCTGAAGTGATCTCAGCAGCCATTACTCCTCCCTTGAAATTTTTGGACAATTCATATACTCCCTCTGTTTTTAATTCGGGGATCATACATGAATTGACTTACCAGGCTAACTGAATAGGCTATAATTGGTCTATTGTGGAGAGATAAATGAGTTTCCCAACCAACCTCTGATATCTCTCCTTATGAACAGACACTTCAACTTCTCTTTGTAGTCTGTGATTGCTTTTAATGGGCGATTCTGTTGGTTTGCAACCTGTCATACCAATTTCTTTCAAGAGATCCAAAATATACTTCCTTTAAGAAATAAAGATTCCCTATTTTGATCCAGCAACCTCAATACCCAAGAAGTACAACAGTTTTTCTAGATTCTTGATCTTAAATTCCTATGCCAACAACTTCTTTAATCGGATCATGTCCTCTTTGTCATCTACAATTACTATGTCATCAACATAAACTATGAGAAGAGTTAGTTTACCCTTTTGAGGTCTTACGAAGAGGGAGTGATCAGCATTGATTTGTAGGTAACCGAAAGAGATGATCGTTTTACAAAATCTGTCAAACCAAGCTCTGCGGAATTGCTTCAGTTTGTACAAGGCTTTCTTCAGTTTGCATACCTTTTGCAACACCCCAAAAGTCCCTGAGATCAGATTCTAGACTTGAAGCAGGAAACAGCAGAAATTTTTGCACCAGACCACAGAACGGGTCGTTCAGTGAACCGTTAAGTCACTTAACGATTAATTAAGTGACCTGTCAAGTCACTTAACGGTTCATTAAGTGACCTGTCAAGCGGGGTGATTGTTGGGTTTGGCATTTTTCTACCCAGTGATGACGAGTCAAGTGACAATTCATTAGATCTAGTGATGATTCGTTAAGTAGGTCATTAAGACGGACTTTGGGATGAGAATCAGAGGAGCAGATTGGTTCCAACTGTAACGACTGGACTTAACGAGTCGTTAATGTGGGGAAGACTCATTAAGTGACCCGTGGTTACTACCGGGTCTAATTTACAGAAAGGTCGTAGGGGTATTATTGTAACTTCCTATGCTTTTAACTCCTAAACTAAGTCGTTTTGGGACTCCTAAAGGACGAATTAAAGGGGTTTTCCTAGCCTAACCCCCTCCCCCCCCCCCGGTTCCATTCCAAAACACCCGTAAGTTCTTCTCTATTCTCCTCTCAAGACTCAAGAACTAAGGTTTCTCTCCAAAGTGCAGCAAGCTTCAAGTTCTTCAAAGGGATTCTTCAAGCTAGGTATGTGGCACTTCAACAAGGGTTCTTTTTCACCCTTGTGTCCTAATTTATGTCCAAACCCCTATCTATTTTGATTCCCTAGAAATTTATGTCTTTGGGTTTCGATTCTCTATATCAACTCTCTTATGTTAGCCATGTCCTTTGAGCTCCTTATGATCAATAGCTATGTATGTTCATGATTTCCCTCTCAAGTTCATGATTTATGTCCATGATATGATATTATCATGATTTGTAAGTCTCAACCATGATTTAGCACTGTTTTCGAAATATGACCCGTTTGAATATATGATTTTACCATGAATTTAGTACATATGATTTACACTATGATTTGAGTCGATGATTTTCATGAATTCAATATGATCAGCATGTTTATGGTTCTTTAGACTCTCAACCTCTTGCTAGCTAGAAAGTAGCCTTGACTAGTCTTAGAACATCACTTTTGAGCCCTTAGTATTAGTATGCTCATGATCCTTTGGGCTCTCAGAATCCTTGTTAGATAAAGTGGTTCCGACTAGTCTTAGGACATCAGCTCCAGATTATCAGTTACATGTATCCTTATGTTCAGTTGGGAGTAGTACTTAGCACCAAGTAGGCCGAGGTTCCAGCGCACCCAAGTCTCAGAACTACGTGCCACTGTAGGATAAAGGATTCTCGATAGTAGAGAATGTTTCTGTTAGCCCAAGGAATATGGAATCCCTCGCTAGTAAGAGTGTCTCCCTCGCCTCAATGGGCGCATGCAGGGGTCGTCATTAGTTCAGATTGTCTCCCTGAGTTCACGAGTAATATCACGCCAGTCATGGTTCTTACCCTTGACAGGGTATTAACACCCTTCCAACCATGGTTACAGGTCGGGCTCCATGAGGCTCACATTGGAGTTTGTCGGTTAATAGGCTCTCCCATAGTACAGTTTCAGTTTCAATTTCAGTGCAATGTTCAGTCACAGTTTTCAATTTATGATTTCAGATTCAGTCTTCAGTCCATGTACATGATCCCTTAAAACCAGTTTTACATGTATTTCATTAAATGTTTTCAAACTAGCATATCATGTCAGTGTTCATGCATCTCAAATAGGGTCATTGTACGTTACCTTAGCTTACGTGTTCAGCCATGTTCTATGTACAGTCTTTTTCTCAGATTTATAGTATGTTCTCGTGTTCTGTTGCGTTTCCCATATACTCAGTACATTCCAAGTACTGACCGCATACTTTATATGCTATATCGTTTTATGATATAGATCCAGGTGTTCAGACTCAGCCCAGCGGGTAGACACATTCCAGATTCTATCAGTTGGCATTGGTGAGTCCTCATCTTCCGAGGACGGGCGTTATGTTTCCTTTATTTCAGTATTATCTTAGTTTCAAATTTTGGAGTTAGCTGGGGACTTGTCCCAGTAGCTCATCAGACTAGTAGAGGCTTTCAGATAGTGTAGTGTAGTTCAGCTTATGACTCAGTGTTTTTAACAAACTATGTCCTTACACATAATGATCATATTCTCTTTTCAGTTAGCGTCCACTCAGATATTCTTTATTAGTTATTGTTATGATAGAACTATGCTATGTCATGGGTTAGCTTGGAGCCATTCAAGGTTAGGGTGTAGACTCGGGTCGTGACACCTTTCCTTGACTTTGTTCAGTATCAAATTGATGTGATCCTAATTGAATAGCTATTATCTTGAGTAAGACACGCATTATGTGCCACCAACCACAGAAAACAATCGACTATATAGGGTGTTTTGACGTCTATTGTTACTTCCAAGGCCAACTATCTTTGCTTCCCCTTCCTTGTTGAGTTCCATATAGCACGAATTAACAAAGTATTTTACATTTGTATGCCTTGTCCATACGATATTGTTTGGAACTTCTACATATAGCGCAATCTTCTGTAAATCATTCCACGGTAAAGCCTATCTAGAGACTTCCCAATCAAAGCAATTTCTACAAAAAGCTAAGCACCAATTGTTCCCATTCCAGCAATCGGAAACTAAATACCCAAAACAAGCCAATAGAGGTTAGGAGATTGAGTGATCAGAGGAGCATGTCCTATCCAACCATCTTACCTAAATCTCGTATGTCTTCCATTCCCAACCTTTAACTTTGTGTTGACATCAACGGTTCACCATAAGCTACATATGTGCAACCTATACCATGGGAAAAGTTAATAGGACCTGTAAACCAGATGTTCTGTTCCTTGTATTTATCCTATATAACCCTTCTCCATGAGCTCCCATCTTCTTTTCCATACATCAAAAGCCACTTCATAAGTAAGCTATTGTTGTCTACCTTCAAGTTCCTGATGCCAAGTGCACCTCTTCTTTTATCCAACATTAATATGTCTCGCTTCACTAGATGAAAGACTCTCTTTTCTCTATTACCACCTCACAAAAAATTCCTCTTGATCCTGTAATGAGGTCAATTGCCTAATTTACATGGTTCTATTACTACACAATAATATGTCTAGAATATTTTGGCACAATTCTGTAAAATAGATCTAGCATATTCTTGGTAAGTTCCATCCACACTCCACTTTTTTGTGTTCCGTGGTTGGGAAAAGAAGAAGAAAGAAAGAAGTTGGACAAGGGGGAAGAGAAAAAAGAAAAGGGAAGATAAGATAAAGAAAGGGTACCGTTTTCTACTTTTGATATTTTATCAAGCTTTGTCAATGTGATAGGAAAATCAAAGCATGCACTTTAGACACTCTCAAAATTCAAAGTGGTTATATGCCACAACCCAAGACTCAGGGAGATATCTGCACTTTACCTATTTGTCAAATTTACTTTTTCTAGAACATCCATATGTGATGACACCTTTTAGATAGTTGTCCTACATAAATCACTCAAGGTTCACATCAGTTGAGGTAACACTTGAGGGAAGTATACACTGTTTTGAAGTTGATATACTTTAGATTTAGTGATTTGACACTCATTTAGGTGCCTCGGCAACTTTTTTACAAAGATCTCAAAGCACAAGGTCATGTCACCTTCCCAAACTACTAAGAAAATTCATACATGTTTTTTTTTCTTTTAGTTGCAAGACAACATTTGTACGCATATTTCCATATACCGGCATTGTCCATTTGAAATTTTATCTCACCAGTAATTTTTTCATGGGTGAATTCTGTTGGTATCAAGGTATATTCCTTAATCTGCTCAGTATCTACTCTTAAGCACTTTTTTCTTAGAATAAGACTGTCAAGAAAATGAGATCACCAATACAGAAACCACACCTGCCATGAAGCTAAACTCTTCATATGTTTGGGGAGATTTTCATAATCATCTTCTGACACAGTTATCAATGACTGAATATCTTCAGATGACTTCAATTCGTCGTTCATTTTCCCTACGGTCAAAAAAGCAAGAAACACATCTTAGACACCATGTTATGCTAAGTTTACCAAATTAATGATGTGGAATGTGAATTTTGTACCATAAGTACCATCCTGTTTATTGTCAGTGGATAAGTAGAATCCCTTTTTCTCATATATAGTGTTTTCTGCAAATCAGAATACAGATGAGACGAAAGAAAATATCTCAAGTTATAATTTATCATAACCTAAAATTAGAGCAAAGGCATCAAGAAACTTTCTTCCTCCACATTAATCTAAACCATAGTTTGAAAGAAATTGGGAAATAGTTTTTACTAGTATGTCCAGATACACCTTTGCAATGCCTCTTGGGGTTGAAGATAACACATTTAATATAAACCAACAAGTGAAAAATCTAATGCAATTCACACCTCGATTTGATTTATGAAACTCACCTTCAGATGCTATGGTAGCTAGGCAGACATCGGAGAGACCAAGGTTCTGCAAATTCAGAGAATCATCCAGCCTAAAAATGTTAAGTAGCACACGTAAATATCTCCTTAAAAAGGGAAGCCCAGTGTATGAAGCATCCCTGGTTCAACACAGGGTCCAGGGAAGGACCGCACCCCAGCTTCTAAATAATCATTCAAAATCCAATAGCATGCAAGTTGATGGTGCTGCAACTCTTTCTTCGCCACATTATTTGCTTCTTTTTTCAGGAAAAATGAAAATAAGCAAAACACCTAATTTTCTTGGCAAAGGAAAGCCATGTTGAGCATGGACCTGCACTGAGTTCACCGAGTGAAAGAATTTCCATTATTGTGATTCTGCTAAGAGCCTTAAAGTTTAGGAGGATTCAAGTACAACATTTGTTCTTGATTAGAGATAAAACAATCATAAAGGATACAAAGGATCATCTTCAATTTTCTTGAAGTCTAAGCTGCAGTCGTAAGATAAATCTTCCGAAACTTTCGGTTCTTCTTCTCCTTCACTATCTTCATCAATAAGATCGACTTGTGCAGCAAAGAAAATAGCAACCCCGTCAATAAGTAGTTAGTAAATAAAGTGAGATGATTAATCATTCAAAGCAAAGACAGAATGTTAATAGAGAACCACAATTTTCGATATTCCCCAATATGAAAATTTTACAAGTTTAACGTACAACATTGATTATGAAATAAAAGGTACAGACCACAGAAACCTAATACTAGCTCAATAAAAGGTACAGACTACAGAAACCTAATACTAGCTGCAATGGGCATTCCCTAACTTAAAATTTTGAAAATTTCTTGATACAATTCTTTCTAAAATTAACTCAACATGGCAATTGGGTAAGAAAATTTCATACTGTGAATTTTCCTGACTTATTGAACTTCAAGAATCAATCTTGTAAAAATTTTATGTTCTTACGGATTACAGCCCAAAAATTGACCCTTGAAGATGTAATAATTCCTATCTCATTACAAGATTGAATTTAGAGCTTTTCTTTTCCTCCCTTGGACTTGTGGGAGTTTGGAACTGTCTTTCTGTCCATCATATATAATGCAAAAACATGGTTATTTGTCACATGACCCATTTCTATATATTTTTAAGATTTCAAAAGAGATCCGACTTTGGCACACCTATGTGCCCAGTTCAAAAGGTAGACAGATATACACCACCTCTACCAAAAAAACCAATATACTTGTTTTCTGAAAGAGAACACTACAAGATCAAACATTTAAAATACATCAGTGATCACACAGAGGGTATGTGACACTAATACTAGCTCCAATGAGCATATCCCAATTTAAAAACTTTTGAAAATTTTATGGGAGACTTAACAGGATATTCAAACTGGGCATGTGACACTTAAAAGAGCTAAATCACCAGCAATCAATGCACACTTGACTAAATAAATAACAACATAAAAATAAAAAATTCACATAGGCAATACTCCCTCCGTTTCAAATATTTTGACCTTTTGATTTTGTTTCAAAATAAGTAGTGTTTTACATAATTAAAAAGACATTAATGTTGTTTTTCTAATTTTACCCTTATTCAAATGGAGAGAGTTTTATATAACTAAGAAAATACTAAAGAGTAATTATTTTTTTCAAGGTATTTATTAAGGGTAAGTTGGTAAAAGTATATTTTACTTTTTAGAAATGAGTAGTTTGGAGGTGTCCAAGTTAAAAACACCGCTTATTTCGAGACGGAGGGAATACATATTAATTGGGATTAATGTTTAGTTATTACTGTTACACTTAAAAGTAGGTCCGGTGTTAACCAGATAAGTGTGAAATTGACAAAACCTCTAGTTTTAGATCCCCTAATTTGCCAGGGCAATTTTTTTATAACCAAAGTAGCATTAGAATGATTAATAAAAATTCATATAACCGGCCACAACATTGACTAATTGATTGATTGATTTACTTACCAGAAGCAATGTAGCCAAGATTATGGAGACGGTCCTGAAGGGACAGAAGATCAGTTTGGTTCTTCTTGAAAACTTCATTGCAATGGCCCAGCAGCTCCTCGAACGACACCGTTCCATAGGACATGGACTCCAGCACATTGAGATCACCGCTCAGAGACAATACTCTCTGGTTCAGGCTTTGTACAAAGGTTGTCGATGCTGAATCTGTACAAAGCTAGACTTCATGCTTTATTTTGAAAAAAATTAAGGTAAAAATGTAGGAAAGTTATACCAAGAGGTATGGGGCGCCGATCCACGGACTCTTTGAGGGCGTGGCAGCTGTTTTCGAGATTGTTACAGAAAACGGCCATGGTTTTGCAGAATTTGCCTATTGAGTTGTCCATTGTTAGCTTGAGAAAGAAGGAGAAGAAAGCGTATGGGGTTCTACGCGGGAGTGGAGATTTTTGAGGTTTGTAGAGGGGAGAAAAAGGGAAACTATTGAAAAATTACTATAACTATCATTTGATAAATGTAACATCACAAAAAATGGTAATAATTTGAAATAACTTTTAAAATAAAATCGATCATATCCACCTATGCTTTAACACAACTTTCAATTAAATCTATACTCAAACGCTAGTTTATGGTTAGGTCCAGCAAAAAATAATTTTCCAAAAGAATTGTATTATACCATGAATTCTTTCCCCGAAAGTTTAACACATTATTTTTGTGGAACAACGTTTTCTTCTTTACCCTAATAATATGAACATATTATTGAGGATAAGAATTTCTACCATTTTTTCTATTTATTAGAAATATTATTTTATGATACGTTATCAGCATGAGCTCAAGTAGTAAAGCTAAGAACACATTTGTATGGCAAATATTCAAAGGTTTGCTTGTATGAGGTAAATATCCAGGCTAATGTTGAATCTCAACATGTAGAAACATGTGTCGAAAAGAGAGCCCGACGTGAATAAAGGACCGGTGGGGGTCGGTTGGACTTTGCATCACATTTGATCCCTAAGGAGTTCCTTATAAACAACACGGGAGTCTTCAGACCTGACCAGCATCCCCTCTAGCAGATGCGAGGTAGAATGTTCAAGACTAAACATTCAGCCTCTCTGTTTGATCCAAGGCGAAAAATAAGATGATAAAAAAACCTGTCACTAATCAACATTGAAACCAACGGTGACCTGCGTTCATGTGATAATACTCAAGTGCAATCTAGAATACGCTTTTTATAGGATCTATACTTTCTTTTTACGGGATTATCCAAAAGATTTTGCCTTATAAATAAGTTCTTGCATGAGAGTAGGAAATATCTCAGTTTTCTTACTCATAAACAAGCTATCTTGACTATAAATACATAATCTCTCTTTCTTCTTTGATCTTCAAATCTTGATATTAATAAGTTATCTTACTTTCAATCATTGTTATTGTTCTATTTATTTTAATATTGGCTTCTAGCAAAAAAAAAAAAAAGAAATATGGTCAGATCTAATTCACTTGCCTTTAACCCTAATTTACAAATTTTAACTTAGTTTGCACTCATATGATTATTCTAGTAAACAGTTTGGTGTCGTCTGTATAGGCAATTGTTACATTATTCCAATTTTTTGTTTCTAGTCTATGCTAGAATACTATTCTCATGCTCTCATAGCCTACCATCATATATGGGACTCCTTACACAGCCAAAACGTCAGGGATCGGCTCAATGAGTTGTCCACAAGATCGCATAACCCCTTAGATTCGTTGAATGTGCAAGTTGCGGAGCGCTTGTGGGAGGACACTCAGGTAGGGATGGGTGATCATGCCCAAATTACATCTTGCAATAAAGTATAAAGCGCTCGCTATTAAATATAGCAATCCAACTAGGTTGGGGTCGATCCCACAGGGAATAAGGAAGAAATAATATATTAATAATGAGTAAATCAACCGGTAGTCAATATCTCGAAAGAGGGTTGCAAATAAAAGAAAAGGTAATCCTAAACAGTGATTAAGTTGTTATCAAATTAATGAGATAAAACTAGAATTTTATTTCCCATGATTTCATAACGTAGTAGGCTTATTTTAGTAGTGATCTATGTTGGTGAATTTTGTGTAAGACTAACGATTAAGTTCATCTAACATATCTCGACCTATATAGATGAATTTCACCTAAATCCTCTCGGACTTTAGATGTGTATATGTTGCCCTTGCCATAAGTCTTGGATTGACTAACCTAGGTTAGAGCTCAAGTTAATTAGATAAGGGTTGGTAGCCTCAAATTTCTATTGTTATTCTCTTTTCCTAACTTCAACCTCTTTGGTCAAGCAAGTTGATGATATAGGCACATTTCAATACTTGCAACCGCTAAAACTTATTAAAACGAAGAGAATAAAAATTTACTCTGTTCACAATTCAAGAATCATTATTTTATTTTGCTTACTTCTGTTAATCCTTCATGATTCCTACAACCCTAGCTCAAGAGATTTTGCCGCTCATGTTTGAAGAAACAATAACATAAGATTTATAAGAAGTCATAATGAAATACTTACAATAATATGAAATGTTTGACAAATTCGAAAGCTAATTAGAATCACAAGAACTTGATGTTTTCTCCAACACTAGTATGGAATAATGTTTTCCACACTTATAACAAAACAATGCATAAATATTTTGTGTGACTCTAGAAGTCTGGATCTGGATGATTAAAATTGTCTCGAAAAGGAGTATATATAGTAGTAGAATTAATTTGCAGTTGTTCCTTCTTGTACTGGGATTGGACTTTACAACTTTTGTTCCTACCTGAACTAGGATTGCGTTTAGCTGCGCATTGCCCCTCTTGGTGTGCCAGTAGGCCTTCGTGATGCGCCAATCCTTCCGCTAGTGTGCCTATGCATCACACAGTGCAGTGCACTGGCGTGCCTGTGCGATACCTTCTTCAATCTTGTTTTTCTCAACCTGCCTTTTCCATACGTTCTTTTTTAAGCCATAAATAAGTCCAAATCCATCACTTTTATCCCTGCAAGTATCTAATCATATGCATTATCTCTTTTTCACAAATCTACATATATAAAAGAGGATCCTCAACACGGTGATGTGGCTCATCCTAAATACGGTAATTAAATTTATCTTTTACTTGATTTTTTGGAAATTTTCGTAGAAAAAAATTCACCATAAATGAAGCACCGCTTCAATAACCCAATATTTTAAGAACTCTCTATTCCTGCCTTTCCCTTCTCTACGTACCATTCTAGTTTGCTTCCTTAAATACTCCTCCCCTTCTCCCTATATTCTTCCTTCACTATACTAAATAATTCTCAAAGAAAATTTCTCATTAAATAATGTTTTATACATTGCCTTCATTTTTTTTTTAGTTTTAGAATTTACACCCTGCATTTCACCAGTAAAAAATAAAATCCCTGACATACTAAAATAACCCCTAACAAAACCCAACTGTAAGTTTCTCAATTGTTTATGTCTTCCCCTTCTCTCTGTAATGTTTTTTTCTCTATGTCCAAAAATCTTGAACTTATGTTGACCCCTCAAGTTGTTGTCTAGGGACAAGCCTAACGTGTTGTCAATGAACAAGATGCTCATGCTTCAATTCCGCTCTTAGATTTCCTTTGCCATCCTTCCAGATATGTTTTCCCCATATTCTTGGTTGAAAAGAATTTTGTATATCATAATGCACTATTTTGATGAATTTATGATTACAATAATCTTTCTGTTCAACAAGTAAATTGGATCCTAATTAAAGTCACAATGAATGATTGAGTTATTCTTTCTTATAAGATTAACTTTCATTTTTACATATCATTGGTCCAAGATTCAAATTTTCAATCTTTTTATTCCTTTTTTCATATTTCACTTGCCAAAAAAAAGTATTGTGATGGTTCAAACATAAATGGTACATAAAACTTACTTTATTGACTGACTTCTTTAATTTTGCAATGGAAAGATTGACCCCTTGTGATGTGGACCAGATTGATTTTACTTCTCTTGTGGCTTTCTTGCACATATTCACAAGAGGAAACTCATCAATTAGTAGTCCTTGGAGCTTTATGTGAGATTTGATGCTTCACTGTGTCATTTCTTCGTAATGCATGCTTTCATAGAGAATGCGCTTCTCTTTATCCATTTTCTATTTGCTATTTTGAGGTATCTCATTGTACCCGTCTTGTGTTGTATGCACCAAATCAGTAAAAGATGATTTTCTATTCACTTTATTCTCTCAATGGATGATTGAGAATTAACGGTTACCATAAAGACTTTAATGAATGAAATGGTGCATTTTCATCTTCACTAGATCTTTATCTTTCTTCATGAGCTTATTATCCTCAAATCAACTAATATTTAATGTAAAACTGGTTCATAAGTGCTTTTCAGGTTTATTATGAGAAAAGAAAAATACAGGACATGCTTATTAAGACGCCCATGAAGTTTTTCAATAAAATTCCTTGAGATACATTGCCATGGCTTCGGGAAATGGCTCCAAAATCCACTCTACAGATGCAGGTCGGGCAATTCTTTTAGACCCATTAAGTTCAATTATTGAATGTCTTGCTCAATATGTATTTGCAAAAAGGTTAAACAACCTTATCTACTTTTATCTGAATGTTTTTGTTCAATATATATTTCCATAACGGTTCAACACCTTAATCCAATTGTATAGTTGTGGATGAATTTAGCAAATTACTAGAATTGAACATCATAAAAGGTATTGCGCAAAATGGTGCGCGTGTGAACTAACAACTAGATAGTAAGTAAAGAAGACATGACTCAATAATATACCACCAAAATCTTGGTTCTGGTGTTGCTGAGACTGTAGTAGCATTGGTTGCTGCCTCTATTGTGTTCAAAAATTTCGACCTTTCTTATTCCTCTAAATTATTGCATATTGCATACGAGGTAATTACATACAATTTCCTATGCACGAGTTATACATTCCCTATACATTTTAATTTTGTGCTCTTATGCATAGAATTTTAAGCACATTAGAAATATTGCAGGTGTTTGCTTTTTCAGAAAAGTATAAAGGTTCCTAAAATGACAGTCTCCCTTCAGTGGTCTGTCTACTGCTCTTATTCTAGATACAGTGTAAGATGAAAGATTACTTAATATTATATAGTGAATACACACTTATCTCATTCTCTTAATGAGGTCAATTTTGATTATAACTACATCATAAAATATTGAGGATGAACTTCTATACGAAGCATCATGGCTTCATAGAGCTTAACAAGACTCTTCTTATCTCGCGTACATCCAACCAAATGGTAAAAGTATAGATGCTAATGAAGATGACTACTCTATCAATTGGGATGACAAGAGACCTGAAACTAAAATTATCTTCTCAAAAGTTGTGCTATATGTAATTTTGCAATTTAACAGTCTGTTAAATAGGAAAAAATCCAGTGGTTATAACTTTCTTGTGGTAGAGTGATACTTAATTAGCAACATAGTGTTTTTACCTTCTTTTTACACATATTAAATGCATCTCAGATATTGTAACATAAAATGCTTATGGATGCATCTTACATTACTCTTGATTCTTTTCACTACTTGGGCTATGATAAAGACCCGATCATGGAGAAGATTAAAGGAAAGGCGGACAGTTTAGCTGGTGTTGTCCCTGTTAAAGAAAATTACTTGCAATCTCTAAGGAAGATAAAGCTGAAGTTGTTATTTAGATGTACAACATTATACTTGAGAGAAATATTTTTATCAATTACAAATGCTATATCATATCTTAAGTATTTAAATTTATAATTTTTTTTGTGAAGCAAAAGTAGAAGTTGATGAGCTTCAGAATGTTATTTTTCAAAAAAGGACTTTAATTTAAATCTTTTGGTTATTGCTTTTTGGTGCGACGTTATTACTTTAGCAAAAGGACTGATCCCGTCATTTCTTCACATACTAAACTTCAGAGACTCCATTGTGCTCGCCTTTGTATTCTACTTTATTATCTTTTTTACTTTTTAGCATTTCTTCATTAGACAAAGAACTAATCGAAAGATTTCAATTATAACCTGAATGGTTTCAATTATAGAAAGAACATTGTGCTCAGCAATTTCAAATCAAGAATATCATTGAATTATTTAATTTTTTTAATGTTATTTATTGTTAGGATTTGGTATGTTTTGATGATTGACAAAATATTGATGGAACGGTAAGTCAAACTGTTTCATTGGTACATTGTCTCAAGAAATTGAGTTTGAAAAATAATAAAAACGAAATAAAGACAAGTGTGCAAGAATCAAGGAATGGATAACAAAGCTACGTCACATAAACTCAAGGAAATAAATATGTGCTGAGTTAAAGTGTTGGTGTCACGCCCCGAGCCTACACCCTGGACGTAACACGGTACTTGAAGTAACGAGTGACCCCAAGTCAACCCCTGGTCTATCATAAACTGGTATTCTGAGTAAACATGCACATCGAAAAATTTAAAATAATACTTAACATTTATGAAAAATTAAAGACTAAAAATAGAGATTTAAAATATCTGAAATCAAGTCTGGTATGAAAGCCATCTAACCGAGGAGTTGCTGGGACAAGCCCCCAACTAACTCTAAGTCTAGCTGAGAACAATAAAGAAACTGAAATGAATAAAATGTGCCCTCGGAATATGAGGACTCACACTACTGCTACTGATAGAGAGACCCGAACGTAATCGGCTAATGGTGTTGGGTCTGAGAACCTACGGCTGTATCATGAAATGATACAACATAAAAGTATGTGTCAGTACTTTAAATGTACTGAGTAAGTGAGAGAAACATAAATAAAATGAAAGAACTAGAAACTGAACTTAAATGACATGAAATGACCAACTGAAAATACTGAAAACTAATACAACTGGAATATAACTGATATGGTCAAAAATGACCCTGGCTGATGGTCATAAACATGCCCTAAGTCTGAAATACTGAGTCTGAGCTACTGCAGTGAACTGATCTGAACTGAACTAGATTGAGAAATTTGAGAATGAATTAAACTGACTCTTGGGAGAGGCTATAACCGACATATAACCACGTGAGCTAAGCCCGGAGTCCGATGCATACACCCCACCAGTAGGCTAAACCTCCATTTGATTTCGTCCACTTTTTTCGCTGTGAACAAAATCTAGAATATCATGACCACCTAATGGACCAAATAAACTATATTCTGAGTCTGATTCTGATAACTGAGAGGCACCACTGACACCTCGAAAAAATACTGGAGTCAAACTGATCAGTTGACATTTCTAACTAACACTGAATATTCTAGTACTTTGACTGAAATAGAACTGACAATTCTGAGAAATACAAAATATATAAACTTTCTGATTGAATCTGAATAACATACATGTAACTGAGTTTTTAACACATACAATCATTATAGAAGCTCCTACTCTGAAAGATGCAAATAATTCTCAAGAATTCAAAGGGGAGAAAAATCTCCTTGCTGAATTCTCACATACCCGCAGAAGAAAACCCTGGTGAAAATCCCTGAGAAAACAGAGAAGAAAATCAACCCTAGCTCCTGCGCTGTGCTTCCAGAGAAGTTTTACGCTCTGTTCTTGAGGGAGTTGAGAAAAATGAATGGAAAGGGTCGTTCTAACCCTTTAATTGCCTCCTATACGAACCTAAAATGACATGGTTTCAAGTTTAAAAGGCTAGGAAAATACCAAAATACCCCTGGCAGAAAGAATTGAAAACTGCCCGACCCTGAACAACGGATCTCAAGACGGGTCGGTGGTTCAAACAATGGCCCGTTGAAAGCTGTCGTTGGTTCTGGTTCCTGAAGCAGAATTCACTGGAAAGACCCACGGGAGGATACAACCGTCCGTTGGAACAAAGGACGGGCCGTTGACCCCTTCCGTTAGAACACATAGGAAACTGGCATGGAGACAACGAGTCCTCACAATGACTCATTGGAAGAACCAACGGGTCGTTGTATCCATTCGTGGTCCACACTACTAAGGTCTAGAACTGGACGACGGGTGGTAACAATGGCTCATTGGTAGTAACCACGGGCCATTGTTCCCTCTTGTTGTCTCAAGGAAAGGTCTGGTAATCCTCTGAACCCAGGATTCAACGGAAGACAGGATGACTCATTGTTAGTTTCAACGGGTCATCCTATGTCCCATTGTTTCCCACTTGAAGAAGCCTGCTGCAACCCACGACACTAACAATGGACTGTTGGTTCCACTAAGGGTTCGTTGTGTGGATCGTCTGAGACTGAAAATTTTTTGGTTTTTCTATGATTATTCATGCAATGTTTGAATTTGGTCTAGGAAAGTTTCGGGGTGTTACAATATCTCTCCCTTGGGATCATTTGTCTTCGAATGAAGACCAAAACTAGGAAAAGAGCTGCGATTTCAAAAATTGAGACTATGAACTATTTTCTGAAGGAGTAACTTACTCCAAACTGACTTAACCGTACTAATAGAGCTGATGAAACTAGGATGCTCATAGGAAATATAAATAGAGTTGATGAGTATGGAACCGAGTAGAGTACTAAGAAGGGATTTAGTACCTGATTCTGGAACTGAACTGGGAGAGAACAAGTGAGGTTATCTGGCCATCATGTCTGCTTCTACTTCCCATATGGCTCCCTCAACTAGCTGATTTCTCCACAAAACTTTCACCGATGCAATTTCTTTGTTCTCAGCTTACGAACCTGACTGTCAAGGATCTGGACTAGAACTTCTTCGTAAGAGAGACTATCCTTTATCTCCACACTATCCAATGGCACCACTGAAGTTGGATCACCAATGCACTTATTCAGTAGTGACACATGGAAGACTGGGTGCACAACTGCTAACTCTGAAGGTAACTCCAACTCGTAGGCTACCTTACCAATCCGCCTTAGAATCCTATAGGGTCCCACATATCTTGGACTAAGCTTTCCCTTTTTCCCAAATCTCATCACCCCTTTCATGGGCGAAATTTTTAGGTATACCCAGTCATCAACTACAAACTCCAACTCTCTTCTCAGCACATCGGCATAAGATTTTTGAAGGGTTTGAGAAATTTTCAACCTCTCTCGGATGAGATGAACTTTCTGCATTGCCTCGTGAACTGAGTTAGCCCTATTGAAGTAGCTTCACCAACCCTAAACCACCCTATGGGAGATCTGCACCTCCTACCATATAATGCCTCAAAAGGGGCCATCTAAATGCTAGAGTGGTAGCTGTTATTGTGTGCGAACTCAATAAGAGGCAAGTGGTTATCCCAATTGCCCTTGAAATTGATCATGCAATCCCTCAACATATCTTCTAGGGTCTAAATGGTCCGCACAGCTTGTCCATCGGTCTGCGGGTGAAAGGTTGTGTTGAGCTTAACCCGGGTACCTAGCCCTCTCTGAAAAGATTTCCAGAAGTGAGAGGTGAACTGGGTACCTCTGTCTGAGATAATGGATAATGGCACCCCATGAAGTCTAACCAGTTACCGGATATAAAGCCTAGCATAGTCCTCAGCTAAATCTGTGGTCTTGACTGGGAGGAAATGTGCTGACTTAGTCATCTGGTCTATTATCACCCAAATTGAATCATGTTGCCGATGAGTCTGAGGTAGACTCATAATGAAGTCCATGTTTACTCTTTCCCACTTCCATGTGGGTATACTAATATCCTGAGTCATATCTCCTGGTCTCTAATGTTCCACCTTAACTTGCTAGCAGTTCAGGCACTTGGCTACAAATTCAGCGGTGTCTCTTCTCATGCCGTTCCACCAGTAAATATCCCTCAAGTCGTGGTACATTTTAGTTGCACCAGGGTGAATTGAGTATCTCGAGATGTGTGCCTCAGCCAATATCTGTTGTCTCAACTCACCAACCTTCAGCACACACAATCTTCCCTGGTAACGGAGCACACCATCTCCCCCTTGGGGAAAAGCCTCAACCTCCTTTCTGAGAACCGCTTCTTTAAGTTTAAGTAGAACTGGACCTTCATCTTGTCTGGACTTAACTTCAACTACCAAGGATGAATCCGACCCACTTTGCACTATCACCCACCTTCGGTTGAATCCACCAGTTGCACCCCTAACTGGGCGAGTCTGTGAACTTCCTTAGCTAACTCCTTCTTGCCTTCCTCAATGTGAGCTACACTCCCCATCGATCGTCTTTTTAGGGCATCAACCACCACGTTGGCTTTGCTTGGGTGATACAATATACTCATTTCATAGTCTTTTAGCAACTCCAACCACCTTCTCTGACGCATATTTAGATCCTTCTGACTCAACACGTACTGAAGACTCTTATGATCTGTAAATACATCTACGTGAGCTCCATATAAGTAATGTCGCCATATTTTTAGCGCCAACACCACCGCTGCCAACTCTAAGTCATGAGTTGGATAATTCTTCTCATGAACTTTGAGCTGTCTGGAGGCATAGGCTATCACTTTGCCCCACTGCATCAGAATGCAACCGAGTCCAACTTTGGAAGCATCACAATAAACCACCAACCCATCTGTTCCTTCTAGCAAGGTCATAACTGTAGCAGTAGTGAATCGAATCTTCAACTCCTGGAAACTCTTCTCAGACTCATCCGACCAATGAAATTTTACCTTCTTTTGTGTTAACTTGTTAGAGGAGATGCGATGGAGGATAAACCTTCCACAAATCGTCGGTAATACCCCGGTAGGCCCAGAAAACTTCTAATCTCAGTAGGTGAGGTAGGTTTGGGCCAATCCTTCACTGCTGCTATCTTATGAGGGTTTACTTGTATCCCTTCACCGGAGACCACATGACTAAGAAAGTTACGGACTTTAACCAAAATTCACATTTGCTGAACTTGGCGAATAACTAGCGGTCTCTGAGTGTCTGTAATGCTAATCTTCGGTGATTGGCATGCTCTTCCTCATTTCTGGAGTATACTAGAATGTCATCAATAAATACAATGATGAACAGATCCAGATACTGCTTGAAGACTCTGTTCATTAAATCCATGAAAGATGCTGGGGCATTTGTTAACCCAAAGGACATCACCACAAACTCATAGTGACCATATCGAGTTCTGAATTCTGTTTTCGGTATGTCACACTCCTTAACCCTTAGCTGGTGGTACCCTAACCTAAGATCGATCTTGGAGAAACAACTGGATCCTTGAAGTTGGTCAAACAGATCGTCAATTCTAGGTAGGGGATACTTGTTTTTGACTATGACCTTGTTCAGTTGATAGTAATCTATGCACATTCTGAGGGTACCCTTTTTCTTATGCATGAATAACACTGGAGCACCCCAAGGATCGATGCTGGGTCTGATAAAACCCTTAGCAAGAAGATCCTTTAACTTCTCCTTCAACTCTTTAAGCTTAGTTGGAGCCATTCTGTAAGGAGGGATGGAGATGGGCTGAATATCTGGGAGGAGATCCATTCCAAAGTCTATTTGCCATTCAGGGGGAATTCCGGGAAGATCCTCAGAAAAACATCTGGGAACTCGCTGACCACTGGAACAGACTTAATAGTCGGGGTCTGGACTGATGTTGAACTGAACTGCTATATATGGAGTCACAAATGAAAGAGTAGCTCTTGGATCTAGGAGGGCATATACGTCTAGATGGAAAAGACGTAACATACCAGTAACTACATCTGGTGAGCTTTCCCGATCCTAACGGGAAGATATAGCATAGAAGCGATTTTAGCACTGACCACCATCTATACTTGATGTGCTGACCTGCTGAGCTGGTCGGCCTATTGGAGTTGATGATGTGGTAGATTGTGATCTCCCTCGCCCTGCTGAAAGGCACTCCCTAAGCCTGTGTCCAAGCTGTCCACATCCAAAACAACCCTCTCATCCCTGAAGGCATTTCCCTGGGTGATTCCTACCACACTTGGGGAAAGCTGGATAGTTGTTCCCGGTACTGTGAGCCTGAGACTGAGTGCCAGATGATCCACCCTTCCGATCCTAGCGGGACCGAAAGGTTGGGGCGCTGGCTGAACTAGGTGCTGGGGCTCTCTGCTGCTGTTGCTGCTGTGGGCGGCTACTATTTCCAGACCTCTGGTGGCTGAAATCTGATTGGCCAGTCCTTGCCCATTTGTTCTTACGCTCCATATCTTTCAGCTTTTCGGCCTCAATTTGTTGGGCATACATAATTAAGCTAGAGAGCCCATATCCTTGATTAGCATCGCTATCCTGCAGTTCTTGAGAACTAGGTTTGACACTCTGTTAACAAACTTCAACATGCGAGCCCTTGACTCGGCTACCATCTATGGATCATACTTAGACAACCTAGTAAACTCCAGAGCATACTCCTCCACAGTTTTGTTGCCCTGTCGCAAGTTCATAAACTCCGCCATCTTAGCCTTCCTCAACTCCTGAGGGAAAAACCTGTCCAGGAAAGCTATGTGGAATTCTTCACACTCCACTGGTCCTGCTCCTGCTGGCCGTCCTTCCTTCCACTGGTCATGCCAGACTTGGGCTACTCCTTTCAGCTGGTAGGCAGCCAAATCAACACTTTTAGAGAAACTGACACTTATAATTCGGGTGATCTTCCTGATTTCGTGCACGAACTCTTGGGGGTCCTCCCCTACTTTGGACCCCTGGAATGACAGAGGGTTCATCTGGGTGAACTCCCTCACCCTCGCCGTGGATACAGACCCGTTAGTGTTCATCGGTACCACCTGCTGGTTCACCTGGTTGGTGACTATTTGGGCGAGCAACTGAATAGCCGCTCTGATTTCTACAATGGACACTGTGTCGTCCTGAGGGGCTGCTGGAGCTGGTGGGGCAGGTCTATTGGCGTTGTCGGCCCTTCTTCCGTTACCGCATTTAGGAGGCATGGTTCACTAAAATGAAATAGAGCACGAGTTAAAAGGGCGTTTCTGAAAGTGAACTTTAACGTAAGATAAGGAACGTGAATAAAAGAGAGTTTTCCTAATAACATCTTGCAGCCTCCTCGTCATAAGTGTGGTGTGCTTCACACTTATGAAAAGGACTCTACTCGATGCGGCTTTCAGACTTTCCGAGGATACTCTAAACCTAGGGCTCTGATACCAAGTTTGTCACGCCCCGAGCCTACACCCTGGACGTAACACGGTACTTGAAGTCACGAGTGACCCCAAGTCAACCCCTGGTCTATCATACACTAGTATTCTGAGTAGACATGCATAGTGAAAATTTAAAATAATACATAATAGTATTTATGAAAAATTAAAGACTAAACATAGAGATTTAAAATATCTGAAATCAAGTCTGGTATGAAAGCCATCTAACTGAGGAGTTGCTGGGACAAGCCCCCAGCTAACTCTAAGTCTAGCTGAGAACATTAAAGAAACTAAAATGAATAAAATGTGCCCTCGGAATATGAGGACTCACACTACTGCTGCTGATAGAGAGACTCGAACGTAATCGGCTAACGGTGTTGGGTCTGAGAACCTGCGGCTGTATCATGAAATGATACAACATAAAAGTATGCGTCAGTACTTTGAATGTATTGAGTAAGTGAGAGAAACATAGATAACATGAAAGAACTAGAAACTGAACTTAAATGACATGTAATGACCAACTGAAAATACTGAAAACTGATACAATTGGAATATAATTGATATGGTCAAAAATGACCCTGGCTGATGGTCATAAACATGCCCCAAGTCTGAAATACTGAGTCTGAGATACTACACTAAACTGATCTAAACTAAACTAGATTGAGAAATCTGAGAATGAACTAAACTGACTAGTGGGAGAGACTATAACCGACATATAACCTCGTGAGCTAAACTTGGAGTCCGATGTATACACCCCTTCGGTAGAAGCCAATATACCTTGCCAGGGTATAAAGGCATGGATTGTGAGAATCACTGTTAGAGGGGGCCAAGAGGCCAAGTGAATATAACCTACGGTGGCAACGTAGTTCTGAAACCTGGGTGCGCTGGAACCCCGACCCTTTCGGTGCTAAGTCCTACTCCCACTGGATAATTCTATCACGACTACTATTGAAAAGCGAATAGCTCGATACTAGGGCCCAACACTATAACTAACCCAGGGATACTGTCTGAGAGTTCCCTAAGCGTCTTATAGGACCAGATTTGGAAACTGAGTTCTAATACTAGTTAGAGCTGCTTATCTGGAAACGTCGTAACCGTCGATAGAACAAACTGATAACTGAACTGGGGTCCTAGGGCTGGTCAGAGCTATATAACTAGAATATCATGACCACCTAATGGACCAAATAAACTATATTCTGAGTCTGATTCTTATAACTGAGAGGCACCACTGACAACTCGGAAAAATACTGGAGTCAAATTAATTAGTTGACATTTCTAACGAACACTGAGTATTCTAGTACTTTGACTGATGCTGAACTGACAATTCTTAGAAATACAAAATATATAGACTTTCTGACTGAATCTGAATAACATACATGTAACTGCGTTTTTAACACATACAATCATTATAGAAGCCCCTACTCTGAAAGATGCAAATAATTCTCAAGAGTTCAAAGCTTAAACAAGATTCTAATTTCTAACTTTTCAAAAGTTAGTGCTGAATTTCTAATTTGATATAACAAACATCATTTTAGTTACAAACTGGTGGAAAATAGCTACAATTAACATAGGATAGAATTCCACATGAAATAATCCAAGAACGATAGTAATAATTTCAAATTCGCAAACTCATGGCTAGGATTGAAAGTGAACAAAGAGAGAGTTTTGGGGGACGTAAGGGGAAAACAATCTCCTTGCTGAATTCTCACATACCTGCAGAAGAAAACCCTGGTGAAAATCCCTAAGAAAATGGAGAAGAAAATCAACCCTAGCTCCTGCTCTGTGCTTCCAGAGAAGTTTTACGCTCTGTTCTTGAGGGAGTTGAGAAAAATGAATGGAAAGGGTCGTTCTAACCCTTTAATTGCCTCCTATACGAACCCAAACGACATGGTTTCAAGTTAAAAAGGCTAGGAAAATACCAAAATACCCCTGGCATAAAGAACTGAAAACTGCCCGACCCTGAACAACGGATCTCAAGACGGGTTGGTGGTTCAAACAATGGCCCGTTGAAAGCTGTCGTTGGTTCTGGTTCCTGAAGCAGAATTCACTGGAAAGACCCATGGGAGGATACAACCGTCTATTGGAACAAAGGACGGGCCGTTGACACCTTCCTTTAGAACACATAGGAAAACTGGCATGGAGACAACGCTTCCTCACAATGACTTGCTGGAAGAACCAACGGGTCGTTGTACCCACTCGTGGTCCACACTGCTGAGGTCTAGAACTGGACAACGGGTGGTAACAATAGCTCATTGGTAATAACCACGGGCCGTTTTTCCCTCTCGTTGTTTCAGGGATAGGTCTGGTAATCCTCTGAACTTGGGATTCAACGGAAGACAGGACGACTCATTGTTAGTTTCAACAGGTCATCCTATGTCCCGTTGTTTCCCACTTGAATAAGCTTGCTGCAACCCACGACCCTATACAATGGTACATTGGTTCCACCAATGGTCTGTTGTGTGGGTCGTCTGAGATAGAAAAATTTTCTGGTTTTCCTATTATTTTTCATGCAACGTCTGAATTTGGTCTAGGAAAGTTTCGGGGTGTTACAGTTGGATTCTACTGCAATATTAAATAAACAAATAGTTTGACTTGAAGAAGGAGTCTCACTTGAAGTAGAACTCTAAGTCAAGAAGAGTTTGAATTGATAGGCAGTTTGAAGTGCAGAACAACTCTCTGAAGAATTATACATATGTTGGATTGAAGTGTTGTAGTTCGAGTACAACACTAAAAGTGTTGTACCCCGTAAGTTCCTAATGTTTAGTCGGCCTATTTGTACGTTAGTCAAGAGTTTTAGAGTATGACGTGTGCGAGAAGGGGCTCGGGAAAAGATTGAACGAGCGTGAAATCGGGGAAGCAAGGGAGAAGGACGGAGCAGGCTGCTACAGGGTCAGCGGGCCACAGACTCCCTCCCTTCACATTGAGAGCTGTGGCATGCACGAATTTTGGCGCGACAGGGTCCGTATGGACCCTAGTCCACTTCCTTAAGTATATAAAGTCCCTTAGTTCATTTCAATTCATTTCCTTAATATACAAGTTCGGCCATAGAAAGAGAGATACGAAGAATTCAAGTTATTTTCGTCCATTTACGTTGCCAAACACCGTCTAAATCCAAATTAACTTCAGGCATCGGGTTATAAGCCTGCAGGGAGCATTACTACAGAGTTATTTTCTTGAAATTCGCCTTGCGAAATGGAACTCCACCGAGTAGAAGTTGTTAAAATTGCTCCAAACTAATTTCTATACGCTTGCAGGCTTCAAGTAAATGTTTCTCCCTTCCGAACTCTTGAGAAATTATACGTTTTTGACCATATTTTGTTAAGTTAAATTATAGTAATATTAGTATTAAAAGTTATCATTTTTGCCAATTTTAGTATTGAAACTAGTCTCATTCTCCCAGTAATACGATTATAGTTGGAAAGGGTTGTTGAATACAAATTGAACTCGTCGGTTAGACAGAAATTCAACACTTAAGGTTTGTTAGGCTATCCCTTCGGTAAGATACATTCTTCGTAAAGTTAGTACGACCCATGTGTCTATAGTACTTTAGAGTAAACCTATTGGTGTCAGCTGTTATAAATTGAATTGAGCCTATGGTGACAAAATAGTCATTCTTGTCTGAGTTAATCTTGCTAGAATGGTCTTACTTCGATGTTGAGTAGTTAGATGTTATCCCATACCGAGTTCTATTTATTGAGGCCGCGAGGGCCACATTGAGTTTCATTTATTGAGGTCGCGAGGGCCATACCGAGTTCTATTTACTGAGGCTGCGAGGGCCATTTTTAGTTCCATTCATTGATTCCATGAGGGCCATATAGAGTTCCATTTACTCAGGCCGCGAGGGACATATTGAGTTCCATCAGATTAAGGTCGCGAGGACTATAATGAGTTTCACCAGATTGTGTCCGTGAGGGCTGTAATGAGTTTCACCAGATTGAGGCTGCGAGGGCCATCCCGAGTTACAATACACACCATCCTCAGTACTCAGGTAGTAAGAGTGGACCTTATTTGTACTTGTCGGGGATTATGGGGGCCCAGGTAGGTTCTTCTATGTTGTTTTTACCTTTCAGGCTTGTAGGGGCCCAGTTAGGTTCTTGTTTGATTATATAGATTTTTTGTTTAGATAAGTCAGACAGTGAAGGTATTCAGGTTAAATCCTTACTCTATTCCTTTAATTACTACGGTTTTACTAGCTTT
The DNA here is from genome assembly GCA_035772735.1 of Datura wrightii. Lineage (NCBI taxonomy): Eukaryota > Viridiplantae > Streptophyta > Magnoliopsida > Solanales > Solanaceae > Datura > Datura wrightii. The sequence continues at coordinate 99,739,319 of JASDFA010000019.1, read as the reverse complement.
TAGTCAGTTATTATATTTCTGCCTTACATATTCGGTACATGTTGTACTAATGCCCACCCGGGGTGCTGTATCGCTTTCCTGCAGGTGCAGATAAACGCGGTTCGGGACGTTCCTAGCCTCCAGATGAAGTCAGTAGTTTATTCAGCTCCTTCCCTCCAGAGGCAAAACTTAGTAGAGGTTTGTACTTTTGATGTACAATTTTTGGGTAGGTCGAGGCCTTATCTCGACAATTATATCACTCCTAGAGGCTTGCAGACTGTTGTACATTCCCTGTGGTTAGTAGATGTTGGCCGTGTGGGGCCCGTGTATGCATTATTTCCTGTGTTGGCTGTGTGGGGCCTTGTTTAGTTGTTAGTTGGCGGCCTTGTCGGCTGTAGATTGGTAGTGCCTGACTTACTTTTCAGTTATAACTAGATAGCATGGTGGCCTTGTCGGCACGCATAGGATCCCTGTTATTGTGTTTTTGTGGTCAGCTATCTTCTTTTACAGGTGGCCTTGTCGGCCAGGGAATGTACTTACAGCCGAGATATAGCCCGTTCGTTTCTTGAATTAAGTGTCAAATGTGCCCCAGTCTAGTCAGGTTAGCTCAGACCAGTAGGGCACCAGGTGCCAGTCATTCCTCCCAAGGTGGAGCGTGAAAAACTTGGAATCAAAGCTAGGTTATATCCCAGGGAGTTTGCTAGCCATGCCAAGTACAGTCTTGTCTATGGGTGTGTTGTGCACCACATTCTATAGGTAGGAGGCTGCAAGGCATAATAGTGTGGTTACTCTTCTTTCTCCTCTAGTCATGTTATAGAGCTGTGTTGTATAGGGTAACTTCCTGAGCTTATGTTACCCTATTTATTTACAGAGAAATGTCGGACACACGGCAGACTGCGACTGGTCGAGAGTTGGATGGGGCGGCAGGAGGGGGAACTAGTAGGGGACCACAAGTAGAGTTAGACTGATCTGAGGGCGACAGGGAGACACCACCTCGATCTCCCCAGCACACACCACCACATTCAGAGCCCTGCTAGGGCAGCAAATATATCAGCACCACCCCAGCTATACTTGTGCCATCAGATCAAGAGCTCAGGGCTGTTTTTTACATGTTTATACAAATGATGGCTGCCCAGTGTTAGCCTCAGCCAGTAGTACCAGCTGTTGTTGAGCCTGCTGAGGGGCCCGGTAGTTCGAGAGTTCATCATTTTCTGGCTTTGAGTCCCCCGTAGTTTACAGGGATAGATCGCAGAGAGGACACTAGAACTTTATAGACCAGCTATAGAGGATATTCAGGGTCATGCATGCCTCGTCCACAAAATCAATTGAGCTAGCATATTCAAATTGTGGGTTGTAGCGGTTTTATGGTACGAGATTTGGAAGAGATCCCAAGGTAGAGATGTACTTCCACCTACGTGGCCTATCTTTTCTGAGGCTTTCATAGATCATTATTTACCTCGAGAGGTTTGATAGGCCAGAGTAGAGCAATTTTTGTATCTAGAGCAGGGCCGAATGAGTTTCAGAGAATATGCGTTGAGGTTTGACTCCTTAGCTAGGTATGCACTCTCTTTTGTTGACACCATGCCAGCCTGGGCGCACTGGTTTATTATGGGGCTTGCGCCAGAATATATAGAATCTTGCATTACAGCCACTCTGTGAGAGGATTTAGACATTTCACCGATCCAGGATTTTGCTAAGAGAAGAGCTTAGACAGCTCTAGTATGCTATGGAAAGGTCAGGTCAGGTTAGGAGCAGCGTCGGAGGGCTAGACTCGCAGATTTTGAAGCAGATTTTCAGGGCGGGCCCAAACCCCATTTCTCAAGTAGGCCACCCAGGCCCCCATTTCAGTAGCAGCAGGTCAACAAATCAGATTATCGGAGGCAGTCAGGCCCTGGTGAAAGTTCACGAGCGCCCAGCTCACAACAGCAGAGGGGGTCAGACCAGACAGAGTTAGCAATACCCCAATGTTGTACTTGGCATAAACAACATCTGGGGAGGTGCATATATGGTTCCATCGCCTGTTATACCTGCGGGCAGGAGGGGCACGTGATGAGAGACTACCCGACTAGTTGCTAGGGCGGGCAGGACCAGCAGAATAGATCCTCAGCAGGTTCGTATGCCCCAGCACCTTCTGTAGGGCGCCGACCCTCAGCTCCAGTCAGGAGAGATCGAGGTAGATCAGGGGCATCTAGTTCAGGTAGCGATCAAGATCGCACATATGCATTACCAGGGCGACAGGAGTCAGAGTTATCGCCAGATGTTGTGATAGGTATATTAGATGTTTGTTCTCACTCAGTTTATGCTTTGATAGATCCAGGCTCCACTTTGTCGTATATTACTCCTTTAGTATCCCGGAAGTTTGATATAGCACCAGAATTACTTCAGTGACCCTTTTCGGTATGTACTCCTGTTGGTGACTCTATTATTGCTAAAAGAATTTACCGGGGTTGTATAGTAGAGGTTGTGGGTCGTTTGACCTCAACAGATCTGGTAGAATTAGAAATGATTGATTTTGATGTGATTATGGGTATGGACTGGTTGGCACCATGTTAGACTACTGTAGAGTGTTGACTAGAATTGTCTGATTTCACTTTCCGGGAGAGGTAGTGCGAGAGTGGTGAGGTAATACAACTATGCTGAAAGGTAGGTTTATAGCCTATCTTCAGGCGAAAAAGTTTGTAGAAAAGGGTTGTATCTACCATATTGTCAGGGTTCGAAATTTTAACACCCCAAAACTTTCTTAGACCAAATTCATACGTTGCATGAAAACCATAGGAAAACAGAAAATTTTCTATCTCAGACGACCCCCACAATGGACCGTTGGTGGAACTAACGGACCATTGTAAATGGTCATGGGTTGCAGAAGGTTCCTTCCAGGGAGTATCAATGAGACATAGGGTGACCCATTGAACCTAACAATGAGCTGTCCTATCGTTCGTTGAATCCTGAGTTTAGAGGATTGCTGTACCTTTCCCTAAGACAACGAGAGGGAACAACGGCCCGTGGTTACTACCAACGAGCCGTTGCTACCACCCGTTATCTAGTTTAAGACCCTAGTAGTGTGGACCACAAGTGGATACAACGACCCGTTGGTTCTACCAACGAGTCGTTGTGATGACTTGTTATCCCCATGCCCAGTTTTCCTACCTGCTCTAACAGAAGGTATCAACGACCCGTTCTTTATTCCAACGGATCATTGTACCCTCCCATGGGAAATTCCAGTGAAGTCAGCTTCTGAACCTGAACCAATGATGGCTTTCAACGGGCTGTAGTATCTACCAACGATCCGTTCCGAGATCCGTTGTTCAGGGTCGGGCAGTTTTCAGTTCTTTCTGCCAGGGATATTTTAGTATTTTTCCAGCTTTTTAAACTTGTAACCACATGATTTTGGGTTTGTATAGGAGGGAATTAAAGGGTTGGGACGACCCTTCCCATTCATTCCTCCCAACTCCCTTAAGAATAGAACGTAAGAACTTCTCTGAAAGCACAGAGCAGCAACAAGGGTTTGATATTCTTCTCAATTTTTCTCAAGGATTTTTCACTAGGGTTTCTTCTGCAGGTATGTGGGATTTGAACAAGGGAATAATTCTTCCCTTGTGTCCCCCCAAGATCTTTTCTAGTTTTCTCCATTAGTTCTAGCCGTGAGTTATCAATTGTGGAATTAATTGTTATCCAGATATCTTCTAATTCATGTGTGATATTATTCTTGTAAATAGTAGATATATTTCCACCAGTTTATAGCTATATTGATGTTTTCTCTATAAAGTAAATTCTAGCCCTAAGCTTTCGAATTTCTAGAAAAGTTTTCAGATAGGTTTCATTGTGGATTCAAAGGGGATATTTTCATGATTTTATATTTCTTAGTTATTCCTTATTTCTTGAAATTGTGAATGATTATAGCTAGTAGCATAATTCATCCCTAGTCATAGCTCAGTAGAAATCAGGAGCTTGTGGGTTAAACTAGTTTTTCCCTGTGGAATGATTCCATCAGTGTTGAGATGTTTGTGTATTTAAATGGTTGTTAAAGTCTCAATGAGAATTATATCAGTCTAGTCTCAGTCAGATTTTTAGTAACCTCAGTGTTGTCTAGGAAAATGTCAGTTGATCAGTTTGACTACAGTATATTCTTGAGGTGTTAGAGGTGCCTCCCAATTATCAATATTTATATTCAGATATCAGTTTTTAGTTTGTTCTTTAGACGGCTACAACGTTCCTTGTTGAGCAGCTCGGACCAGTCTTGGAACACCAGTTTTCAAATCCGATCCTATAAGACGCTTAGGCTGCTCTCAGTCAGTATCCCTGAGTCATGTATAGTCTTGGGCCCCAGTATCGAGCTATCTGCTTGGCAGTAGTAGTCATGGTAGGATTATCCAGTGGGAGTAGGACATAGCACCGAGAGGGCCAAGGTTCCAATGCACCTAGGTTCCAGAACTCCGCTGCCACTATAGGTTATATTTATTAGCCTTATGGCCCCGAACAGTGATCTCACCGTCCATGCCTTTATACCCTTGCAAGGTATAGTGGGTCCTACCAATGGGTTGTGTACATCGGACTCCATGTCTAGCTAACGTGGTTATATGTCGGTTATAGCCTCTCCTACTAGTCAGCTCAATTCTGTCAGATTAGTCAGTGTAGTATCTCAGACTCAGTACTCCAGACTTAGGCCATGTCTTTGACCACCAGACAGTGTCATCTTAACCATCTCAGTTTACTTCAGATTCTTCAGTTCAATTTATCAGTTGGTCATTGCATATCATTTCAGTTCAGTCATCTATATATTTATCATTATGCTTCTCTCACTTACTTAGTACATTCAAAGTACTGACGTATACTTTTATGCTGTATCATTTCATGATATAGCCGCAGGTTCTCAGACTCAGTGTCGTTAGTCATCGTAGTTCAAATCCTCCCCAGCAGCTGAAGTGTGAGTCCTCATCTTTCGAGGGCGTTATTTCATTCTTTCAGTCATTTCATTATTTTCAGTTAGACTTAGAGTTAGCTGGGAGATTTTCCCAAAAACTTATCAGTTAGATGGCTTTTAGAAACAGACTTGATTTCAAACTTTCAGATTGTTCAGATGTTTTAAACCTTATGTTTCAATTTTAGCTTTCTAAAATGTTTTATGTTATTATTTCAAAGCTTTTGCTATGCATATTTTACCCAGAATACCAGTGTATGATAGACTAGGGGTTGACTTGGGGTTACTTGTATGTTATACCCCAAAAGTTTAAAGATCGGACCCGAGAGTTGAATCGAAAAAATTGTAAAATTAATATTGCAGGCATAGGACGAGTCGTGGGATGACTCGTGAGGAGACCCCATGAGTCGTCATGTGGCTCGTGGGGAGGCATGGGGGAAATGAGGGATTTAGGTCCCCAAGAGTGAGGGAATGACTTGTGGTCAGCCACCACGAGTCGTCATGTCAATCGTGGGGTGGAGTTAGGCTTTTTATAGGAGGATTGTCCAGTGTACGTAACGAACGGGACCCCATGAGTCATGGTCAGTCCCAACAACTCGTGAGGTAAGTCATGAGCAAGCAAAGTGGATTTTCATGGATGTTAAGGTAGTGTCCATGACAGAAGGTGACCATGAGTCATAGTCTTGAGGAACGAGTCGTTATGTCCCCCCGTTATGAGCCCCAGCAAATCAGTTAACCAGTGCACTTGACGAGCGACTCGACGAGTTGTTGCCCATCTTGACAAGTCTTCAGGTTACCCGATAGGTCACCTGGCAGTGTTTTACTGCGAATTCAGTAAGGGTCTTTTCGTAATCCCTAAGTTCCTAAGACCTATACTACGTCGTTTAAGGCTCATTTCAGTGGGTTTTAAGTAGGGTAAAACCTATTCTAAACCATTCTTCCCATGCATGCAACTTTGAAGGTTTGAAGAGGAGATTCAAGGCAAAATCTCAAGGTTTCCATTGGAATCTTAGCTTGGGCTATTAGAGGGTGTTAGAGTTCACCATTCCCAGGTATGTAAGGCTATGAGCGGGTGCTTCCTTCCACACCCATGCCATATTTCTATCAAAATATGAAGTGTTGCTATGATCAAGTATGGGGTTTTACACTATTGTATAATTCTTCAATTTCTAAACACATGTATGATTAGATTATATTTATATTGATAAATTGTGAAGCTTGGGAAGATTTTAGATTGTTTTCAATCCAAATTGTGATTTCTAAATTATGAAATTGAATGCCCATGGATGAGAAGTTCATGAAAGAAGAGAATGATGTTGAATGAGTGATGATGATGAGATTTAATGATAAAAGACATGTTTCTAAAGATACCCATGATTGTGATGTTGTTTTCAAAATTAAATGAGTAGATCTTAGTATGATTAAGCTTTGGGCAATGCCCACGTGTTGATTTAAAGTGATGATTTTCCCGACATAAGCTTACCACATTGTTTGAAGTGAAGTTTCCTAACTTTTCATGAATTCTAGCTTGTGGTATGTTGAGTTAAATATTTCTATATGTATCTTACTACATGGTTTGGAGTATATTCTCTCACCTATGATTGAGCTTATGGTATGTTTCGAAATAAAGCTTATCATATGCATGAATTCATAATTGAGATGTGTGTCATTATTGAGCTTTGTCAAAGGATAATGTTGAGCTTCATTTTCATATGATGTCGATTCTATGCATGATTTCACTAATGAGCTTTGTCAATAGACGATGTTGAGCTTCATTATATACGATGTAGAGCATTGCATGTTTTTGGGAGAAGAGTCTAGCACCGAGCGGGTTAACGGTCGATCACCTTATACCCTAGAACTACGCGCCAACGTAGGTTGATACTATTATATTATGGGGACCTCTTGTGAGCTATCCCCGACCCAATTGGCCCTTAAGCTTGATATCGATATTATGGTATCGTCCATTTCCCTGGCAAGGTTATGGACGGCTCTACCCACTTGAGTGTGATAGTTGGGATCACGTAAGCTCTATTGTGGTATGTCGGTTAAGTGATGAGTCTCCCACTGTCTATATCTTCCAGATTTGCATTTTCATTACTCATGATGATTACCTTATGCATGCATGTTTTAAAGGTAAGGTTTGACTCATTGTTCAACTTTTGATATAAATGTTATGTTCAGCTTTGAGTCATTCGAGTCGGTCATGATGTTGTAAAGCTGAGCATGACCATGCCATGATAAGATTTCTATTTCAGAATGAATGCATGTAGCCCTTCTACTTATACTTGAAAGCTTATGATATGATATGAATGTTTTAAAAGATTTACTTTGCTAAAGAGATTTTACTTACCTTGCATACTCGATACATTCGATATACTAACCGCATACTTTCTATGCTACATTGTTTCATGATGCAGGATCCGGTTCTCAGGTTCAACCCTGCTCGTACTCGCCTATCAGAGTTAGCACCTATGTGTTTGGTGAGGCCTCATCTTTCGAGGACTAGATTCTCAGCTTCGTGTCATATTTCAATTTCAGGTTTTATGGAGTTAGTTGGGGTCTTGTCCCATCAACTCGTCTAGACTAGAGGCTTTCAGACTTATGTATGTATAGCTTCAGATATTATTTTGATGTGCCATTGTATGAGACTTCTGTTGAGTTTATAATTTTGTTTTCTTCATGTTAATTAAATGAGTTAGTTGAATGCTTATGCCATGGGTCGACTTGGGGTCTCTCGGGGTCCCTTGTCCCGTGTCTACGCTTGGTTCGTGACATTGTAACTCCAAGTACCGTATCCCGTCCAGGGTGTAGAATCGGGGTGTGACAAACTTGGTATCAGAGCACTAGGTTTAGAGTGTCCTAGGATGTCTGAAAGCCGCGTCAAGTAGAGTCCTTTTCATGGGTGTGAAGCACACCACATTTATGACGAGGAGGCTACGAGGCGTTTTAGGAAAATTCCCATCTTTCGCTTTTCTTATCGTGCGATAGAGTGTAAACTCTAATATTTTTCTTCTAACTCATGCTTTATGCATTCACAGACAATACCTTCTAGAAGAGGTAATTGGAAGAGGGAAAAACAATGGAAATCCACCAGTCCCACCAACCCAAGTAGGCCCCATCAGTGGGCAAGTGACGAATGCGGAGCTCGAGGCTGCCCTTAAAGTGTTAATACAGGCCACAATCACTCAGGTTAACTAGCAGGCAGTCACACCTGCAAATCCTACTAAATAGATAATAGCTACCAAAGTTAAAAACGTCACACCTAAGTTTCATGGTATGATAGAGGATGAAAAGTTCAGGGGAAAAGAAAAGGGGAGTAAGAGAGCAAGGACAGGGGACTCAGGGTTTTCCCAACAAAGGATGAGTGGTGGACCCCTTTTCCAGTTTAACTAGAGGTCATCAGCCCCAGCATCATCGATAGCTAAAGATCCTAAGAAACCCAGAGTAAAGGAGATTACATGCCCAGCTTGCAAGAACTGTGGGAAGAAACATTTGGGAGAATGCAGAGCTAGCTCAGGTGGTTGCTTTTGGTGCGGTAGTCAGGCCATAAACTCAGAGAGTGCCCAGCTGCCAAACGGGGCGAAGGTAGAGCTCCGGCTAACTCTTCTGCGGCCCTGTCAAGTCACCCAGTTTGCGAGAAATGTGGAAAGGAGCCATCCTGGAAAATGTTTATTTGGTAAGGAAGGATGTTTTGGATGTGGTCAGTTGAGCCATAGAATAAAGAATTGCCCTATAGCTGAACATGGGAAAACTCAATTCACCACCCCATCAATTCCAGTAGCATGCCCATCTCAGCAAGGCATAACATCCAATTCAGATGGCCGACAGCTTCGTATATAGTAGCAAGTATGTTATGAATTTCTCATGTTGACCCTTACATGTTGTTAGGCTCAGGAGCCACGATATAATGTATGAAATACTTTTATAACACTAGTGTGAGAGTTATCCCTTACTTGATATGAAATGGTTATAAGTATGAATCCTATGTGATAAACTTTGGGATGAATGCGAATTTAAGAGTTAGTGATGTTAACCTAGACTTAAGAAGGGTTCTAAGAGCATGAGAATGGTAGCTTTTAGCTAAGGGGGAGATGATAAGTTAAGAAAGCCAGGTCAAGCCCTAGGTGTTGTAGTAAAAGGGCTCTAGAAATAAAAACTATGGGATGTCAATCTTTCCTATTCAACTGCTTCCTCTTATATTTTAGTTTACGCTACATTCTATTAATGCTTATGTTTAGATTCCTAGAATTATACATAATCGGTTCAGACAACGATCCCAATCTTACTCCCTTGTTCCAAAAGTTCCATCTTCATGTCATGAAGACTAGGTATGTACAGACTCATGTCTCACAACTCCAAGAACCCAGCCCTTCAGACTCACCTTAATGGTTCAGCAGATCATGCTACATCATGTATATACTCAAACTGGGCTCCTTCAGTGAATCGTGCTTGCAATTTCCTACTCTAAGACATGTACCGCAACTTGCAGGATATTTATTGGTGGAATGACAAGAAAAGGGATATTGCTGAATTCATAGCCAAGTGCCCGAACTGCTAGCAAGTCAAGGTGGAGCAGGCATGACCTAAGATATTAGTATACCCATGTGGAAGTGGGAAAAAGTGAATATGGACTTCATTACGGGTCTACCTCGGACTCATCGGCAACATGATTCAATCTGGGTGATAGTAGACCAGATGACTAAGTCAACACATTTCCTCCCAGTCAAAACCACATATTTAGCTGAGGACTATGCTAGGCTTTATATCCGAGAACTGGTTAGACTTCATGGGGTTCTATTATCCATTATCTCAGATAGAGGTACCCAGTTCACATCTCACTTCTGGAAGTCTTTTCAGAAAGGACTAGGTACCCAGGTCAAGCTCAGCACAGCCTTTCACCTGCAAATCGATGGACAAGCTGAGCGGACCATTCAAACTCTAGAATATATGTTGAGGGCATGCGTGATTGATTTCAAGGGTAGTTGGGATGACCATTTGCCTCTCATCGAGTTTGCGTACAACAACAACTACCACTCCAGTATTCAGATGGCCCCATTTGAGGCACTATATGGTAGGAGGTGTAGATCCCCTATAGGGTGGTTTTAGGTTGGTGAAGCTACTCTAATGGGACCAGACTCAGTTCACGAGGCAATGCAGAAAGTGCAACTCATTCGAGAAAGATTGAAAATAGCTCAGAGTCACCAGAAATCGTATGCCGATGTGAGGAGAAGAGAATTAGAGTTTGCAGTTGATGACTAGGTTTATTTAAAAATTACTCCCATAAAAGGGGTGATGAGGTTTAGAAAGAAGGGAAAGCTCAGTCCAAGATATGTGGGACCCTACAGGATTCTAAGGCGGATTGGTAAGGTAGCTTACGAGTTGGAGTTACCTTCAGAGTTAGCAGCCGTGCACCTAGTCTTCCATGTGTCACTACTGAAAAGGTGCGCTGGTGATCCAACTTCGGTGGTGACATTGGACAATGTGGAGATAAAGAATAATATCTCTTATGAAGAAGTCCCAGTTCAGATCCTTGACCGTCAAGTTCGTAAGCTGAGAAATAAAGAAATCGCTTTGGTGAAAGGTTTGTGGAGGAATCAACTAGTTGAGGGAGCCACATAGGAAGCAGAAGCAGACAGGATGGCCAGATACCCTCACTTGTTCTCTCCCAGTTCAGTTCCAATATCAGGTACTAAATCCCTTCTCAATACTATACTCAATACCGTACTCATCATCTCTATTTAGATTTCCTATGTGCATCCGAGTTGCATCAGCTCTGTTAGTACGGTTAAGTCAGTTCGGAGTCAGTTACTCCTTCAGAAATCAGTTCATAGCCTCAATTTTAGAAATTTCAACTCTTTTCCTAGTTTTGGTCTTCATTCAAGGACGAATGATCCCAAGGGGAAGATATTGTAACACCCCGAAACTTTTCTAGACCAAATTCAGACATTGCATGAAAACCATAGGAAAATCAGAAAATTTTCTATCTCAGGCGACCCCCATAATGGACTATTGGTGGAACCAATAGACCATTGTAAATGGTCGTGGGTTGTAGCAGGTTCCTTCTAGGGATAAACAACAAGACATAGGATGACCCATTGAACCTAACAATGAGCCGTCCTGTCGTCCGTTGAATCCCGAGTTCAGAGGATTACCGGACCTTTCCCTGAGAAAATGATAGGGAACAATAACCCGGGGTTACTACCAAAGAGCTGTTTCTACCACCTGTCATCCAGTTCTAGACCCCAGCAGTGTGGTCCACGAGTGGATACAACGACCCGTTGGTTCTACCAATGAGTCGTTATGATGACTCGTTGTCCCCGTGCCCAGTTTTCCTACCCGCTCTAACAGAAGGTATCAATGACCCGTTGTTTATTCCAACATATTGTTGTACCCTCCCGTGGGACATTCCAGTGAAGTTAGCTTCTGAACTTGAATCAACGACGACTTTCAACGGGCCGTAGTATCTACCAACGACCCGTTTTGAAATTTGTTGTTCAGGGTCAGGCAGTTTTTAGTTCTTTTTGCCAGGGGTATTTTAGTATTTTCCTAGCTTTTTAAACTTGAAACCACGTCGTTTTAGGTTTGTATAGGAGGGAATTAAAGGGTTAGGATGACCCTTCCCATTCATTCCTCCCAACTCCCTCAATAACAGAACGTAAGAACTTCTCTGAAAGCACAGAGAAGGAGCAAGGGTTTGATATTCTTCTCAATTTTTCTCAGGGATTTTTCACCAGGATTTCTTCTAAAGGTATGTGGGATTTGAACAAGGGAATAATTCTTCCCTTGTGTCCCCCCAAGATCTTTTCTAGTTTTCTCCTATAGTTCTAACAATGAGTTATCGATTGTGGAATTATTTGTTAGCCAAATATCTTCTAATTCATGTGTCATATTATTCTTTTAAATAGCAGATATATTTCCACCAATTTATAGATATATTTATGTTGTCCCTGTAAAGTAAATTCTAGGCCTAAGCTTTCGAATTTCTGGAAAAGTTTTCAGACAGGTTTCATTGTGGATTCAAAGGGGATATTTCTCATGATTTTATATTTCTTAGTTGTTCCTTATTTATTGAAATTGTGAAAGGTTATAGCTAGTAGCATAATTCAGCCTTATTCATAGCTCAGTAGAAATCAGGAGCTTGTGGGTTAAACTAGTTTTTCCATGTGGCATGATTCCATCTGTTGAGATGTTTGTGTATTTAAATGTTTGTTAAAGTCTCAGTTAGAATTATATTAGTCTAGTCTCAGTCAGATTTTTAGCAACCTCAGTGTTGTCTAGGAAAATGTCAGCTGATCAGTTTGACTAGAGTAAATTCTTGAGGTGTCAGAGGTGCCTCCCAGTTATTAGTATTTATATTCAAATATCAGTTTTTGTTTGTTCTTTATACGGCTACCATGCTCCTTGTTGAGTAGCTCAGACCAGTCTTGGAACACCAGTTTCCAAATCCGGTCCTATAAGACGCTCAGGGTGCTCTCAGACAGTATCCCTGAGTTAGTTGTAGTCTTGGGCCCCAGTATCAAGCTGTCTGCTTGGCAGTAGTAGTCATGGTAGGATTATCCAGTGGGAGTAGGACATAGCACCGAGAGGGCCGGGGTTCCAACGCACCCAGGTTCCAGAACTACGTTGCCACTGTAGGTTATATTTATTAGCCTCATGGCCCCAAACAATGATCTCACCTTCCATGCCTTTATACCCTGGCAAGGTATAGTGGGTCCTTCCGACGGGGTGTGTACATCAGACTCCATGTCTAGCTCACATGGTTATATGTCAGTTATAGCCTCTCCTACTAGTCAGCTCAGTTCAGTCAGATCAGTCAGTGTAGTATCTCAGACTCAGTACTTCAGACTTAGGGCATGTCTTTGACCACCAGACAGGGTCATCTTGACCATCTTAGTTTACTTCAGATTCTTCAGTTCAATTTATCAGTTCTTCATTGCATGTCATTTCAGTTCATTCATCTATATATTTATCATTATGCTTCTCTTACTTACTTAGTACATTCAAAGTACTGATGTATACTTTTATGCCGTATTATTTCATGATACAACCATAGGTTCTCAGACTCAGCGTTGTTAGTCGCCGCAGTTCAGATCCTCCCCAGCAGCAGAAGTGCGAGTCCTCATCTTTCGAGGGCGTTATTTCATTCTTTCAGTCATTTCATTATTTTCAGTTAGACTTAGAGTTAGCTGGGGGCTTGTCCCAACAACTCATCAGTTAGATGGCTTTCAGACACAGACTTGATTTCAGACTTTAAGATCGTTCAGATGCTTTAAACCTTATGTGTCAGTTTTAGATTTCTAAAATGTTTTACGTTATTATTTCAAAGCTTTTTCTATGCATGTTTTACTCATAATACCAGTGTATGATAGACCATTGTAACTCTAAGTACTGTGTCTTATCTAGGGTGTAGACTCGGGGCGTGACAGGGATGTGCAAACAGAATCCCCGACTGTCCAGTCTATCCCAGTTGTTGATGAGTTCTCGGATGTGTTTCCAGATGAACTTCTCAGTATTCCCCCAGAGCGGGAAATAGCTTTCTCCATAGATTTTCTACCAGATACTCAGCCTATACCCATACCCCCGTATCGAATGGCCCCTGCTGAATTAAAAAAATTAAAAGAACAGGTAAAAGATTTCTTATATGAGGGTTTCATCAGACTTAGTACGTCACCGCGGGGTACACCAGTCTTGTTTGTGAAAAAGAAGGATGGGTCTCTACGCATGTGCATAGATTACCGGCAATTGAATAAAGTTACTGTTAAGAATAAATATCCTCTTCTGAGAATAGATGATTTGTTTGATCAGTTGCAAGGGGAAAAATATTTCTCTAAAATTGATTTGAGTCCGGGTACCACCAGGTTTGAGTTCGGGAAAAAGATATTCCAAAGACAAATTTTAGGACTAGGTATGGCCATTTTGAGTTCTTAGTTATGTCCTTCGGGTTGACAAACGCGCCAACAGTGTTCATGGACCTAATGAATAGTATCTTCAGGTCGTACTTGGATTTGTTTGTAATAGTGTTCTTTGATGATATTCTAGTCTACTCCTGCTCAGAAGCGGAACATAAAAATCATTTGCAGACAGTACTTCAAATCCTTAGAGATCGCCAGTTATATGTAAAGTTTTCTAAATGTGAGTTCTTGTTGAATTCTATAGATTTCTTTGGCCACATTGTATCAGAGGCTGGTATCAAGTCGATGCACTGAAAATTGAGGCAGTGAAAACATGTCCAAGACCTATGAACCCAACATAGGTTCGTAGTTTCATGGGGTTAGACGGGTATTACAAAAGGTTCATGGAAGGGTTTTCTACCCTGTGAGCACCTTTGACTAAATTGACTCAAAAAGCAACCAAATTTCAGTGGACCGAAGCCTGTGAGCCGAGTTTCCAGGAATTGAAAAACAGATTGACATCAACACCAGTGTTAGCTTTGCCGGAAGGTTTAAAGGGTTATGTGGTGTATTGTGAAACTTTAGGTGTCGGATTAGGGTGTGTTTTAATGCAACATGGAAAGGTAATATCGTATGCTTCGAGGCAATTGAGAAAACATGAAAAGAACTATCCCACCCACGATCTGGAGTTAGCTGTAGTGGTTCATGCCTTAAAGATATGGAGGCATTACTTATATAGGGTGCATATGGATATTTTTACCGACCATAAAAGTTTTCAGTACATTTTCACACAAAAAGAGCTGAATTTGCGACAACGCCATTGGTTAGAATTGTTGAAAGATTATAATATGAACATCTTGTATCACCCAGGGAAAGCTAATATTGTGGCGGATGCTCTTAGCCACCGATCTATGGGTAGTTTGGCATATCTGAGGCCTTGACAACGGGAAATGGCTCTAGAATTGCACCGGCTAGCTAGCTTGGCAGTTCCGGTAGTTGACACAGAGGATAATGGAGCCATAATTCAGAATATTGCAGTATCATCCCTAGTTGTAGAAGTAAAAGAGTGGCAGTATGAAGATCGTCATTTAGCACAACTCAAAGATAAGGTACAGCAGGAAGAAGTACCAACCTTTGAGGTAATTGAGGATGGGGTTTTGAGATGTAGGGGTCATCTCTGCGTTCCATATGTGGTAGGGCTTCGCCAGCAGATTATGGAAGTGGTTCATTATTTCCGTTATTCACTTCAACTAGGTTCAACAAAGATGTATCATGACATAAAAAGAGATTTACTGGTGGTCGAGAATGAGGAAGGAGGTAGTAGAGTTTGTAGCACAATGTCCTAACTGCCAACAGGTATAGGCAGAACATCAAAAACCCAGTGGATTGACACAGGAAATAGCAGTGCCTATATGGAAATGGGGGGCAATCAATATGGATTTTGTGACAGGATTGCCCCGTATCATGCACATATTTGATTCCATCTGGGTGATTGTTGACAGAGACGAAGTCAGCTCATTTTCTGCCAGTCAAGAACACCTTCTTAGCCGAGGACTATGCTAAATTATATATCAGGGAAGTAGTTCGATTGCATGCTGTTCCAGTATAGATCATTTCTTGTCATAACAGAATGGGGACGGATCGTAGACATGGGACAACGGACCCCGAGAGACCCCAAGTCGACCCATGGAATAAGCATTCAACTAACTCATTTAAAAATTATGAAGAAGACATAAATATAAACTTAGCGAAGTCTCATACAACAGCACATCAGAACAATATCCGAAGCTGTACATACATAAGTCTGAAAGCCTCTAGTCTAGATGAGTTGATGGGACAAGAACCCAACTAACTCCACAAAACATGAAAATGAAATACGACATGAAACTGAGGGTCTAGTCCTCGAATAATAAGGACTCACCAATCCCGAGCTGATAAGGACTTTGTAAAGCTGATTAAGATCAGGGCTGGAGTTGCGAGCCGGGTCCTGTATCATGAAATGATACAGTATAGAAAGTATGCAATCAGTACGTGGAATGCACCGAGTATGCAAGGTAAGTAAAACCGCTTAAGTAAAAGAAATCTTTTAAACATCTCATAACATATCATAAGCTTTCAACATGAGAGGAAGGGAATACATGCATTCTTTCTGAAATAATAATCTCATCGTAACATGACCATGCATAGCTTTATAACATCATGACTGATTCAAATGACTCAAAGCTGAAACATAACATATATATTGAAAAGCTGAACAATGAGTCAAATCTTGCTTTTAGAACATGCATGCGTAAAGTAATCATCATGAGTAATGAATATGCAAATCTGAATGATATAAACAGTGGGAGACTCGTCACTTAACCTACATACCACGATAGAGCTTACGTGGTCCCAACTATCACATTCAAGTGGGTAGAGCTGTCCATAACCTTGCCAGAGTGGCGACGATACCATGATATTGATATTAAGCTTAAAGGCCAGTCAGGCCGGGGATAGCTCACAAGGGAGGTCCCAATAATATAATAGTATCAACCTATGTTGGCGTATAGTTCTGGGGCATAGGGTGATCGACCCTTAATCCGCTCGATGCTAGACTCTTCTCCAAAAAACATGCAATTCTTTACATCGTATATAACGAAGCTCAACATCGTCTAATGACGAAGCTCAACATCATCTAATGATGAAGCTCAATATGAAATCATGCATAACTCAACATCGTATGAAACAAAGCTCAACATTCTTTATTGACAAAGCTCATTAATGAAATCATGCATAAACTCGACATCATATGAAAATGAAGCTCAACATTGTCCTTTGACAAAGCTCAATAACGACATACATCTCAATTATGAATTCATGCATATAAGAAGCTTTATTTCAAAACATACCATATGCTCAAGTATAAATGGGAGCATCTACTCCCAATCATGTGATAAGCTACATGTAGAAATATTTAACTCAACATACCACAGGCTAGAATTTATGAAAAATCGGGAGAACTTCACTTTAAACAATGTGGTAAGCTTATGTCGGGAAAATCATCACTTTAAATCAACATGTGGGCATTTCCCAAAGCTTTATCATACTAGGATCTACTCATTTCATTTTGAAAACAATATTATAATCATGGGTAGCTCTAGAAACATGCTTTTCATTATCAAATATCAACATCATCATGCATTCATCATCATTCACTACTTTTATGAGCTTCTCATCCATGGGCATTTTAGATTCAAGATTTTTGCAAAATAATTTTTGTATTGAAAACAATTTAGAATCTGCCCATGCTTTACAATTCATTAATATAAATGCAATCTAATCATACCCATGTATAGAAATTGTAGAATTATACAATTGGGTAAAACCCCATACTTGATCATAGAAATTTCATCATATTTTGATAGAGATTGGGCATGGGTGTGGAAGGAAGACACCCATTTAAAACCCTACATACCTGGAACGGATGATTCTGCCACCTCACTGATTGCCTTAAGAGAAATTGGAAGAAAACCCCTTAGGGAAGCTCTTGATCACCTCCTAAATTTTATAAACTTGCATGCATGGAAGGAATACACTTAGAATAGGTTTTCCCCCTACTAAAATCCTCCAAAACGAGCCTTAAACGACGTAGTATAGACCCTAGAACTTAGGAAATGACAAAAATAACCTTACTGAATTCACCGAAATTTGTTCACTGGGCCAAACAATGGATGACCCAATGGGTTGTTGGAAGGTACCATGACTCGTGGTACTTATCCGTGCTATGTATTGTCCCATCCTTCTCTTAGATTCACACCACGAATAGACAGGATGACTCGTCCTTAGATAACACGAGTCATTCCTTCGATCGTTGTCTCCTCTTCTGAAATTTCTGAACTCCTCCACAACGAGTCTCACCACGACTCGTTGTGTCCTCCAACGGTCGTGGTATCCATCCGCCGAGTCCACTATAAAAGTTCACTTCCTTACCACGACTTCAAACAATGGATCGTTCTTACAAGCAATGAGTCTTTATAACGCTCGTTGTTTACATTGCCACCAGGACTAACCCTTTTCCACGACTGCTCACAATGGCTCGTGGTTACTTACCATGAGTCGTTGTACCTCTCGTTCTGCAAATTTTCCCAAACTTTCAGCAGTTTTGAAATTTAAATTCCCAGGTCTTCTCTTAGGCACTTCCGGGGTATTATATTTTTGACAGAGGAGCGCAGTTCACAGCTAAATTCTGGTAGTCTTTACAGAAGGGCCTGGGGATACAAGTTAATCTAAGTACAACTTTCCATCCTCAAACAAATGGACAGGTAGAACGTACCATCCAGATACTCAAGGATATGTTACGGGCGTGCGTGTTAGACTTTGGAGGCAGAGGATGAGCACTTACCCTGTATTGAGTTTGCTTACAGTAACAATTACCATTTGGCAATCCAGATGGCGCCTTATGAGGCCTTATATGGGCGGAAATACAGGTCCCCAGTTGGTTGGTTTGATGTAGGAGAATCAGAGTTAATTGGACCAGACATAATCCACCAGTCAGAAGAGTAAGTAAAGCTTATCAGAGAACGCCTGTTGACAGCTCAGAGCCGCCAAAAATCTTACGCTGACGTACGACGTAGAAATCTGGAATTCGATATAGGTGACTGGGTATTTGTGATAGTTTCTCCAATGAAGGGCATTATGAGGCTTGGTAAAAATGGCAAGCTTAGCCCAAGGTTTATTGGGCCATATCGATTCCTCCGAAGAATAGGTCAGGTGGCATATGAGCTAGATCTACCTTCAGAATTGGATTTTGTTCACCAGGTCTTTCACGTGTCGATGTTAAGAAAGTGCATAGGGGATCCATCTTGAGTTGTGCCAATTGAGGACGTCTAGGTTACTGAGGAATTAGCCTACAAAGAGGTTCCAATGGCCATATTGGATTGGAAAGTTTGTAGGTTGAGAACTAAAGATGTCGCCTCTGTTAAGGTATTGTGGAGAAACAGGAATAGAAAAGAGATGTTGTGGGAAGCCGAGGACGACATAAGATCCAGATATCCTCATTTGTTCCAGACTTAATTCAAATTACGCAGTTAAGGTGAAATTATTGGTTCAATTGTAGTTCTACAATTTATGTTATATGTAATGCTCAGTTATCTATCTTCTTACTGTGAAAGAGTTGTTATAGTGTTATGTGAAATGCCTATATTGGACTTTTTTATGTTTCAGGATTTTCAGATAGTCCATATTATAGGGGAGACTCTGCCGAAATTTTTCCAGAATAGTAGTTAAAAGGATTTAGATTCCCGTAAGCTAAAGTGACATTCAAGGACGAATGTTCCTGTGGGGGGGGGGGGAGGATGTTACACCCCGTAAATTTCTAATGTTTAGTCCTATTTTTATGTTATTCAAGAGTTTTAGAGTATGACGCGTGTGAGAAGGGGCCCGAGAAAAGGTCGAACGAGCGCAAAATTGGGGAAGCGAGGTAGAAGGCCGGAGCAGGCTGCAACATGGGTAGCAGGCCATGGACCCCCTCCCTATGCATTGGGTGCCGTGGCACGCCCGACTTTTGGCGCGAAAAGGTCCTTGCCACGGACCCCATTCCACCTCCCTAAGTATATAAATAGTCCCTTGGTTCATTTCAATTCATTTCCTTAATATACAAGTTCAGCCAGATAAAAAGAGATACGAAGAATTCAAGTTATTTTCATCCGTTTACGCTGCCAAACGCCGTCTAAATCCAAATTAAATTTAGGTATTGGGTTATAAGCTTGCAGGGAGCATTACTACGGAGTTAGTTCTTGAAATTTGCCTGGCGAAATGAAACTCCACCGAGTAGAATTTGTTAGAATTGTTCCAAACTAATTCCTATAGGTCCGCAGGCTTCAAGTAAGTATTTCTCCCTTCTGAACTTCAAGAAATTTATGTTTTCGATCGTATTTTGTTAAGTTAAAGTATAGTAATATTAGTATTAAAAAGTATCATTTTTGCCGAATTTAGTACTGAAACTAGTCTCATTCTCTAAGTAATACAATTACAATTGGAAAGGGCTGTTGAATACAGATTGAAACTCACCGGTTAGATAGAAAGTCGGCACTTGAGGTATGTAAGGCTATCCGCTCTGCAAGTTACGTTCATCGTAAAGTTAGTACGACCCGTGTGTCTATAGTACTTCGGAGTAAACCTATTAGTGTCACCCGTGTGTCTATAGTACTTTAGAGTAAACCTATTGGTGTCAGCTGTTATAAATTGAATTGAGCCTATGGTGAAAAAATAGTCATTCTTATCCAAGTTAATTTAGCTAGACCATTTACTTCGATGTTGAGTAGTTTGATGTTATCCCATACAGAGTTCTATTTATTGAGGCCGCGAGGGCCACATTGAGTTCCATTTATTGAGGCCACGAGGGCCATACCGAGTTCCATTTACTGAGGCCGCGAGGGCCATTTTGAGTTCCATTTATTGAGGCCGCAAGGGCCATATAGAGTTACATTTACTGAGTCCGCGAGGGCCATATTGAGTTCCATTAGATTGAGGCCGCGAGGGATGTAATGAGTTTCACTAGATTGAGGCCGCGAGGGCCATTCCGAGTTATAGTACACACCATCCTTAGTACTAAGGTAGTAAGAGTGGACCTTGTTTGTACTTGCCGTGGCTTATGGGGACCCAGGTAGGTTCTTCTATGTTGTTTGTACCTTCCAGGCTTATGGGGTCCCTGTTAGGTTCTTTTTTTTCTTATATAGATTTGTTGTTTAGATAATTTAGATAGTGAAGGTATTCAGGTTAAATACTTACTCTCTTTCTTTAATTACTACAGTTTTACTAGCTTTCAGTCAGTTATTATCTTTCTGCCTTTCATATTCAGTACATGTTGTACTGACGCCCACCTGGGGCTCTGCATCACTTGCCTGCAGGTGTGGATAGACGCGGTTCGGAATGTTCCTAGCCTCCAGCTGAAGTCAGTAGTTTATTCAGCTCATTCCCTCTAGAGTTGAAAGTAAGTAGAGGTTTGTACTTTTGATGTACAGTTTTTGGGTAGGTTGGGGCCCTGTCGCGACCATTATATCACTCCTAGAGGCTTGCAGACTGTCGTACATTCCTTGTGGTTAGTAGCTATTGGCTGTGTGGGGCCTGTGTATGCTTTATTTCCTGTGTTGGCCGTGTGGTTCCTTGTTTAGCTGTTAGTTGGCGGCCTTGTCTGCTGTAGCATAGTTAGTGCCTGACTTTCTTTTTAGTTATTACTAGACAGCATGGTGGCCTTGTTGGCCCGCATAGGATCCCTGTTATTGCGTTATTATGGTCAGCTGTCTTCTTTTACAGGTGCCCTTGTCGGCCAGGGGATGTACTTACAGCTGATATATAGACCATTTGTTTCTTTAATTAAGTGTCAAAAGTGCCCCAATCCAGTCAGGTTAGCTCAGACCAGTAGGGCACCAGGTGCCAGTCATACCTCCCAAGGTGGGGTGTGACAAAAAGCAAGAAGTTTGTCTTGAAAAATGAGTCTCACTTGAAGTAGAACTCCAAGTAAATAAGAGTTTGAGTTGATGTGTAGTTCAAAGTAAAGAAGAACTCTTTGAAGAGCTCCTAATTAATGCATAAGTTCAGCTGTGTGAAGCAAGAAGTTTGTGTCTATCTCAAACACTATTACATGAAGAAGTCCTTATCCTAAAAGTATTTGTGTTTAACCAACTTTCTTTCACTTGTTATTATAAATATGCAGGCCTTTAAATGAAGAGATGTACGCACCTATGCTGAGAGAAATAACAGAAATCAAAGCTTAAAACAAAGATTATTTTCACGTTTCTGTCTAAACATTCAAGTGCGGAGGCTGATACAAAGGACCAGATTGAAGAACCTGTTTCATGGATATGTTTCACAGTGTCTTCAATTCTAGTTTTCTGTGTTAGGATTGTTATTTAGTTGTACTTATTTCCAGCTTTCTTAGAAGCATCATTTAGGTATTTTTCTAAGGAAAAATTAGCTTCAAGTTAGGGGTAACTTGGAGCATCACAACTTTCTTTTTGATTGTTGTAAGAGGGATTAGAGTTAGTTCGTAGGTTGCAAGTGTTTGTAATATATATTTTGTTGAGGTTCACAGTGTTAGTAAAGGTTGGGGAAAATCCTGCAGAGGTGTAGGTCATGGTTTTTCACCCTTATGAGTCGGGTGCTTTCCACGTAAAAATATTGTGTTCTTTACTTACTGCTTTTACTGCTTAGTTGAAACACGTTAGGCAACCTGTTTCACTTGTAGGCAACAAGTTAAGTAAGTAAAATAGTGGTCATGTAGCCTATCAATTGGTATCAGAGCGGGTTATCTTTAAGAGGCTAACACCTTAAAAAAAGATCAAGATGAATGCTGCACCACCATTTGAATACAGTGATGGATCTGACTTTGATGATGAGAAGATGAATCAAATGACAAGAAAATTCAAGAGATCACTCAAACGATGTAAGCGTAATGGAAAGAGAAATCCTACTGAAAAGGACAAGACCTCAGAGATATCATAGACAAATGGGTGCTACAAGTGTGATAAGCCTGATCATCACATTAAGGATTGTCCCATGTGGGAAATTGAATGGAGGAAGGAGAGAGCTGAGAAGGAACAAAGAGAGAAGGAAAAGGTTCAAGATAAGAGAAATAAATCATCACCAAAAGCCATGATGGCTGCATGGGGATCAAACTCCGAGGAATCTGACAATGAAAGTGTTAATGAAATATCTTTGATGGCTGTAGGAGACTCATATTCAAAAGATGATGATAACATCGAGGTAAGTATTCTTGACCTAAAAAATAAGCTTAACCTGCTCTCTAAGAAAAAAATTAATTTCCTTAATGTTTACTTTGATTTATAACTTCAAGGAAATGATTGAAGAAAAGGACCAGTTACTTAGTGCCTTCACTAGTTTAAAATATGAATTCATTGATGCTGAAATTAGTAAGGAAAAAGCCTAAAAAAGAAAACTGCTCCCTAAAGGAACAGGTGAAACAACTTGGTTCATCTGTTTTAGCACTCAAGTCTGAAGTTCTGCAACTAACTGTTGATGTGCTGTGAATTTACAACACTTTCAATGCTCAATACTAAGAAAATAGCATGAACTTAGGTGTGTTTATATGGACATAAGGAACTTTTTCTTTGATTATAGGAAAAATAAGTGTTATAGCAAGAATGTGCAAAAGAAGCCTGAAAGTGTAGAAAATGAGCTAAAGTCACAATCTCCGTACGAGCCGTACCGAGAATTGTGAAAAGTTTCAGATGGCTGGATTGTGAAAAATGAAACTTAAGGCTCTCAGTACGAGCCCTACAACACTAGTATGAGCCGTAGTTTGAGTCGAGAAAATATTCAGAAGAATTGCACAAAGGAAGACTCCTGATATGGATGGAACTACGAATCGTGATAACAAGGTACGAATTGTAATAGGAGCAGCGGTGAGATAGTATGAATCGTGTCTGGACGATACGAGTCACATTGCAACACTCGTGAATAATTTTAGAAAAAGTCAGAGTTCTCAGAGCCAGACCACGGAAGAAACTCACGACTCGTAGGAAGCATGTACGAGTCATACCAAGGCCCAACACTTAGCCAAATTTTAGCAATCCAAGGACTTACGGACAGCAGGAACTACTCGTATAATCTAGCCGCGGGTGGTACAATCAGTCCTCGCTCAGGCGGCGCTAGTTATGGAAAATCACCCTGTTAGCTTAGGAAAAGGACTCTTATGTCTATATAAATACCTTTTATGTTTTATTTTCAATAGAGAACGATAGGGAACATTAGAGAGAAGTGAGATAGGCGTGAAAACAATAGAGATTCGAGGGAAAACATAGAATTGAGTTAATTGACTTGTGATCAACCTTTTCTTGGATTCTTTCTTGATCTTTATCAATTGTTCTTGAGGTTTTTATGATATAATCAACGAAGCTTTTCTCTCATCTATGATTGTAAGTATTGAATTATGTGTTTAATTATGAATGCGTATCACAACCTTGCAACTATGAGAGGCTAAAACCACCATAGCTAGGGTTGTGAGTGTCACACCCCACCTTGGGAGGCATGAGTGGCACCTGGTGCCCTACGAGGATCTGAACTGACTGAGCCTAAGCACTTCTAGTGCAGGGCTGACACTAACTCTTAAATCAAGGAAATAACGAGCTATATCTCGGTTGTAAACACAGCCCCCGGCCAACAAGGCCTGACAGACACCTGTAAAAGGAAACCAGCTAGCCATAAACAACAACAACAAGGAATCCTATGCGGGCCGACAAGACCACCATGATGTCTAGTTATGACTGTAAAGTAAATCCAGGCTACGCTAAACTATGGCCGACAAAGCCGCTAATCTATCAGCTAAACAAGGCCCCACACAACGAGCACATAAATTGAAGCACATATAGGCCCCACACGACCTATAACAGCTAACCACGGGAAATAGATACAATCTGCAAGCCTCTAGGAATAATATGATGGTCGCGATAGGGCCCCCACCTACCCATAAACTGTACAGTAAAAAGGGGTAAACCTTCTATCTATAGGCTCCGGAAGAAAGGAGCTAACTGTTCTGACGATGCTGGCTGAAAGCTACGAGGGACCTACTCCTCGTCTATCCGTACCTGAAAAAAAGTAATGCAGTGCCCCAAAAAGGGCGTTAGTATAATAGGTACAGAATATGTAAGGCGATAACTGTAAATGACCGAGTAATAAAGATAAAGCTGAATTGACTGAAATAAAGGGGACAGAAGTCATACCTGAATAACTGGGTTTCTATTATCTAGTCTACCAACAACTAAAGCAAACAAGAACCTTACCTAACCCCCATAAGCTGAAAGTTACAACCAGCACAGAACAATCCACCTGGGGCCCCCATAAGCCCTGGTTAGTACACATCAATCTATATACCCCTATCAAGGTCATAACGGGTCATACTGGTAACTATAGCCATCTTGCCAGTCCCCTGGGTCAGCAACTGAGCCCGCTCAGCTCCTGACTGTAGTTGTTTCCGAGTCCAGTGGACTTCTGATATTTGTGTTCGGGTGTTTGTGGGTATACAAAACAACACGCAAGTGCACGTGGTCGAACAAGAAGTAAGTGGCTTTAGTAAGCCAAGTATCGATCCCATAGAGACTTGGATTAAGTGCAATTTGCTCAAGTATACTATAATTTACTTCTGAAAATGCAGACAACAATGTAACCAAAAAGTTGATAGTTTGTTTTATAAATTTTTATACTAAAACTAAGGACAATTATCTACTTTGAATCTGAACTATGAATAAGAGCATGCTGAGGTTAAACGAACATGTAATGAAATTGATTATCATCATAAATTGGTTAATCTTTTCTTCCTGTTGCTAGCCAAGAACATTTGCCAAGAGATTAAAACTCTCGTATTTAACCTCACTTAAGAATCATGAACCATCCGTCTACATTTCTGCGATCAAATGCAATTCATGTCCTAGCCATACGATTCCGGTTCCTAAATTGACTAATACGACTTTCAGGTATATTTCTATCCTGAAAGCAAATCAAGACCCAATTTTCCCAAATCAAGTAAAGAACATATCCTATTAATTCACAACTTTCCAATTTCGTGCTCTCTCGAGTGAAATCGGACTTTTTAGATGTACATTAATGTAGGCCACACACCAATGCAGTAAGAACAAGAATTAATAAAACAACATGGAAGAAAAGATGAAAACCATAGAATCAATAATCAAATTTCGTCACAATTGTTCATAACCTCAGCAAGGAGAGGAATTAGCCACTCATTTGTGGATTAAACATCTTAAAACAAGTGTTAATCATACAAGCAATTGAATTAAAGAAGAAAGAAAGAGAGAAAAAACCCTGAACTTTTCGTCCCTCAACTGCCTGTAACCCACGTCCTTGCTCCACCAAGTCAGAATTATGAAAAATGAACTTAAGTGCTCTATTTATACTGCTGGGAATTTTTCCCGGAATAATGAGCAACGTGTCACGGAGTGCATCGCAGAGCACTGCCTCCGTGACACGCCATGAACGCGGACCTTCACTGGAACTGGGGTTCCGGGAATTCAGGCTCAACGTGGCACGACGTGCATCGCAGAGCACTGGCTATGTGCCACGGAGCAAACACGGACCTCCACTGGAATTTGGGTGAATTTTCCCCATCCAGGCAGAATGCCTCCGCGATGGCAGCGTGACATGGCTCCATCGCGGAGCCCCTTTATTTCATGCTGTCCAATGCCTTTTCCCTTGCTCGCATCCAAGTCCAACTCCGATATCATCCAACATGCATTTTAGCTTCCCGAAATCACATTTTACCTGCAAAACAATGCTAATCATGTTGGTTAGTATAAATTCACATTTTATTGCCTATTACATGAAAATGTATACACATTGATAGATAAACAAGGCGAAAATGATACTTTTGAGTATCACTTGGGCATATAAATCTGCCCAAGATCACTTACCCCACACTTAAATCCTTGTTCGTCATCGAACAACAAACATACAATTCATGCAATTTACATCCCAACCTTGCTACTATGGTTCGACACTTTAAGCTACGATTATACCGATTATTCAATACAGCAAATCATCAAGAAACCATGCATGGTCTTATCAATGCAATGACCTTCAATACATTAAGACTTCCTAGACTTTAAGAATCGACTCTCGATCTCGGAAAACTCATGCAAATCAGCTGATCAAGATATCCGACGCGAAAATTAATCTTTCATCAAGCATGTGCCCTCACAACTTCAAGAGAATCTTACCCTTTTTGCTCATATGACTCACAAACATTCAAACAGGGGCATGTACAAACAATTTCACTCTCTCTCCCAAAAGAATTCACATGCATCATGTCATTACCCATAAGCTTGCCCTTAGTGTACTACTCCACTAATATAAAGAAATGCAATGTAAGATCATGTAGGACTTTAATGGGTTGTAATGGAAGCTATGGAACTAGTAAATATTGGATTAGCCAATAATAGCCACTAGCATCCTTAAGCGCCTTTTCAACACATCCCATCACTCATGGACATTGTTTCTCTTTTTTTTTTCATCATCCCATTCTTGATGATTTTATTTAGTATGGCCCATTTAATTAAGCACACTTGAAACAACAACAAAGATTATTCATGCACCTTAATTATCATTTATTTATAGCAAGTGCACCTTCAACCTTTTCTTTTCTTCCCTCACTCTGCTTTTCTTTTTCTTTTCACCTTTCTCACTCTTTGACACTTTGGGAAAATGATTTTCTCTTCTTAAGCGCTTAAGAGTTTTTTATAGACTTTACGACTAATGAAAAGAAGGAACTAAGCTCGGTTTACATTTTTTGGACAAAAGAAAGAAATAATAGACTAAAGGCTTAAAGGGCTGACTAGGGTATACAATCACAGAAAGGGGGGTATGCCAAGGAAAAAAAATAGAAACTCTCGGTTAAAACAAAGAAATGCCTACATCCTTTCCTACAATACACCTCCTTCATTTCATTTTGTACACACACCAGGCAAGTTCTAGACACTTCACAATAGCATGGAATGTCAACACCTCACTTCACACTTTCTGCACATGCTCGATTCAAGATGTATTCACAGACTCTTCAATCAGCTAATTACAGGAATTCAAACATTAAGCCTCAATCACACTGAATCGAACTCTACAGCCTAGGTATCTCAACATATTTACAAATTTGCATGCTTTCATACAAATCACCTTTGCATTTCGAATATCATGTACAACACGCAACCAAAATTTCACAATCATAGTGTAACTACAGGTTCCGGGATGCAATCCACCAAAGAAAAATGAAAAATAATTGAAAAAAATCTACTCCTAACGACTAGATTTCCCTTAAGATGGTCGTCATCCATCCATCATTGGGAACGGTCACTACTTAAGACGTCGGTTCAATGGGACCATTCTCGGTAAAAGAACCAAAAACAAACGCCGACAAACCCAAAATTAAAAATGTCGAAAATATCGATCATTTCGATAGAAAAATTATTTACAAAATATTTTAAATTTTTTTTTTAAAAAAATCGATCATTTCAATAACAAAATAACAAAAATATGAACAGAATCAGAATCAGCTAGCAACCATTCAGCAACACACATCAATTTCACAAATATTTACAAATACAGAACAATAACTTGAAAATTCACAACTCACAGGGACAAACACATTTTCACATATACGACAGCAAAATAGAGCATACATGCAAAATAGCCCAGCCTAGCACCTAACTACTCCCACCCCACACTTAGTCCGAACACTGTCCCTAGTGTTCACAAAAAGTCAAAATAGCACAAAATCGGGTGGTGGAACTCCCTGATCAGTCAAAGTATTCCACTTCTTCGTCGGGTGCTGCTGCTTCATCTCCCATGTCCGAGTCGCCTCCGTCATCATCATCAGACTCTACATCGGAGTCCTCCCGACGTGTCTCCTCATTCGTGGGGACATCATCATTCATGGGCTCTACAAATGCTGGCCCCACTCGGCATAGAGCCCTGGCATTTTCGCCAAAAGGGTAGTCTAGCTCGAGCTGCCATAGCTCCTCCTCCGTCGCCGGCCTCCCACCTATCCTTAGCTGGAGCATCTGCATCCCATACATCCATGCCATGTACTGGTCATCACGAGCGTGTTGCTCGCCAAGTGTAAGCACTGGCCCGTGGGTGGTGTCGGGAGCCTTAGTTTTGGTAACATCTAAGGCCCGCCGCTCCAACTACGGGATATAATCGAGGGCCTCCTCCTCAACATCGAGGCCCCTGAGAAAGGTGGTCAGTAGTCCACCAAAACCATACCTGTGCCCCTGGTGCAACCGGCTCTCTTCATGGCGGATATAACAACCGCCCCGACATTGATCTCCAGCCCTTTCATCAGGGCGTACACCAGGCGTACACCAGGCATACACGATCCCGGGTTACATCAGTCATATGTACCCCCGGGATTAGGCATGAGCAGACTATCTTCAGCCAGATTCGGGCTTCCCTGTTCATCTGTGAATAGGGCAACGTCTGGTGGTAGCCCCTCTCTTTGTGTCTGCTCCATCTAGCTGTTGATCGGGTCCCACACAATATGCGTCTGATGTCCGCATATGGTGGGGTAATGTTCAGCTGTCGGATGACGTGGGCGTCTGTGTCCCGCGCTCCTATGATGGCATTGAGATGGTGGGGCTCCAGAGTGACTATTTGCCCTCTGATCTTGATGGTGTGACTCCTGATCATCGGGTTCTAGTTGGCATAGAACTCCCGAACCAAGTGCAGATTGCATTCTTCGGGCTCTTCAAAGATGAACTTGAGCCCCGCTGCCTCGATCCGGTGTACCATTCTTGGGAATTCCTGTGCCAATGGTTCCCTTGCTATGTGCTCCTCGGGGAAATATTTGCTTTCTTTGTGCTTGGCGTACCACTTTTTCCCCTTATCGGTCACCCATCTTATTCCATATTGGCGGCGTTGGCCGCGTGGAACTGCTGGTGCAACTAGGACTGCTGTGCCCAGTCTGATTCGTTTCCTTCCGGCGCCTGAAGTTGACGCGCCTTTTCCTTTATCTTGCCGGCTTGCCATTTCACCTGTCAACCCAAGTAAACAAGATCAATGTTAAGCTTACAGATATTAACTTCGGCTAAGGTCGGGTTACGCTCGGTTACCCCACACTTATTCCTTAGCTACAGTTACAACAATACGGCAAGAATATCTTTATTTACATAAAACAACCAACTATACAATCATGCTTAGTGCGTTCGAAAAATTCGACGGTATAACTTCTGCGTACTACTCAGACTTCGTACAGCTAATCGCAATCACTATTATCGCTAGCATTTTAACCATCACACTTAGCAAATAAAAACAAAGAAACAAAAACAACAACAAAAATTTATACACATGAACCTATCCAACCAACCAAATTCGAACAAATTTCAACATTTCCCCCAAACCCGAGAATCCGTCGTCTATTAACATCCAAACAATTTGTACATCGACTCATCTCATTCACCACATACACCCCGGTATAAAATTCACAATTTCAACACATTTCCAACTTCAAATTCAACTACAAGCCCTAGAATTGATTTTATCAATCAAATTCGAATAATTTATGCAATCGACAAGTTCAAATAATCATAACGACATTCCGAACATTTATCAACAACAAATAACTCAAATTCATGCTTAATTACTACATAGGGCGATTTCGCTCACCTCTCATGCTTAATTTCGAAGAAAATCGACAAGAAATTGAGAGGGAATCGGAAAACATACCTTGAAGTTGAAGAATCGAAGAAAAGTCGGTGAATTTCTTGCCTTACTCCGTGTCACGTTGATAGGGGATGAGTTTTGGGGGGGTTTGGTCGCGGAGGGATTGGAAACTGAGGGGAAAAGGGAGGTTTTCGGGGTTAAAAAGGTAGAAAAATACGCGGGTGACCCGGCGACCCGGTGTGACCCGTCGCGATATACACGGCAACGTGTCACGGAGTGCATCGCGGTGCCATTCTGGAAATTTTAAAATTTTTGGGTTATACCTCAACGTGTCACGGAGGGTAACGCAGAGGTCCTCCTCCGTGATACGGAGCTATCGCCCCAGCTCACCGTTTTCCACTTTTTCTTAATTTTTCATACCTCAACTTTTCCTTCGCAATTCCGTGCACATGTTCCTCCGTTTGACCTGAAATTCAGCTCACTATACAAAATTGGTTAGAATTATAGGTTTCACCTAACTAAAAATAAAAACACTAACTAAAACGAAAAATTTTGTAGTCAATCACGAAAAAGAAAAATCTATTTACACTTTACAAAAAAAAAGAAAATTTTTTTCACGGGTTGCCTCCCGTGCAGCGCCTGGTTTACCATCGCGGCTCGACGTCATTTAACCTCAATTGTCCACTAGGGTGATGGACGATTTCTCTCGATCACCGTCCTCCCCCCAGTAGTGCTTGCACCTTTCTGGTGGTTTTCCCATTAACTCTCGGGAGTCCTTCATCTGCTTTTCATCACCATGATCAATCACATTGATCACCGAGAGTTCTTCATGCACCGTCGGGAGCTTGGGTGTTTTATACACATCGAACACCTCTACCTTGTCATGTGCTCGCATTGTGAGTTGCCCCGCAGCTACGTCGATTAGTGCTTTCCCGGTTTCCAAGAAGGGACGCCCCAAAATAAATGGGACTTCCGCGTCTGGTTCAAAGTCCAGCACGACAAAATCTATCGGGAAAATTAGGGAGCCAACTTGCACCAGAACGTCCTCAACAATGCCATCCGGCCTAGCTAAGGATCGGTCCGCCAACTACAAGATTACTGTTGTGGGTCTAGGACTCCCTAGACCCAACTTTCTGAATACCGATTAAGGCATCATTTTTATGCTCGCTTCCAAGTCACACAATCCACGAGCTCGGATAATCTGCCCAATAGTAAGCTGGATAGTAAAACTCCCAGGGTCTTTTAGCTTTGTGGGCAGTCTGTTTTGAATCCGGGAAGTGCACTCCTCCGTTAGAGCCACCGTAGCATACTCAGTCAACCGACTTTTGTTGGCCACGATGTCCTTTATGTACTTGGCATATTTAGGCACTCCTTGCAAGACATCAACAAGAGGTAAATTAACATGTACCTGTTTAAGCACCTCCATGAATTTCTTGAAACACGCCTCCTCCTTGTGTTTCTTGAGTCGTTGAGGGAACGGGGGTGGAGGTCTTTCCGATTCAGCTTCTTTGGTTTTCCCCCTTTTAGAACTTTGCTCCCTCTCGACTTCTGCTGCTCCCGAATGTTGAGGTGGTCTTTCTGGTTCCACCTCTTTCAGCTGCAAACCACTCCTTGTGGTCACTGCATTTACTTGCTTGGGATTGGGATCCGTGTCGCTCGGCAGTCCTCCTCTAGGCCTTGTATTTTGGGCACTAGCAAATTGCCCCAATTGATACTCAAGAGCCTTGGTAGCTAACTGGTTGTTTTTCACTTCGGCTGCCAATTTCACATAGTCATCCTGCAATTGAGCTTGGTTAGCTATCATGGTCTTGAACATCTCCTCAATGCTGGGTGATGGTGGTGGAGGAGGTGCATTGTTGTTTCTGAATTGAGCTTGGTAGTTCTGTTGCCCTCCTTGGTTCCTTTGCACACCCTAACCCAAACTTTGGCCTTGATGGTTGTTGCTACCCCATGAGAAATTAGGATGATTCCTCCAATTGGAGTTGTAGCTACTACCATACTGCTGGTGGTTCCTTTGTGCATTACCCACAAAGTTTACCGAGTCAGGATTGGCTCCACAACACTCAGCTGAGT
Source organism: Datura wrightii (assembly GCA_035772735.1). Taxonomy (NCBI): domain Eukaryota; kingdom Viridiplantae; phylum Streptophyta; class Magnoliopsida; order Solanales; family Solanaceae; genus Datura; species Datura wrightii. The sequence continues at coordinate 99,707,297 of JASDFA010000019.1, read as the reverse complement.
GCTCACTGCTTCCACACACTTCACACCACATCTGCTGTACTGCATTAACTGGGGCTTGAGGTTGTTTCAATGTCATGTTGCTAAAGTGGTTGTTCAATTGATTTTGCAATGCAGCTATCTGTGCAGCGATAGCTGTGAACCCATCCACTTCAAGCACTCCTGCTGCTTTCCTTGTCCCACCTCTTGATGAATCAGCATTCCATTTTGGATTGCCCTGTGAAATCCGGTTCAACAAGGTATACAACTCCTTATAAGTCTTCTCCAGCGCTTGCCCTCCAACTGCTGAGTCTAGCAATATTTTGGTGTGGGGTTCCAAACCCTCAATAAATGTGTGCACCAACACCTCATTGGACTGATGATGATGAGGACAGTCCCGCAACATGGATTTAAATCTCTCCCAGGCTTGATATAAATTTTCTCCCTCCCTCTGTTTGAAACTTAGAATTTGACTTCTAAGTCTTGCTGTTTTACTAGAGGGAAAAAACCTTATCAAGAACTTCCGTGCAAGATCATCCCACATAGAAATAGAATTTGGTGGCTCAGCTTTCAACCACCTCTTGGCTTCTCCTAGTAATGAGAATGGAAATAATGTAAGCCGGACATAGTCTGGTGACACTCCAGCAGGTATGTAAGTGTCACTTATCTCCAAAAAATTTTGGAGATGCTGCTGTGGATCTTCATGAGGGAGACCGGTAAATTGCCCGCTTGTGTGCAAAAACTGTACCATATTTTGTTTGAGTTCAAATTTCCCTCCAGGCTCTGGTTTGCGGATACTTGATGTAACATTATTGGCATGTGGGATTGCCACCTCGCGAACCGGCCGTGCTGCTACTTCTTCGGGCACTAACACTGCCCTTACTACCGGTGGATTCTGTTGTTGCTCCATGATCGTCTGTCTGAGCAACTGGAGCTTTCTTTGTAGAGCTTCTCTTCATTTACTGTGAAATATTCTTTCGGGCTCTATATAAGATTCCACCAGCTCCTTGTCTCTTGCCAGTGTTCACAACAATTAAGTGTTCAAAATACAGGCTAAGACCAAGTTGCAACACTTAAGAAAAATAAAAAAATATAGTTAATAAACACTTAAAATAAATTCACCAATTGCCAAGTCCCCGTCAACGGCGCCAAAAACTTGTTCGGGTGTTTGTGGGTATACAAAACAACAGGCAAGTGCACGTGGTCGAACAAGTAGTAAGTGGCTTTAGTAAGCCATGTATCGATCCCATAGAGACTTGGATTAAGTGCAATTTGCTCAAGTATACTATAATTTACTTCTGAAAATGCAGACAACAATGTAACCAAAAAGTTGATAGTTTGTTTTATAAATTTTTATACTAAAACTAAGGACAATTATCTACTTTGAATCTGAACTATGAATAAGAGCATGCTGAGGTTAAACGAACATGTAATGAAATTGATTATCATCATAAATTGGTTAATCTTTTCTTCCTGTTGCTAGCCAAGAACATTTGCCAAGAGATTAAAACTCTCGTATTTAACCTCACTTAAGAATCATGAACCGTCCGTCTACATTTCTGTGATCAAATGCAATTCATGTCCTAGCCATACGATTCCGGTTCCTAAATTGACTAATACGACTTTCAGGTATATTTCTATCCTGAAAGCAAATCAAGACCCAATTTTCCCAAATCAAGTAAAGAACGTATCCTATTAATTCACAACTTTCAAATTTCGTGCTCTCTCGAGTGAAACCGGACTTTTTAGATGTACATTAATGTAGGCCACACACCAATGCAGTAAGAACAAGAATTAATAGAACAACATGGAAGAAAAGATGAAAACCATAGAATCCATAATCAAATTTCGTCACAATTGTTCATAACCTCAGCAAGGAGAGGAATTAGCCACTCATTTGTGGATTAAACATCTTAAAACGAGTGTTAATCATACAAGCAATTGAATTAAAGAAGAAAGAAAGAGAGAAAAAACCCTGAACTTTTCGTCCCTCAACTGCCTGTAACCCACGTCCTTGCTCCACCAAGTCAGAATTATGAAAAATGAACTTAAGTGTTCTATTTATACTGCTGGGAATTTTTCCCGGAATAATGAGCAACGTGTCACGGAGTGCATCGCGGAGCACTGCCTCCGTGACACGCCATGAACGCGGACCCTCACTGGAACTGGGGGTCCGGGAATTCAGGCTCAACGTGGCACGACGTGCATCGTGGAGCACTGGCTCCGTGCCACGGAGCAAACGCGGACCTCCACTGGAATTTGGGTGAATTTTCCCCATCCAGGCAGAATGCCTCCGCGATGGCAGCGTGACACGGCTCCATCGCGAAGCCCCTTTATTTCATGCTGTCCAATGCCTTTTCCCTTGCTCGCATCCAAGTCCAACTCCGATATCATCCAACATGCATTTTAACTTCCCGAAATCACATTTTACCTGCAAAACAATGCTAATCATGTTGGTTAGTATAGATTCACATTTTATTGCCTATTACATAAAAATGTATACACATTGATAGATAAACAAGGCGAAAATGATACTTTTGAGTATCACTTGGGCATATAAATCTGCCCAAGATCAATTTGCACCCCAGGCACCAGGCTTGTCGGGGGTGTGGTGCCGATACGACGTATGTATAATAGTCCACCCATGGTATGGACCCTATTAGGACCTGGAACCCCATCTTCGTCCCTTGAGGACGACATGCGACTCTTTCTGGAGCGACGTCATCTCCCCCCTGGAGGACGTCAACACAGCTAATAACCCCGGGGTTGGTCACGGAGGGCTATATAGATAAATCAAATCCCAACACAACGTAGAATACTAATCTCACCTAATAAAAACAACTCTTCATGATTACGTACTTCGAATTCTCTAATTGGGATTTAGACTGAGTTATAACACCATAGGAACTAACTCGCCCAAGGAACCTACCTTAACATACCTCGATTGCCGGTTACTGATTAACTGGTGAGCTTCAGCTCGTATTCAACTACAATCATAAGATAGGAAGAATGAGGCTAATTTCAATACTAAATTCGAAGAAAACAATAACTTTATGTATAAATATTAACTATATTTCAACTTGGCGGATCACGATCGAAAACTCGTAATTTCTCGAGAATCTAGAGGGGAGAAATGCTTACTTTAAGCCTGTGATTGTATTGACACCAATTTGGAGCAATTCCAATAACTTTAGCTCGGCGGATTTATGATTCGCTGAGCGAATTTTGTGAAACCAACTCTGTAGCAATGCTCCTCGCAGCTTTATACATCGATACCCGAAGTTAATTCGAATTTGGTAGTGTTTTGCAGCATAAACGGAAGGACATTATTCATTCTCTTCGCCCTAACCCTCTACTGGTTGAGTTTAAAAGATGGAATGAAATAAAAATCAAAGGGTGAGACTTATATATACTTGAGGTGGTGGACAGGGCAAGTGGCACGGACCCCAATGCGTTATTTTACGGGCGTGCCACGGGGCCCAACGCGGAGGAGCAAGGTCCGTGCCACGTTGCCCCTTTGGGCAGCTGGCCCGACCTTCTCCCGTGTAGTCCTGTCCCCGTACTCATTCAACCTTTCCCCGGGCTCTTTTCTCGCACGTATTGCACTCTAAAACTCTTAACTAACATATGAATAGGTCAACTAAATGTTAGAAACTTACAGGGTGTAACATCCCCCCCCCCCTTAAGAACATTCGTCCTTGAATGTTAACTTCTACTTACAAGAACCTTAACCTTGCAATTACTTATCTTGGAAAAATTTCGGCAGAGTCTCCCCTTTAATATGGACTATCCAAAAATCCTGAAACGCAGAAAAGTCCAGTACAGGCACTTTAGACAATACTATCACAATTTTTTTCACAATAAAATCGAAGTCAATTGAGCTATATACAACACACAAATCATAAAGCCATAACTGAAATACTAAAGGTACCTTAACTGAAAGGCCTGAGCTAAGCCTGGAACAAATGGGGATATATGGATTTCAATCCTCAGCTTCCCAAGTCATTTCTTCTCTGTTCTTGTTCCTCCACAATACTTTAAGATAGGCAATATCTTTAGTCCTTAACCTACGAACCTGCCGATCTAGTATAGCTACTGGAACCTCTTCATAAGCTAATTCCTCAATAACCTGGACATCCTCAACTGGCACGACTCGAGATGGATCCCTTATGCACTTTCGTAGTATCGACACATGGAAAACCGGATGAACGGATTCTAACTCATATGCCACCTGGCCTATTCTCCGGAGTATCCAATATGGCCCAATCTCAGACTGAGCTTACCTTTTTTTCCAAACCTCATCATGCCTTTCATCAGCGAGACTTTCAAAAATACCCAGTCACCTACACTGAACTCCAAGTTTCTACGCCGCGTATAAGCGTAAGATTTCTGGTGGCTCTAAGTTGTTAGTAGACGTTCTCTTATAAGCCTCACTTTCTCTTCTGATTGATGAATTATATCTGTCCCAATTAACCCTGATTCTCCCACTTTGAACCAACCAACTGGGGACCTATATGTTCGGCCGTATAAAGCCTCATAAGGAGCCATTTGAATCGCTAAATGGTAACTTTTATTGTAGGCAAACTCAATGAGCAGTAAGTGTTCATCCCAGATACCTCCAAAATCCAGCACACACGCTCATAACATATCCTCGAGCGTTTGAATTGTACGTTCGGCCTGCCCATTTGTCTGAGGGTGGAATGTTGTACTCAGATCAACCTGGGTTCCCAAACCTCTCTAAAAAGACTGCCAGAATCTAGTTGTGAATTGTGCTCCCCTGTCAGAAATGATAGATACTAGGACACCATGTAATCTGACTATTTCTCTAATATACAATTTAGTGTAGTCCTCGACTGAGAAAGTATCCCTGATTGGTAGAAAGTGGGATGACTTTGTCAATCTACCAACGATGACCCATATAGAATCAAATTTACGCCTGGTATGAGGTAACCCTGTCACAAAGTCCATTTTAATCGCCTCCTGTTTCCACATAGGCACTGCTATTTCTTGTGTCAGTCCACCGGGTTTCTGATGTTCGGCTTTCACCTATTGCCAATTTGGACATTAAGCTACAAATTCTGCTATCTCCTTTTCATTCCCAGCCATGAGTAAATCTCTTTTATATCATGAGACGTCTTTGTTGAACCCGGATAAAGAGAGTAATAGGAATAATACACCTCACCCATAATTTGCTGGCAAAGTCCTGCTGCATCTGGGACACAGAGGCGATGCCCATGTCTCAAAACTCTGTCTTCAATTACCTAGAAATCTGTAACTCCCCCTTGCTGAACCTTACCTCTGAGATGAACTAGATTAAGGTCCTCGTACTGTCGTTCTTTCACTTCCACAACTAACGATGATACTGTCGTATTCTGAATGACTTCTCCACTGTCTCCTGAATCTATTATATGGATGGCCAAAATGGCTAACTGATGCAATTCTCGGGCCAATCCATATTGTTCTGGCTTTAGGTGTGCCTAACTCCCCATAGACTTACGGCTGAGAGCATCTGCTACAACATTGTCTTTTCCCGGGTGATACAAAATGTTCACATCATAGTCTTTCAACAGCTTTAACCAGCAACACTGCCGTAGGTTCAATTCTTTCTATGTGAAAATATACTGGAGGTTCTTATGATCAATAAAAATATCTACACGCACGCCGTACAAATAGTGCCTCCATATTTTCAAGGCATGAATCACCACGGTTAATTCCAGGTCATGGGTGGGGTAGTTCTTTTCATGCTTCTTCAGCTGTCTAGAAGCGTAAGCAATTACTTTACCATGCTGCATCAGAACACATCCCAACCCGACACCTGAAGCATCACAATACATGCATAACCCTCTGATCCTTCTGGCAAGGCTAATACTAGTGCCGAGGTCAGTCTATTTTTCCATTCCTGAAAACTCTATTCACATGCTTCAGTCCAGTGAAATTTGACTGCTTTCTGAGTTAACTTGGTCAAAGGTGCTACTAAGGTGGAAAATCCTTCCACGAACCTCCTGTAATACCCGACTAACTCCAGGAAACTACATACCTCGGTTGGGGTAGTAGGTCTAGGCCACGTCTCTACTGCTTCAATTTTCTGCGAGTCTACCTTAATGCCAGCATATGACACAATGTGTCCCAAAAAGGCTACTGAATTCAGCCAGAATTCACATTTAGAAAACTTCGCATACAACTGGTGATTCCTGAGAGTCTGGAGTACTGTTCGTAGGTGATCCCGGTGAACTACTTATGAGCGGGAATATAGCATAATATCATCAATAAATACTATCACAAACAGGTCCAGATACGACCTGAAAATGCTGTTCATCAAGTCCATGAACACCGTTGGAGCATTTGTCAGTCCAAAAGACATGACTAGGAACTCAAAATGGCCATACCTTATCCTGAAAGTGGTTTTTGGAATATCCCTCTCACGAAGCAGGACCTGATGGTACCCTAACCTTAAGTCAATTTTGGAGAAATATTTCGCCCCCTATAACTGATCAAACAAATCATCTATATTGGGAAGCGGGTAGTTATTCTTGATAGTGACTTTGTTCAGTTGTCGATAATCTATACACATACGGAGAGAGCCATCCTTCTTTCTCACAAATAGGACTGATGCTCCCCACGGGGAAGTACTCAGCCTGATGAAGCCCTTATCTAGTAAATCTTTCAACTGTTCCTTCAACTCTCTGAGCTCAGTAGGAGCCATTCGGTACGGAGGAATAGATATGGGCTGTGTACTTGGTAATAAATCAATTGCAAACTCAATTTCCATTCTGGGGGAATGCTAGGTAGCTCATTTAGAAATACATTTGAAAATTCATTGACTACTAGAATGGATTGAAGAGTCAGAGGTTCTGCTTGAACATCCTAAACTTTGACAATATTATAGATGCATCCCTTTGCTATCAGTTTTCTTGCCCGAAGATAGGAAGTAAATCTACCTTTTGGTGTAACCACACTACCTTTCCACTCCGGTACTGCCTCCCTGGGAAAGTGGAATCGGACAATCTTGGTCCAACATTCTACATTGGCATAAGATGGAGCTAGCCAATCCATACCCATAATTGCATCAAAATCAACCATCTCTAATTCTACCAAATCTGCTAAAGTCTGGCGACCGACGACCTCCATAGTACACCCTCGGTAAACCCTTTTAGCTATAATGGAATCACCGACGGGAGTAGACACTGAAAAAGGTTGCTGAAGTAATTCTGACGTAATACGAACTTCCAAGCCACTAACGGGGTAACATAAGATAAAGTGGAACTTGGGTCTATCAAAGCATATACAGAATGAGAGAAAATGTCCAGCATACCTATCACAACATCCGGCGATGACTCTGACTCCTATCGCCCCAGTAAAGCATATATACGATCTGGACCGATACCTAAACTGGAGGCCCCTGACCTACCTCAACCTCTGCCGGCTGGAGCTGAAGGCCTGCGCCCTACTGAAGATGTTGAGGCACACGACCCTACTGAAGATATGTCCTGCCAGTCCCGATCACCCTGACCTCGAGCCGGACAGTCCCTCATTCGATGACCCTCTTGTCCACATGCAAAACAAGCCGTAGAACCATACCTGCAAGTCCCAGAATGACGGCGGCTGCAAATAGCGCAAAGTGGTACAGTAAATCTACTTTGCTCTGACCCCCTCTGCTGTTGTGATCTTGCTGACTGTGAACTCTTGCCGTGCCCTGGCTGTCCCCGACAAGCAAACTTGCTCCCCTGCTGCTATTGTGGAGGTGGGGGTCTAGGTGGTTTGTTTGATAAACGTGGTATGGACCCACCCTGGGACTCTATCTGCATATCACTAGGTCTATTCCTGCAGCGCTGCTCCTGACTTTCCCTCTCTATCCCTTGATGCCGCTGCCGGATGATCGTGGACAAAAATAGCATGCCCGAGTGATGCTTTATACCTAATTTAGTCTTGTTTATCTAATTTATTTTATACATTTGCATGTAATTTTATATAGATGTGAATATAGGTGCTAACCAACATGATTAGTCCTTGTTTTGTAGGTTTCAATGATTTTGAGGAAGTAATTCATAAGTGGGTGAAGTAGAGGAATGGAGACGGGAGCAAATTGCGAAAGTCGGCAAAGAGCATGCCATGGCAAGGCTCCAGCGCGCCAGGTAGCGTGCCACGCCAGGGCAGCCGCGTGACAGGAGATTGCCAACGTGCTGCATGAGCAGCGTGTCACGTTGGTAGCGCGGTGACACTCGATAGTTTTGGCATTCGGAGGCAATTTCTAGAGAGCCTCCGCGTTACCTCCGTGTCACGGAGGCAGTGCTCACGATACACTCCGTGACATGGAGCCGTTCCCCGACAGGCTAAATTGTGCACATCTTTCATTTATTATAAATAGGTCCCTTAGCTCCTAAAACCACTTGGTCACGATTTTATTCTGGAAAACTACCTAGGAGTGAAGGGAGAAGTGGGAGAACTCATCTAGGGTTTGTCAAATTCCCTTCTCATCTACCAAATTCTTGTAAGTATGTTAATTTAGTTGTAGTTTCTTGTAGTTTTACGAACATGAATGGCTAGAACTCTTCCTCTAGGGTTGAAGCCATGAATTATGATTGTGATTCTATGAAATTGTTTTAGAATTAAGTTATTGATTGTTGCTTTCGTCTTGCGTTCTGGATTGTTGGTTGTCTTTATGATTGATCACCATGAAAACATATACGTTAGCTTGGGCATAGGCTTGAGAAAGCAGTGACCTAGGTCGGAACATGAGAATGTGAGGAGCATGTTTATATCTCACGATATAATTTCGTGTTAGGATAGAAATATTCCTAACAACTTGCTTGGTTGATAAAATGGGGGTATTTAAAGACCGACTTAGGATTATCACATCACCACTCGAAGAAGTAGTTGTGAAGCTAAGTTGAGTTAAATGGTTAGACACACGAAAGTCCCTAATCATTTCCACGTAAACCACAACATAATTGATTGCCCACGAACTAGAAGTAGCATCCTCGCTCACAATGATGCAGTGAGGCTAGTTTGTCGTGTTTAGAGGCTCGAAAGACCATGAACATGCAATTCTAATTATGTGAAATGACAATCGATAGTTGCATACTTAACCCATTGCAAATCGTAGCATCGCAAAATTATCTGGTTTTAACTCTATGTTGCTCCTAGGGTGCATTCAGAATATTTCAATGACCAAATTTAGATTTAATTAAAAATCTCCCTTGAAAACTTCTATAACCAACATTTTCGGTATTTAAGATCACACTTGTAATGGATAGTTAGAGGAATGGGTCTAGTCCCTGTGGGTTCGACATTCTGGTTCTTAAAAAGAGCCACTATATTACTTGAACGACCGGTACTCTTGCGGACGCGCGAATAAGGGCACACCAAGTTTTTGGCGCCGTTGCCGGGGACTAGGCGAAGTTTTGATAATTTATCTGTTTTTGTGTGATGTTTAAATTTCCTTAAGTGTTGAGAAACTTGGTCTTAGTCTACTTATTGCAGGTGACAGGTTGTCCTGCCGAGCTGGCTAAAAATAGAGAGCTTGTAGAACCGTTGCTTGAACCTGAACGTCAAATCCATTTGTGAAGGAGAGTAGCTCTAGAGAAAAAGCTGAAGAGACTCCAAGAAAAGGTACAACAACAACCACCCGGGGGACAAGCACAATTGTCATCGGAAGAAATGGCAGCTAGACCGATTCGCGAAGTGGAAATCCCACTAGCGACGCATGTGACCTCTAGTATCCGTAAACTGGAGCCTGGAGGGAACTTTGAGCTTAAATAGAACATGGTGCAGCTGTTACATTCTAGTGGTCAATTCACTGGGATGGCACATGAGGACCCGCAGCAGCACTTATAGAGCTTTTTAGAGATTAGTGACACGTTTGTCCCTACCGGCGTGTCCACAGATTATGTCCGACTGACCCTCTTCCCGTTTTCACTGTTAGGAGAGGAGAAAAAGTGGTTGAAGGCTATTTCCTCTAAACAACAAAAGAAAAGGAGATGGTTCTCGAAAGAGAACCCAGGTATGAGGATGTCCTAAAAAGGACAGTCCACGTCGTGCCACGACGTAAAATAAGGCGCTGCTTGGGAGGCAACCCAAGGGTACCTCAGGTACAATTTGTAATTTTGATTTTGTGTTGATTTTGTTATTTTCATTTTTTTGTGTTTTTGGTGGAAAGTTAAGCACAGATGGAAGGGAAGTCTGAGTACCGAGAAGGAGGAAGCTAAAATGCATGAAATAAAAGAAGTGTGGGGTCAAACACCTACCTATGAAAACTTGAAAGGAAAGCATTCTTTTAGCTCAGCATAGAGGCTCAGGGAGTATTTCTCATCCTTTAAATGTTAATTTGATGCTATGAGGACATAGCATGATTTAAGTGTGGGGTAGGTAAAATTTCAAAATGTTTGTGCTTAACAAGTTTTTGGTGAATGTAATGCTTGTTTGAAATTTGGGAGAAATTTTTGAAAACTTTTTGTGAATTAAGCATGACTTCATCACCCGTTGGTTTTTCTTTTCGGTTCTTTTCCGACGGGGGGCCTTTGAACCGAAGAATAAAAATTTTCTTTTTCTTTCCTTTGTCTGTATATAGTGTTTTTAGTCATAATTAGGGACTGTTTCCGACGATGGATGGATGACGACCGTCTTGAGAAAAAATTAGTCGATAGGTTTTGGGTTTTTGAAACCATAACTAATTGGTGCTTGATGTTCGGGTTATGTGCTATACATGATTGTAAGATGCAAGTATGTTCAGAGCCATGTTAGCCATACTAGGCTAAGTTTTTTATCGTCTGAGGTAGATAATTAAGTTAGACTATGTTACTTTGATTAATAGCTTAGAACAGCATGTCAATATATTGTTAGAATGGTTGAACCAGGTGGGGTTTCGGCAGATTTGAGGAAGATGATTCCTGTACAATTGTTTATATGATGTATAGTATTATTCTTAGGATTCTAGAATATTTTCTTGTCTGAATATTAGTCTGAGTATTGAAGATTTCGGTGTATAGTTCTTAAGAATAGACCAGCCTGAAGGGATCGTAATTGCCGCTTAGCCGATGGGAGGCGTTAGGCTTGATCCTTGGCCTCGTAGTGTCTGTTCCCAAAGAACTATTGTAATATCCATATGATTTCTTCATGTTATATCTTAGACTTACAATCAGACATTTAAATATTTAAAAATCTAGAGAATTTTACTACTATTCATATAACTATTTGAACAGCGTCATCCAATCAAGTAGACTCGTCCGGATATCGATAACTAATCCTGGCCAATTGTTTTAAATAATTGTTTGACTTGATTGTTCTGCCCTATTGATTAGAAGTTATACATGGTATAAACTTGATTATCTTATCTCTAAGGCGATAGTTTGTATTATCATGAACCAACATGTTTATGACATGAATAGCATAAATGTTTCAATTTCAAAAATTGAAAATGATTTGCAAAATTGGTCGATTCCTAGAGAACCGATTGAAAAGGTTTATCAAACAAGAAATTTTTCATTCCTTAAAAAATTGCATATCAAGACATGTGAATCAACTGTCTCTATTAATAATCACTTAGAATGCATAAAGCTTCTTGTATCTGCTGATATACAGAAATTTAAAAATGAGTTTAAATTCTTGCATATTGGCTTAGTTCAAATTGCTGTTAAACCTCTGTTTAGAAAAGGTTTAAACATCCCTTTATGTCTTCTATTACGTGATGATAGATTATTAAATTTTGATGATTCTCTGTTAGGAGTTTTAGAAAGTAACCTCGCCAATGGCCCGGTATACTTTAATTGCTATCCCAATTTCTCGGTCGATATTCAGGACCCCAACATCCTGGATACCTTGACACTTAATGTCAAGACCAAGAACATGAATAGCAAGGTTGACACCCGTGAAATAGCTATAATACACAGGGTATATTATAAGCTGAGGAAGACCACAATAGCCCCAAAGGCTATTAATGCTAGTGTCAAAGGGGTTACCATGCTCATGGAAGCAAACCAAGAGCACTGTACTACCTTTGTCCCTAGACTTCTCAGATGGACTGACATCCTATCTGATGAAGAATGGAAATTTTATTCCATTACCCATCCAACTCCTCTTCAACCCGAACGGTCTCAGATCGATAGGGTTATCCAATTTCCAGATGGATCCATAAATCTTAAATTTTTGAGATCCAACTCTTGTAGCCAAGCGTCTTCAAGTAGAAGAATGTCTTCGGCTAGACCTTCTTCTTTTTGTCCCCGGGAGGGTAATAATAGTAATTCTTCTGAGAATGATGGTGAACCAGGGAAAATCCACGGCGTGGATTATTCTCACACCATTCCTAAAGTTTTCTATGAAGAACCTACAGGTGATATGCCTACCAGTCCCACTGCCAGTGAAATGAGACCTGAGCAGAGAAGAAAAGATTCTTTGGGTGTTCTCTCATCAGACGATGATTACGAGATCAACAAAAAGAAGATAACTGAATGGTGGAACCTTCCTAAACATAAGGTTAAAAAGGAATGGTATAAGGCAAATTATACCATAGAAGAAAGAACCATTTTCAGGGATAAATGGTAAAAGGACATGAAAAAGTTCAAAACAGAACTGGAATTCTTTAAGTGGTTTGAAGTCACTGGTCAGCTTGGAGACAGCAGCTCCTCTCTCAAAATGATTGTCAGACAATGGCATACTAAGGAGAAAACGGTGAACTCTGTCACTCCTCCACTCGAAGGTATCCTAATACCTTACAGAAATGAGACTATAAAAGCCTCTCCCTTCAAAAAGCCAAGTAGCCAACCTACTGCTCCAGTCACTGCCGAAGATTTGAACAAAGTCTATGAGCAGAATAACTATACAAACCAAATTCTTCATGTCGTTTCCCAACAAATAGAAGAAACAAAAATTTCTCCCAGTACTTCAAGTACTAATCTTTTCAGCTCCAAACAAAGCCCTTCCAAATCCGTTCACACTTCTATCAGTGAACCTCCTTTCAAGGTAAACGAATTCTCCAAAAAAGATTTTCCAAAGTACCTTAAAGGCCAAAACCTTCTTGAGAAAATCAGTGAAGAACTGACCAAACTTAACCTCAACAAAGGAGAAAGCAATGGTCAGAAGATTGGTGCTATTGCAGAAAGCTCCAGCAAGAGGCACCATAACAACAGGAACTTCTACAAGAGGCCTTCATTCCCAGACATGCAGTTTGAGGAAAACAACTTCTATCCACAGGGTACTGCTGATGGAACCAGCATCACCGAATGGAACATTGATGGCATGGCTGAAGGACAGATCTATGCCAAGCTCCAAGAAATAGGCATGAACATAACTGCCTATAAAATGAAGAACTCTTCTGACAAAGAAGCTTGCGGTTTGATCATTGCAGGTTTTACCGGTATGTTGAAAAATTGGTGGGATAACTACCTTACCGAACAAAACAGACAAGAAATCCTTAGTGCCACAGCACTAAAGACAATTTTCAAAATTGAGGCAGGTCAAGAACTCATCAGCCATGAAAACCAAGAGGATGCCACTACAACTTTATTGTACAACATCGCTAAACATTTCGTAGGCGAACCAAAGTTATTTCAGGACAGAAGCCTGGAAATCCTTAACAATCTATACTGCAAGAAGCTCACAGACTTCAGATGGTATAAAGATATGTTCCTGAATAAGGTACTCATCAGGACAGACTACAACAATGAGTATTGGAAAGAAAGGTTCATCAGCGGCCTTCCTACCCATTTTGCAGAAAAGGTTAGATCCAAGATAAGGGATCGTTGTGACGGTAAGATCCCGTATGCAGAACTTGCATATGGTGATATTATTAGTCTGATTAATGTTGTTGCTCTTGAGCTTTGCACAGATTTAAAGCTCAAAGAACAAATCAAGAAGGATCAAAGAGATTCTAGCAGAGACTTAGGAACCTTCTGCCAAGACTTTGGGTTTCCTATGTTAAAGCCTCCTTCGTCCAAACCAGACAAAAGGACCAGGAAAGGAGAACCTTTCAAGAGAAGAAGAAAGACCTCAGAAAGGTCCAAACATAGAAAGGACGAAAGAAGGTCCAAAAGAAAGGGTTCAAGAAGACCCCAAGCTGTTGAGGACACTTGCTGGACATGTGGCAAAAGAGGCCACAAATCCCCAGACTGCCCAAGAAACAGTAAGAAAAAGAAGAAGATTAATCTTCTCGGAGTTGATGAGGAAATGAAACAGAAACTCTTCTCCATCTTGGAAGAAGAAGAATCTGAATCAGAATACTCTTCCTCTGAAGAAGGAGAATCTGATGAGGACTACTTGAATGTAGCACAAGAATCCGAATCGGAAGATTCAACAACAGACTGCAACTGTAATGGTGCATTTTGCCTGTGCGACAGCAGGTCTCTCAAGGTTCTTTCTGAAAAGGCTGCAGAAACCTTGTTCGCTACTATCGAACACATTCAAGATGAAGAAGCTAGAAGGAAGTACCTTCTTGAGCTTCAAAAGCTTATGCTTAAAGAAAAGAAAGACAGACCAACTGTCACTCCATTCAGCATGAAGCAGGTAATGGAAAAATTCAACTCTGAAAAGAGTAAAGAACCTTCCATAAGTGATCTCAGAAAAGAGATTAGTCTCTTAAAGGATGAGGTAAGAGACATCAAAGCAAGACTTAGCAGCATTGAGGTAGAAAAGCTGGCTAAGAAATTGCTAAAAGAAATAAAAGAAGAACAGAAAGCTTCTGACTCTGAAGAAGAACCAGACTCTCCAAGAAGATACACAGATATCATTGAAGAGGCAGAATCTTCCCATCAAGGTAATGAAGAACCAGGAGTTCTTGCAATAACTCAGGTGAAACCTCAGAGTTCACATATCTTTATTAAATTAATTATTGGTGATCTAACATTCAACAAGATTGCCTTGTTAGACAGTGGTGCAGACAGGAACTGCATTATCGAAGGACTGGTACCAACTAAGTACCTAACCAAAGGCACTACAAAGCTGTATAGTGCAACAGGTGAGCGTATACAGATTGACTACAAGCTGTCTAATGCTCATATTTGTAATAATGGAATTTGTTTAAAAAACGATTTTGTTATTACCAAAAACATAAATGAAGAGATTATTTTGGGGATCCCTTTCATCACCCAAATTAAACCCTTCATTTCAGGTTTTGAATCAATTAAAACCAAAGTTTTGGGGAAAACCCTTGAATTTCCTTTTGTTAAAACTCTTTCAAAAAATGAAAGCAAATTTCTGCATGACAAAACTGCATTCAAGGTCTTTCATCTTTCCAAACAAATTGGATTTTTAAAAGATGATTTAAAAATCAAAAGAATTGAACAGATTTTAAAAACCCCGGGAATGGTTACTAAGATAGCCAATCTTGAGAAAAAATTTAAATCTGAAATCTGTTCAGATTTTCCAAATGCTTTTTGGGCCAGAAAAGCCCATACTGTTGATTTACCATATATTGATGGATTCAATGAAAGGTCCATTAGCACAAAAGCTAGGCCCATTCAAATGAGTCATGAACTTATGGAAATCTGTAAAACAGAAATCAACTCACTTTTGGAAAACAAAATTATCCGGCCCTCCAAGTCCCCTTGGAGTTGTTCGGCCTTTTATGTCAACAAGGCTGCGGAGCAGGAAAGAGGCTCTCCCAGGCTTGTGATTAATTACAAACCTTTAAACTCCGTTTTAAAATGGATCAGATATCCGATTCCTAATAAAAGGGATCTTTTGAAAAGAACTTTTAAGGCTAATGTCTACAGCAAGTTTGACATGAAGTCAGGGTTTTGGCAAATTCAAATATCTGAAAAAGATAAATATAAAACTGCATTCAATGTTCCGTTTGGACAATATGAGTGGAACGTTATGCCTTTTGGGCTTAAAAATGCCCCAAGTGAATTTCAAAAGATTATGAATGACATATTCAACCATGTAAGCTATATGTCTATAGTTTACATAGATGATGTGTTAATTTTTTATGAGGACATTGATTCTCACTTTAAACATCTTAACATATTTTTTAATATAGTTAAGAAAAATGGCTTGGTCGTTAGTGCCAAGAAAATTAAGCTGTTTCTAACGGGCATTAGATTTCTTGGTCATGACTTGTATCAAGGAACCTATAAGCCAATTTGCAGGGCTATTGAATTCTCTACCAAATTTCCAAATATTATTTTGGACAAAACCCAATTACAAAGATTTTTGGGAAGCATTAACTATGTGGCAGATTTTATCCCTAAGGTAAGACATATCTGTAAGCCACTATTCGAGAGGCTCAAGAAAAAGCCATGTCCTTGGTCTGAGGAACAGACCAAAACAGTCAAGAAAATCAAAGAGATTGTTAAAGATCTTCCTTGTTTGGGTATCCCTAACCCGGACGCTTTTATGATCGTAGAAACTGATGCTTCAGACATCGGCTATGGTGGTATTTTAAAACAGAGAAAATCCCCCGAGGATTTTGAACAACTTGTCAGGTATACCTCAGGTGTATGGAATTCTGCGCAAAAGAATTACAGCACCGTGAAAAAGGAAGTACTCTCAATTGTCTTGTGCATTATGAAATTTCAAGATGATTTAATTAACAAATCTTTTTGTGCTTAGAGTAGATTGTAAATCTGCTAAAGACATTCTACAAAAGGATGTTAAAAATTTGGTTTCTAAACAAATCTTTGCTAGGTGGCAAGCCTTGTTATCAAATTTTGATTTTGATATTGAATTCCTTAAAGGAGAAAACAATTCTTTGCCTGATTATCTAACCAGGGAATTTTTGCAGGATAAAAATGAAACCGCTCAGGCCTAAATCCTCGACACACAGTGGTCCTTCTGGAAAGGACATTCTCAAGGCATCTGCCTCACCATTCACAATCCGGCCGTCTTCGAACGACCTTCCTAGTATGAACAAATACTCTGTATTAGCCGGAATTCCTCCATTAGATCCCAGGCTAACTGTCACCCCTTTCCCTCTTCTGTCTGCCCCAGCCCCAAAAGCTGAAAAACCTAAGGTTTCTTCTCCTTTTGTAAAAGAGTCCAAACCTTCATCCTCTTCTCCTTCTGGCGAACCTAGATTCTCTAAAGTTCAGACCAGAGATAGCTATGCTTACAAAGCTCCCGAAAGCTTTGCACAAGCAGTCAATCCTAACCTCTCCTCCAGGGAAAAAGAGGTTGTCAAAAATCCAAAGATTAAGGAAGTCTTTAAAAATATTTCCATACTTATCACTCCAGTCTTAGCACTAGACAAAGAGTTTGAAAGCTTTGACATCAAAAGTCTGGTCAGACCAATTTACACTGACCAAAATTTCATTGAAACCAGCAACCCTCTTAAGACCAGAAAATACTATGAATTTATTTTGGTTGATACAGGGTCCATTGACGTTGAACACATCCTCAAGGATGATGCAGATCCGAGTAGCATCGCCTACTCAAAATTTACAATCAAAAATATTCTCTCACCTTTTGATTGGCAGGTATCTCACCTTCACACGCCAATCAATCTTTCAAGGCCCTTCAGGCCTCAGACATACAACTGGTTTGACTACAGGGACGCGTGGTTTAACTTCCTGTTCCTAAGGCCAGCCAACCACACATGGTTCGTCAAATACGGACCTGAAATCAGCAATAAGACCATCCCTAGATGGTTTTATGATTGGTGGAGTGCTTTCGGAGGAAACCAAGAAGTCCTCCCCAGAAACTTCGCTGAAAGATTTAGTCAATTTCAAATTGATTTAGATATCTCTACATTACCTGAGCATATTAAATTATGCAAGTATTTTATTATTAAAAAGATATCTTTCATTATTTCTTGGACTTTTGCAGTTCATGAGTCGGACAGGATCAAATACTTGTCCAAAGAAATCTTCGCAAAAGGATGGACACCAGCCATCAAAAAGGATGATTCTAAGCAACCTCCCAAGAAGAAGGTAGCACAAAAATCAAAGTCCAAGGAAGAGCTTAAGAAAAAGCTCCAAAAGGCTCTTTCAGAGCTAGATGAAAATTCTGATGAAGAATCAGCATCTCAACTTCTTGAAGAAGTAAGCTCATCCCAAAGCGGTAATAATGGGGATATGCTAGACCCAAAAGGAATAGCACAGTCCTATTTAAGTCTTTACTCGGATTAAAATCCCAATTGAGGATATTAAAATCCGGAATAATTGGCTTTCTTGGTGGAGATTTCACAGAAATCGGAATCACCAAAGAAAGGGTGATAGAGGGCCAAAGGTCCGGAATTATCACTGATTAAAGTCCTAAAAAGACAAAATAGCAGCTGGCATAAAAGCTACTGGCCGACACAACTTTGCCAAAAGATAAAGGCAAAGCATCCACTTTGAGGAAAGCAAGTTTCCACCAACCGGATGGGACCACACTTCACGGAAAGCAGGTCTCCACTCAAAAAAAAAAAGATTCCCACTAAACAAAAGATGGAAAGTAACCTCGCCAATGGCCCGGTATACTTTAATTGCTATCCCAATTTCTCGGTCGATATTCAGGACCCCAACATCCTGGATACCTTGACACTTAATGTCAAGACCAAGAACATGAATAGCAAGGTCGACACCCGTGAAATAGCTATAATATACAGGGTATATTATAAGCTCATGAAGACCACAATAGCCCCAAAGGCTATTAATGCTAGTGTCAAAGGGGTTACCATGCTTATGGAAGCAAACCAAGAGCACTATACTACCTTTGTCCCTAGACTTCTCAGATGGACTGACATCTTATCTGATGAAGAATGGAAATTCGATTCCATTACCCATCCTACTCCTCTTCAACCCGAACGGTCTCAGATCGACAGGGTTATCCAATTTCCAGATGGATCCATCAATCTTAAATTTTTGAGATCCAACTCTTGTAGCCAAGCGTCTTCAAGTAGAAGAATGTCTTCGGCTAGACCTTCTTCTTTTTTTCCCCGGGAAGGTAATAATAGTAATTCTTCAGAAAATGATGGTGAACCAGGGAAAATTCATGGCGTGGAATATTCTCACACTATTCCTAAAGTTTTCTATGAAGAACCTACAGGTGATATGCCTACCAGTCCTACTGCCAGTGAAATGAGACCTGAGCAGAGAAGAAAAGATTCTTTGGGTGTTCTCTCTTCAGACGATGATTACGAGATCAACAAAAAGAAGATAACTGAATGGTGGAACCTTCCTGAACATAAGGTCAAAAAAGAATGGTATAAGGCAAATTATACCATAAAAGAAAGGACCATTTTCAGAGATAAATGGTACAAAGACATGAAAAGGTTCAGAACAGAACTAGAATTTTTCAAGTGGTTTGAAGTCACTGGTCAACTCGGAGACAGCAGCTCTTCTCTCAAAATGATTGTCAGACAATGGCATACAAAGGAGAAAACGGTGAACTCTGTCACTCCTCCACTTGAAGGTATCCTGATTCCTTACAGAAATGAGACTATAAAAGCCTCTCCCTTTAAAAAATCCAGTAGCCAACTTACTGCTCCTATTACTGCTGAAGATTTGAACAAAGTCTATGAGCAGAATAACTATACAAACCAAATTCTTCATGTTGTTTCCCAACAAATAGAAGAAACCAAAATTTCTCCCAGTACTTCAAGTACTAATCTTTTTAGCTCCAAACAAACCCCTTCCAAATCCGTTCACACTTCTATCAGTGAACCTCCTTTCAAGGTAAACGAATTCTCCAAAAAGGATTTTCCAAAGTACCTTAAAGGACAAAACCTTCTTGAGAAAACCAGTGAAGAACTGACCAAACTTAACCTCAACAAAGGAGAAAGCAATGGTCAGAAGATTGGTGCTATTGCAGAAAGCTCCAGCAAGAGGCACCATAATAACAGGAACTTCTACAAGAGGCCTTCATTCCCAGACATGCAGTTTGAGGAAAACAACTTCTATCCACAGGGTACTGCTGACGGAACCAGCATCACCGAATGGAACATTGATGGCATGGCTGAAGGACAGATCTATGCCAAGCTTCAAGAAATAGGCATGAACATAACTGCCTATAAAATGAAAAACTCTTCTGACAAAGAAGCTTGCGGTTTAATTATTGCAGGCTTTACTGGCATGTTGAAGAATTGGTGGGACAACTACCTTACCGAACATAACAGACAAGAGATCCTTGGTGCCACAGCACTAAAGACGATTGCTAAAATTGAAGCAGGCCAGGAGCTTGTTAGCCATGAAACGCAAGAAGATGCTACGACTACATTACTGTATAGCATCGCCAAGCATTTTGTGGGTGAACCCAAATTGTTTCAGGACAGAAGCCTGGAGATCCTACTCTGGCGGAAAGCAGACTCCACCCAAATCCATGGGCCCCCTTGAAGATAAAGAAATCCAGATGCTCCAATCAAATTGAAGACACCTGTTTTTACTTTATCAGATTTCTGTCTATATAAGGCAGCTTATGTAAACTAGGAAGGCATTCGAAATTTTAGACAACTAAGACTCTCTAAAATTTCGAATGCTTTCCTAGTTTACATAGACTGCCTTATATAGACAGAAATCTGATAAAGTAAAAACAGGTGTCTTCAATTTGATTGGAGCATCTGGATTTCTTTATCTTCAAGGGGTCCCATAAGTTTGGGTAGAGTCTGCTTTCCGCCAAAGTTGGTCCCATCTTTATGTTAGTGGGAATCTCTTTTCTGAGTGGAGCCTTTACTTTTGTAAAGTAGATGCCTTTCTTTTTTGCTTTCCGCAAAGTGGGTGGTTTTGCTTTTGACTTTAAGCAAAGTTATGTCGGCCAATATCATTATGCCGGCTGCTATTTGTCTTTTCAGGACTTTAATCAGTGATAATTCCGGACCTTTGGCCCTCTATCACTCTTTCTTTGGTAATTCTGATCTCTGTGAAATCTCTACCAAGAAAGCCAATTATTCCGGATTTTAATATCCTCAATTGGGATTTCAATCCGAGTAAAGACTTAAATAGGACTGTGCTATACCTTTTGGGTCTAGCATATCCCCATTATTACCACTTTGGGATGAGCTTACTTCTTCAAGAAGTTGAGATGCTGATTCTTCATCAGAATTTTCATCTAGCTCTGAAAGAGCCTTTTGGAGCTTTTTCTTAAGCTCTTCCTTGGACTTTGATTTTTGTGCTACCTTCTTCTTGGGAGGTTGCTTAGAATCATCCTTTTTGATGGCTGGTGTCCATCCTTTTGCGAAGATTTCTTTGGACAAGTATTTGATCCTGTCCGATTCATGAACTGCAAAAGTCCAAGAAATAATGAAAGATATCTTTATAATAATAAAATACTTGCATAATTTAATATGCTCAGGTAATGTAGAGATATCTAAATCAATTTGAAATTGACTAAATCTTTCGGCGAAGTTTCTGGGGAGGACTTCTTGGTTTCCTCCGAAAGCACTCCACCAATCATAAAACCACCTAGGGATGGTCTTATTGCTGATTTCAGGTCCGTATTTGATGAACCATGTGTGGTTGGCTGGCCTTAGGAACAGGAAGTTAAACCACGCGTCCCTGTAGTCAAACCAGTTGTATGTCTGGGGCCTGAAGGGCCTTGAAAGGTTGATTGGCGTGTGAAGGTGAGATACCTGCCAATCAAAAGGTGAGAGAATATTCTTGATTGTAAATTTTGAGTAGGCGATGCTACTCGGATCTGCATCATCCTTGAGGATGTGTTCAACGTCGATGGACCCTGTATCAACCAAAATAAATTCATAATATTTTCTGGTCTTTAGAGGGTTGCTGGTTTCAATGAAGTTCTGATCAGTGTAAATTGGTCTGACCAGACTTTTGATGTCAAAGCTTTCAAACTCTTTGTCTAGTGCTAAGACAGGAGTGATAAGTATGGAAACATTCTTAAAGACTTCCTTAATCTTTGGATTTTTGGCAACCTCTTTTCCCTTGGGGGAGAGGTTAGGATTGACTGCTTGTGCAAAGCTTTCGGGAGCTTTGTAAGCATAGCTGTCTTTGGTCTGAACTTTAGAGAATCTAGGTTCACCAGAAGGAGAGGAGGATGAAGGTTTGGACTCTTTTATAAAAGGAGAAGAAACCTTAGGTTTTTCAGCTTTAGGAGCTGGGGCAGACAGAAGAGGGAAAGGGGTGACCGTTAGCCTGGGATCTAATGGAGGAATTCCGGCTAATACAGAGTATTTGTTCATACTAGGAAGGTCGTTCGAAGACGGCCGGATTGTGATTGGTGAGGCAGATGCCTTGAGAATGTCCTTTCCAGAAGGACCACTGTGTGTTGAGGATTTAGGCCTGAGCGGCTTCATTTTTATCCTGCAAAAATTCCCTGGTTAGATAATCAGGCAAAGAATTGTTTTCTCCTTTAAGGAATTCAATATCAAAATCAAAATTTGATAACAAGGCTTGCCACCTAGCAAAGATTTGTTTAGAAACCAAATTTTTAACATCTTTTTGTAGAATGTCTTTAGCGGATTTACAATCTACTCTAAGCAGAAAAGATTTGTTAATTAAATCATCTTGAAATTTCGTAATGCACAAGACGATAGAGAGTACTTCCTTTTTTACGGTGCTGTAATTCTTTTGCGCAGAATTCCAAACACCTGAGGTATACCTGACAAGTTGTTCAAAATCCTTAGGGGACTTTCTCTGTTTTAAAATACCACCGTAGCCGATGTCTGAAGCATCAGTTTCTACGATCATAAAGGCGTCCGGGTTAGGGATACCCAAACAAGGAAGATCTTTAACAATCTCTTTGATTCTCTTGACTGCTTTGGTCTGTTCCTCAGACCAAGGACATGGCTTTTTCTTGAGCCTATCGAATAGTGGCTTACAGATATGTCTTACCTTAGGGATAAAATCTGCCACATAGTTAATGCTTCCCAAAAATCTTTGTAATTGGGTTTTGTCCAAAATGATATCTGGAAATTTGCTAGAGAATTCAATAGCCCTGCAAATTGGCTTATAAGTTCCTTGATACAAGTCATGACCAAGAAATCTAATGCCCGTTTGAAACAGCTTAATTTTCTTGGCACTAACGACCAAGCCATTTTTCTTAACTATATCAAAAAATATGTTAAGATGTTTAAAGTGAGAATCAATGTCCTCAGAAAAAATTAACACATCATCTATGTAAACTATAGACATATAGCTTACATGGTTGAATATGTCATTCATAATCTTTTGAAATTCACTTGGGGCATTTTTAAGCCCAAAAGGCATAACGTTCCATTCATACTGTCCAAACGGAACGTTAAATGCTGTTTTATATTTATCTTTTTCTGATATTTGAATTAGCCAAAACCCTGACTTCATGTCAAACTTGCTGTAGACATTAGCCTTAAAAGTTCTTTTCAGAAGATCCCTTTTATTAGGAATCGGATATCTGATCCATTTTAAAACGGAGTTTAAAGGTTTGTAATTAATCACAAGCCTGGGAGAGCCTCTTTCCTGCTCCGCAGCCTTGTTGACATAAAAGGCCGAACAACTCCAAGGGGACTTGGAGGGCCGGATAATTTTGTTTTCCAAAAGTGAGTTGATTTCTGTTTTACAGATTTCCATAAGTTCATGACTCATTTGAATGGGCCTAGCTTTTGTGCTAATGGACCTTTCATTGAATCCATCAATATATGGTAAATCAACAGTATGGGCTTTTCTGGCCCAAAAAGCATTTGGAAAATCTGAACAGATTCCAGTTTTAAATTTTTCCTCGAGATGGGCTATCTTAGTAACCATACCCGGGGTTTTTAAAATCTGTTCAATTCTTTTGATTTTTAAATCATCTTTTAAAAATCCAATTTGTTTGGAAAGATGAAAGACCTTGAATGCAGTTTTGTCATGCAGAAATTTGCTTTCATTTTTTGAAAGAGTTTTAACAAAAGGAAATTCAAGGGTTTTCCCCAAAACTTTGGTTTTAATTGATTCAAAACCTGAAATGAAGGGTTTAATTTGGGTGATGAAAGGGATCCCCAAAATAATCTCTTCATTTATGTTTTTGGTAATAACAAAATCGTTTTTTAAACAAATTCCATTATTACAAATATGAGCATTAGACAGCTTGTAGTCAATCTGTATACGCTCACCAGTTGCACTATACAGCTTTGTTGTGCCTTTGGTTAGGTACTTAGTTGGTACCAGTCCTTCTATAATGCAGTTCCTGTCTGCACCACTGTCTAACAAAGCAATCTTGTTGAATGTTAGATCACCAATAATTAATTTAATAAAGATATGTGAACTCTGAGGTTTCACCTGAGTTATAGCAAGAACTCCTGGTTCTTCATTACCTTGATGGGAAGATTCTGCCTCTTCAATGATATCTGTGTATCTTCTTGGAGAGTCTGGTTCTTCTTCAGAGTCAGAAGCTTTCTGTTCTTCTTTTATTTCTTTTAGCAATTTCTTAGCCAGCTTTTCTACCTCAATGCTGCTAAGTCTTGCTTTGATGTCTCTTACCTCATCCTTTAAGAGACTAATCTCTTTTCTGAGATCATTTATGGAAGGTTCCTTACTCTTTTCCGAGTTGAATTTTTCCATTACTTGCTTCATGCTGAATGGAGTGACAGTTGGTCTGTCTTTCTTTTCTTTAAGCATAAGCTTTTGAAGCTCAAGAAGGTACTTCCTTCTAGCTTCTTCATCTTGAATGTGTTCGATAGTGGCGAACAAGGTTTCTGCAGCCTTTTCAGAAAGAACCTTGAGAGACCTGCTGTCGCACAGGCAAAATGCACCATTACAGTTGCAATCCGTTGTTGAATCTTCCGATTCGGATTCTTGTGCTACATTTAAGTAGTCTTCATCAGATTCTCCTTCTTCAGAGGAAGAGTATTCTGACTCAGATTCTTCTTCTTCCAAAATGGAGAAGAGTTTCTGTTTCGTTTCCTCATCAACTCCGAGAAGATTAATCTTATTCTTTTTCTTACTGTTTCTTGGGCAGTCTGGGGATTTGTGGCCTCTTTTGCCACATGTCCAACAGGTGTCCTCAACAGCTTGGGGTCTTCTTGAACCCTTTCTTTTGGACCTTCTTTCGTCCTTTCTACGTTTGGACCTTTCTGAGGTCTTTCTTGTCCTTTTGAAAGGTTCTCCTTTCCTGGTCCTTTTGTCTGGTTTGGACGAAGGAGGTTTTAACATAGGAAACCCAAAGTCTTGGCAGAAGGTTCCTAAGTCTCTGCTAGAATCTCTTTGATCCTTTTTAATCTGTTCTTTGAGCTTCAGGTCTGTGCAGAGCTCAAGGGCAACAACATTAATGAGACTGATAATGTCACCATATGCAAGTTCTGCATACGGGATTTTACCGTCACAACGATCTCTTATTTTGGACCTAACGTTTTCTGCAAAATGGGTAGGAAGGCCACTGATGAACCTTTCTTTCCAATACTCATTGTTACAGTCGGTCCTGATGAGTACCTTGTTGAGGAACATATCCTTATACCATCTGAAGTCCGTGAGCTTCTTGCAGTATAGATTGTTAAGGATCTCCAGGCTTCTGTCCTGAAACAATTTGGGTTCACCCACAAAATGCTTGGCGATGCTATACAGTAATGTAGTCGTAGCATCTTCTTGCGTTTCATGGCTAACAAGCTCCTGGCCTGCTTCAATTTTAACAATCGTCTTTAGTGCTGTGGCACCAAGGATCTCTTGTCTGTTATGTTCGGTAAGGTAGTTGTCCCACCAATTCTTCAACATGCCAGTAAAGCCTGCAATAATTAAACCGCAAGCTTCTTTGTCAGAAGAGTTTTTCATTTTATAGGCAGTTATGTTCATGCCTATTTCTTGAAGCTTGGCATAGATCTGTCCTTCAGCCATGCCATCAATGTTCCATTCGGTGATGCTGGTTCCGTCAGCAGTACCCTGTGGATAGAAGTTGTTTTCCTCAAACTGCATGTCTGGGAATGAAGGCCTCTTGTAGAAGTTCCTGTTATTATGGTGCCTCTTGCTGGAGCTTTCTGCAATAGCACCAATCTTCTGACCATTGCTTTCTCCTTTGTTGAGGTTAAGTTTGGTCAGTTCTTCACTGATTTTCTCAAGAAGGTTTTGTCCTTTAAGGTACTTTGGAAAATCCTTTTTGGAGAATTCGTTTACCTTGAAAGGAGGTTCACTGATAGAAGTGTGAACGGATTTGGAAGGGGTTTGTTTGGAGCTAAAAAGATTAGTACTTGAAGTACTGGGAGAAATTTTGGTTTCTTCTATTTGTTGGGAAACAACATGAAGAATTTGGTTTGTATAGTTATTCTGCTCATAGACTTTGTTCAAATCTTCAGCAGTAATAGGAGCAGTAAGTTGGCTACTGGATTTTTTAAAGGGAGAGGCTTTTATAGTCTCATTTCTGTAAGGAATCAGGATACCTTCAAGTGGAGGAGTGACAGAGTTCACCGTTTTCTCCTTTGTATGCCATTGTCTGACAATCATTTTGAGAGAAGAGCTGCTGTCTCCGAGTTGACCAGTGACTTCAAACCACTTGAAAAATTCTAGTTCTGTTCTGAACCTTTTCATGTCTTTGTACCATTTATCTCTGAAAATGGTCCTTTCTTTTATGGTATAATTTGCCTTATACCATTCTTTTTTGACCTTATGTTCAGGAAGGTTCCACCATTCAGTTATCTTCTTTTTGTTGATCTCGTAATCATCGTCTGAAGAGAGAACACCCAAAGAATCTTTTCTTCTCTGCTCAGGTCTCATTTCACTGGCAGTAGGACTGGTAGGCATATCACCTGTAGGTTCTTCATAGAAAACTTTAGGAATAGTGTGAGAATAATCCACGCCATGAATTTTCCCTGGTTCACCATCATTTTCTGAAGAATTACTATTATTACCTTCCCGGGGACAAAAAGAAGAAGGTCTAGCCGAAGACATTCTTCTACTTGAAGACGCTTGGCTACAAGAGTTGGATCTCAAAAATTTAAGATTGATGGATCCATCTGGAAATTGGATAACCCTGTCGATCTGAGACCGTTCGGGTTGAAGAGGAGTAGGATGGGTAATGGAATCGAATTTCCATTCTTCATCAGATAAGATGTCAGTCCATCTGAGAAGTCTAGGGACAAAGGTAGTACAGTGCTCTTGGTTTGCTTCCATGAGCATGGTAACCCCTTTGACACTAGCATTAATAGCCTTTGGGGCTATTGTGGTCTTCATGAGCTTATAATATACCCTGTATATTATAGCTATTTCACGGGTGTCGACCTTGCTATTCATGTTCTTGGTCTTGACATTAAGTGTCAAGGTATCCAGGATGTTGGGGTCCTGAATATCGACCGAGAAATTGGGATAGCAATTAAAGTATACTGGGCCATTGGCGAGGTTACTTTCTAAAACTCCTAAAAGAGAATCATCAAAATTTAATAATCTATCATCACGTAATAGAAGACATAAAGGGATGTTTAAACCTTTTCTAAACAGAGGTTTAACAGCAATTTGAACTAAGCCAATATGCAAGAATTTAAATTCATTTTTAAATTTCTGTATGTCAGCAGATACAAGAAGCTTTATGCATTCTAAGTGATTATTAATAGAGACAGTTGATTCACATGTCTTGATATGCAATTTTTTGAGAAATGAAAAGTTTCCTGTTTGGTAAACCTTTTCAATCGGTTCTCTAGGAATCGACCAATTTTGCAAATCATTTTCAATTTTAGAAATTGAAACGTTTATGCTATTCATGTCATAAACATGCTGGTTCATGATACTGCAAACTATCGCCTTTGAGATAAGATAATCAAGTTTATACTATGTATAACTTATAATCAATAGAGCAGAACAATCAAGTCAAACAATTATTAAAAATAATTGGCCAGGATTAGTTATCGATATCCGGACGAGTCTACTTGATTGGATGACGCTGTTCAAATAGTTATATGAATAGTAGTAAAATTCTCTGGATTTTTAAATATTTAAATGTTTGATTGTAAGTCTAAGATATAACATGAAGAATTCATATGGATATTACAATAGTTCTTTGGGAATAGACACTACGAGGCCAAGGATCAAGCCTAACGCCTCCCTTCGGCTAAGCGGCAATTACGATCCCTTCAGACTGGTCTATTCTTAAGAACCATACACCGGATTCTTCAATACTCAGACTAATATTCAAACACGAAAATATTCTAGAATCCTAAGAATAATACTATACATCATATAAACAATTGTACAGGAATCATCTTCCTCAAATCTGCCGGAACCCCACCTGGTTCAACCATTCTAACAATATATTGACATGCTGTTCTAAGCTATTAATCAAAGTAACATAGTCTAACTTAAGTATCTACCTCAGGCGATAAAAAACTTAGCCTAGTATGGCTAACATGGCTTTGATACCATTAATACAGGGTCTAATAAGAACATGCATAAACGTATTTTAATGCAAGAACCAGAAAGAACAAGAACTAATTGGTGCTTGATGTTCGGGTTATGTGCTATACATGATTGTAAGATGCAAGTATGTTCAGTGTTGAAGCATGCAAGTGTATAACTTTGTGTGAGACACTTAAGCTCTTGAATTTGACTCAATATGATTGAAGCTTAATGTTTGAATTCTTGCGATTAGCTGGGTTAAGAGTCTGCTGAATGTGTCTTGAATTGAGCATGTGCCGTGAGTGTAGGGTTTTTGAGCATTCTGTTCTATGGTGGATTGTCTAGAACTTGCCTGGTGTGTTTATAAAACGAAATGAAGGATGTGAATTGTAGGAGATGATTTAGGCATTTCTTTGAATGAACCAAATTTTTATCCCTCATTTTACCCATAAACTGTACAGTCAAAAGGGGTAAACCTTCTATTTATAGGCTCCAGAAGAAAGGAGCTAACTGTTCTGATGATGCTGGCTGAAAGCTATGAGGGATTTACTCCTTGTCTATGCATACCTACAGGCAAGTAATGCAGTGCCCCAAAAAGGGCGTCAGTACAATAGGTACTGAATATGTAAGGCGATAACTGTAAATAACTAAGTAGTAAAGATAAAGATAAAATGACTGAAAGAAAGGGGACAAAAGTCATACCTGAATAGCTGGGTTTCTATTATCTAGTGTACCAACAACTAAAGCAAACAAGAACCTTACCTAGCCCCCATAAACCGAAAGGTACAACCAGCACAGAACAACCCACCTGGGGTCCCCATAAGCCCTGATGAGTACATGTCAGTCTATATACCCCTATCAAGGTCATAACGGGTCATACTGGTAACTATAGCCGTCCTGCCAATCCCCTGGGTCTGCAACTGAGCTCGCTCGGCTCCTGACTGTATCTGTGTTTGAGTCCAGTGGACTCCTGATATCTACACCCCGGGCACCAAGCTCGTTGGGGGTACGATGCCGATATGACGTATGTATAATAGTCCAGCCATGGAATGGACCCTATGAGGACCTGGGACCCCATATTCATCCCTTGCGGACGGCATACCGCTCTTTCTGGAGCGATGTCATCTCGCCCCTGGCGGGTATCGACACAACTACTAACCCTGGGGTTGGTCACGGAGGGCTATATAGACAAATCAAATCCCAACACAACGTAGAATACTAGTCTCAGCTAATAACAACAACTCTTCATGATTACGTACTTCTGATTCTCTTACTTGGATTTAGACTGAGTTATAACACCATAGGAACTAACTTGCCGAAGGAAACTACCTTAACATACCTCGATTGCTGGTAACTGATTAACTGGCGAGCTTCAGCTCGTATTCAACTGCAATCGTATTATAGGAAGAGTGAGGCTAATTTCAATACTGAATTTGAAGAAAACGATAACTTTATGTATAAATATTAACTATTTTTAAACTTTGCAGATCACGATAGAAAACTTGTAATTTCTCAAGAATCTAGACAGGAGAAATGCTTACTTTAAGCCTGTGATCGTATTGACACCAATTTGGAGCAATTCCAATAACTTTAGCTCGACAGAGTTACGATTCTCCGAGTGAATTTCGCGAAACCAACTCCGTAGCAATACTCCTCGCAGCTTTATACTTCGATACCT
The DNA here is from genome assembly GCA_035772735.1 of Datura wrightii. NCBI lineage: Eukaryota > Viridiplantae > Streptophyta > Magnoliopsida > Solanales > Solanaceae > Datura > Datura wrightii. Next base: position 99,677,516 of record JASDFA010000019.1, on the reverse strand, counting down.
AAAGTTAATTCGGATTTGGGTAGCGTTTTGCGGCGTAAACGGAAGGAAATTATTAATTCTCTTCTCCCTAACCCTCTTCTGGTCGAGTTTAGAAGATGGAATGAAATAAAAATCAAAGGGTGAGACTTATATATACTTAAGGTGGTGGACAGGGCAACATGACACGTACCCCAATGCACCATTTTACGGGCGTGTCACGGGCCCAATGCGGAGGAGCAAGGTCCGTGCCACGTTGCCCCTTTGGGCAGCTAGCCTGGCCTTCTCCCGCGCAGTCCGGTCCCTGTACTCATTCAACGTGATCAATACCAATGCTTACGTGATCACGTGTGTATTCCCGAAAAAATTATGAGTCCATGGAAAACACAAACCCTAGTTATTCTTCAATCTTGATTTACATCATAATTTCAATTGTTGCTTTAATTATTATTTTCTTAAAACCCCCAAATAGGAGTAACTAACCAACAAGTTCACTTACCGGTATTAGTCTAGATTTTCCATATTCCCTGTGGGTTCGACCCCAACCTCTTTGTTGGGTTCTTTATTGACAACGTCCGCTTCATACTTCAGTAGGAGGTATGAGTTTGAGCGTTATCAATAGTCACTAGAAAAGATAAAACAACAATTAGTGACCAACAACTTAAGAGTGAATTTGACCTGAAATATATTAAGGAGGCACTCAATTTTGATAGAGAAAAATCTTGAAGAATTAGCATGGAATTATCCAAAGTAAAAAAAGATCTTGAGAGAGACAGTCGTTGGACTCAATCATCACAGATTCTCTCTAAGCTTAGTAGTAGAACACATGGTGTAACAACTGGCTTAGAATTTGAAAAGAAAATACCTAAAACTGAATATGAGAAAGAAGGATTGTGTTTTCTTTGTGGTAATACAGGACATCTTAAATATAAGTTTTCAATGGCCTTAATGCAAAGAGAAAGAAACTTGAATGTTGTTAAGAAAAGAAACACCAATCTTGGTGAAAATCATGAAACCGGTAAATGGAACATGTTCTCTTATGTATTTTCAAAATGGACAAAAGAGATTTAATTCATCCTTTTGTTCAAAGAAAAGGACACAAGCTAGTTTGGGTTCCTAAAGCTAACCTCTGATTGTTTTGCAGGATTGAGTGAAAGGAAGCAAGCAAAAATGGTATATGGATAGTGCTTTCTCAAGGCATACGATTGGGGATAAACTAAAGTTCCTTTCACTCATGGATATGAAGAGAGGTAGTGTAGACTTTGAAAATGGTTTGAAAGAAAAAGAATATGTGACCTTGAAAAGATTGATAGCCTTGTGATAGGGGGAACAATGGATGAAACACATAGATGAACCTGGTCTAACACAAGAATCTCAATAAAATAAATTGGGGATGATTAATTGCATGAGTATCCCTCAATGATTGGCTAGAATTAATGTGTTCAACATGAAATATGTCTTAGTTGAAAATATTCTACTCAGTCTTGTGCAATTATACGTATGTCCTTATACCATGATAATTACATTATCTCACTTAGTCTAATGATATTACCCTTATTGTCTTAGTTGAACTATCTTGTATTGAGGAAATTTCAGATGATAAACATGGTTCATTAGCCAATCTAGGTATGTGCCCCATCTTTTGTAATTAATTATGTCTAAGCCATGTACCAAATCTAGTGACGTGTTTCATGAGTTAGTTTCTTATCTGTTAAATCCAAAAGGAAGTCATCCCTTCCTCATAATTGAAAAAGCACTTTAAACTGCCAAAATTCTTCAAAGTGCAGGTTATATTTGATCTTGAAAACTGCACATCAATCACCATAATCACACTTTATCAAGAAGTCTTCTTTTACTTGGACTCAATTTTCTTGAAATCTGAGAATGGATTCACTAAAAAAATGAAGTGAAGATCAGTGAGATTTCATAAAATATCACAAAGCTTGAGTTTGTTGAACTTTCGTGATCTAAAATCTCACTTCATCAAAGTATGTTTGACATAATGGTATCACCCTATAAAACTCCATTCTATTTTTGAATGAATCTTGGAAGTTTTTGGTGATAGGGGAATGAACTAGTAGTACTCAAGAAACATCAAGTGGATATACTTAGTTTTTATGAAAAAAGGGATATTGGTGTTATTGAGAAGAGTTCTAACGGTTCTCTTGAAAATAAAAGTGTTGAAGGAAGATGTAACAAGTGAGGGAGAAAGTTTGGGTGGTCCCGAGACTGAACCTAGTTCACCCTATGGGTACAATCTTTGTGATGAATGATAAATATTTGACAAGGGGGATTTCAGTTGAAAAAATATTAGTGAAGTCATGAAACATGTTCTGCAACCTGGTTCATTAAAACTTGATAGAGAGGGGGATGCTTCATATTTTAGAGTTGTGTCAGATGCTGAAAAAGAAAAATCCATTCTCATGAGTTCTATGAATTTGGTCCCTCCAAGTATCTGCTTTCTTTAGACTGTCACTAGTTTAGGCATTCCTTTGCAATTCTCTTTCTTATCTTTTCGGTTTTCATGGCTTTGGTTGTAATGAAATTGCATAGAGTGTGGTGGTGTTCACACTTGTTTATGACAATCTGTTTCTCTTTACATTGATGTGTTTTCTTGGATGGTTAATATCCTTAGATGAATGTTTGAGAAATTTTGATAACTTTTATGATTGTATTTGTGAAACCCCTAGTGGCCATGAGTGTTATATTGCTATCATTCAACTAATCTTTATGAACAATGGAATAGTTTTTTCGATGATGCCAAAGAGGGAAGATGTATATGCTTGTAATATTTATAACTTAGTATTATAATATTCTGACCTGGTTGATTTGAGTGGTTCTTTGGGCAGATTGAAAGAGGATACAAATGATATGAGTTTGTCATCATAAAAAAGGGGGAATTTGTTAGGATTTGGCATATTTTGATGATTAACAAAATATTGGTGGAACAGGTAAGTCAAACTGTTTCAATGGTACACTGTCTCAAGGAGGTGAGTTTGAAAAATAATAAAAACTAAATAAAGACAAGTGTGCAAGAATCAAGGAATGGATAATAAAGCTACATCACACAAACTCAAGGAAATAAACATGTGCTGAATTGAAGTATTGGATTTTACTACAATATTAAAGAAATATAGAGTTTGAATTGAAGAAGGAGTCTCACTTGAAGTAGAACTCTAAGTCAAGAAGAATTTGAATTGATGGGCAGTTTGAAGTGCAGAACAACTCACTGAAGAGTTGTACATATGTTGAATTGAATTATTGGAGTTCGACTACAATACTTAAAACAAGAAGTTTGTCTTGAAAATGGAGTCTCACTTGAAGTAGAACTCCAAGTAAAGAAGAGTTTGAGTTGATGTGTAGTTCAAGGTAAAGAAGAACTCTTTGAAGAACTCCTAATTAATGCATAAGTTCAGCTGTGTGAAGCAAGAAGTTTGTGTCCATCTCAAACACTATCACATGAAGAAGTCCTTATCCTAAAAGTGTTTGTGTTTAACCAACTTTCTTTCACTTGTTATTATAAATATGCAGGCCTTTAATTGAAGAGATGTACACACCTATGTTGAGAGAAATAGCATAAATCAAAGCTTAAAACAAAGATTATTCTTACATTCCTGTCTAACCATTCAAGTGCAGAGGTTGATACAAAGAACCAGATTGTAGAACCTGTTTCATGGATATGTTTCATAGTGTCTTCAATTCTAGTTTTTTGTATTAGGATTGTTATTGAGTTGTACCTATTTCCAGCTTTCTTAGAAGCATTGTTTAGGTATTTTTCTTAGGAAAAATTAGCTTCAAGTTAGGGGTAACTTGGAGCGTCATAACTTTCTTTTTGATTGTTGTAAGAGGGATTAGAGTTAGTTCCTAGGTTTCAAGTGTTTGTAATCTAAATTTTGTTGAGGCTCACAATGTTAGTGAAGGTTGGGGAAAATCCTGCAGAGGTGTAGGTCGTGGTTTCTCATCCTTGTTAGCCGGGTGCTTTCCACATTAAAATATTGTGTTTTTTACTTATTGCTTTTACTGCTTAGTTGAAACACATTAAGCAACCTGTTTCACTCATAGGCGGCAAGCTAAGCTAAGTAACTAAAATAGTGGTCGTGCAGCCTATCATTTATTATTAGGATGCTTATTTAAATTAACCATTGATCCTAATAGTGTTGATTTTAGGAAACCTTCACATCATGAAGTTCTTGAAAAAACATAGTCTATGCCGTGAATTGAATGTTGTATACTTTTTGTGTATCAAGGAACAAATGTTATAGTTGGATAACAATATCAAATTTTCTAATTTATGTCAAAATTTTCTTAATATTTTTAGTTTTAATAATGATTAAGGCAAACAATAATTCATAAATTTAATGAGTTCATTCAATACCGCCAAAGCGCGGGCAAATTACCTAGTATCATATAAAATCAAAGAAAAAACATATAATTTATTCTCAAAAAATAGCTAAACATGGGCGAATAAATGGGTAACTACGCCCAACATCACCACCCCATACTTAAACTATTGTTTGTCCTCCAACAATCTACTATTTCCCCACTCAAATCCAACCACAAAATTCACCCTATGAACAAGTCTACTTACATTCAGGGTCATTAGATAAGTTTATCAATCTCCAACAATCTACTCAATATGCTTATAAGATCAACATTCAAAGGTCACAAATTGAAATCACTTAGATTATAAAACTAACTCAATAAGATATATTGTAATACCCCGGAAACCCTAAGATCAGAATCGGGAGTTGAAATGGAGAAAACATGATTTTCTGCACCAAGTCACAGGACGAATCGTCTAGTGATCCGTCAGATGACCACGAGTCGTTAAGTGACTCATGGTGAGGAGTTTTACTTATTTGAAAATTTTCAAGTACTCGTGGTCAACCCCACGATCCCTTAGGTCACCCGTGGTCAAGAATGGTCAAAGGAAGAAGAGAAGCTGGCAGTATTGGTGATGAGTCATCACTACGACTCATTGGGTGCACCACAAGTCTTGGTGTCCCCTGTGATGACTCCCAGGTGAGTTTTGGTAGTGTACTTGATGGATGACCATGAGTCGTGGCCAAGGGGACGACTCGCCCAGTCCCTCATTGGGACGGACAGTCTGTTTTTCCTTGAGAGTTTATTAAGGGTTTTTTCATAATTTCTATGTTCCTAAGGCCTAAACTATGTCGTTTTAAGGTCAGAATGGAGTGTTCTAAGAGGAGTTAAGTCATTCTAAGCCTATACTAATTCATGCATGCAAGTATAGAAGTTTGAGAGGTGATCAAGGCTAGCTCTTCAAAGTTCTTCCTCAATTCTCTTTGAGCTATAAGGAAGTGTGAAAATCAGATCTCTTCAGGTATGTGAGGCTATGAATGGGTGCAATTTTCCACACCCATGCTCAATTCCCTCTCAATTCGTGATGTTCTAATTGATGATTCCATGGGGATTTTACCCAATGCATGAATTCCTAAGTTTTAATCATGGGTATGATCTAAGCATGTTTGAATGATGAATTATGATTAATGGGCAGATTTTACAATATTTTAAATTATAAATTATATTTTCAAATTTTATAAACTATGATGCCTCTCCATGAAGGTTCATGAAAGTTGAGATCTACGAGATATATGCTTAAGTATGATGTGATGCTCATGAAGAAAGTATGATTTCGAAATACCCATAGTTATGTTCATATTTTCAAAGTGATCAAGTTGATTTCAAGTATGTTTAAGTATTGGGTAAGCCCATATTATCAAGTATGATTTATGTTTTCATGAATTAGCTTACAACATGGTTTTGGAGTCAAGATTCTTATCATTTTTAGCTTGTGGTATGATTTGAGCCAAGGCTCCTCATGTTATGATTTCAGATTATGCATGTATGTGTTATTTATCTTCGTCACTAGACGATGGCCTGCTTCATTGAAAAATGATGGAGCATATGTATATTTTTTGGAGTAGTGTCTATCACCAAGTAGGCTAAGGGTCGGTCAACCCTATGCCTCAGAACTACGCGCCAATGTAGGTATGATCAGATTATTTGGGACTACCTTTGTAGCATTCCCTTGCCCCCAAGGGGCCTTGAGCTTGATATCGATATCATAGTAGTGCCCTTAGCCATGACAAGGCTTTGGACGGCTCTGCCCACTTGAGTGTGATAGTCGGGACCACGTAAGCTCTATCATGGTAATGTCGGTTATATGACGAGTCTCCAATTATTCCTCATAATTTCAATTATGCATGTACATCAGTAATGATATTATGTTTTCTGAAGGTTTGACCCAATTTTTAGTTTTACTTATGATTATCAATTTTCAGCTTTGGGTCATTCGATTCAGTTATGATGTTCAGTCATATTTATATCATGATTTCAAAAAATAGCATGCAAGCCCTATTCTCAGTTTCTTATCTTGATTATGTTTTATATTATGCATGTTCAATGATTTTACTTACTTAGCAGTTTTACTTACCTTGCATACTCAGTACATTCCATGTACTGACCCAATACTCTATGCTGTATCGTTTCATGATATAGGCTCCGATATCCAGGCTCAGTCCCGCCACTAGTCAGATTGTCAGAGTTGTCTTTCCTCAGCCTCAGTTGGTGAGTCCTCATCTTGTGAGGATCCTTCTTATCAGTTGTATGTCGTATTTTCAGTTTTCATACTATAGCGGGTTAGGTGGGGTCTTGTCCCATCAACTTATCAGCATTAGAGGTTTTTTCGAACATAGACTGTATTCAGCTTTAGATTGATGAATATATTTTGATATTAAATTTTGTTTAGACTTTTTCCATGTTATTTACAATGATCTTCCGCTTACCTATGATTTAGTTGGATGTATGTTCATGCAATGGGTCAACTTGGAGCCTCTTGGGGTTTCTTTTCCCATGTATCGATCCGGACCTATGTTCGGGTCATGACAAACTTGGTATTAGAGCATTAGGTTTGAAGTGTCCTAGGGTGTCCAAAAGACGCGTTAAGTAAAGTCTTTTTTATAGGTATGAAGCGCGCCACACTTATGATGAAGAGGCTACGAGACGTTTAGGAAATGTTCCCTTCTTTTATGATCTAAGTCGTGCGATGAAATGTCTCTCTATCCTTCTAACTCATGCTATATGCATTTGCAGAATCATGCCTCCCTACAGAGTTAATGGAAGGAGAATCGAAAATGGAAATGGCCACGAGGACGGCAATGGAGACGGGCATAAGCAGGCCTCACCAGTCCATCAGGAGCATATACCCGAGCCAGTTGCCCATGCGGAGTTCAGGGCAGCTATTCAGATGTTAGCCCAGGCCTTAACCAACCAAGTCAATCAGCAGGCGGTGGCGCATGTCCCTCAGAATGGGAATGTGACAACAACAAGAGTTAGAGACTTTTTGAGAATGAACCCTCCCGAGTTCCTTAGGTTGAAGGTGGACGAGGATCCACATGAGTTTGTTGAGGAGATTTTGAAGATCACCCAGATTATAGGGGTGAATGGGAAGAAGTGCGCTGATTTGGCCTCGTATCAGTTGAAGAGGGTCACACATATTTGGTTCAAGAATAGAAGGATAGTAAGGCAGCTGGAGCAGGCCCTATTAGTTGGGATGAGTTCCATGCCACTTTCCTAGATCAGTTTTTCCCTCGGGAGATGAAGGAGATCAAATCGACCAAGTTTGTGAATCTAAAGCAAGGAAATATGACGGTTTAGTAATATGCCTTAGAGTTCACTCATCTGTACAAGTATGCACCTGAGATGGTGGCAGATAAGAGAGGCTGTGTGAGCAGGTTTGTATAGGGGATGGCAGACTACTTGGTCAGGGATTGCTGGACCGCGATGCCTTTTTGGAATATTGACTTTGTTCGGATAGTACTGTACACCCAGCAGATAGAGGCAGTATAGATGAGTGAGTGGGAGAGGGAGGCCAAGAGGGCCAGGACTGATAGCATCGGATTCTCCCAGCAGAGGCCTAGTGGGCACCGTCAGCAATCCCACTAGAAATCTTCTGCCCCAGCACCTTTGCCTATGAGTGTTCCATCTAGGTCTAGGTGCAATCAAAGGGGACGAGCATCAGGCTTGAGAGGTCAGAGTAGCAGACCCATAGAGACTATCCCTCTAGAGTACAACAAATATGGCCGGAGACACACAGGCCAGTGTCTGGTGGGTACAGATACTTGGTTCGGTGCAGGAAGCCCGGACACATGCTTAGGAATTGTCCAGCAGCCAAAAAGGGTCATGATAGGGGTCGAGGCCCAACTTCCAGTTCAGCAGCTCAACCAGCACACCTAGCTCAATAGGGGGCATCTACTAGTACAGGTGGCGGACAACGCTAAAATAAATTTTATTCCCTAGCATCCTGTCAGGAGCATGAGGTCTCCCTAGACTTAGTCACTGGTATGTTACGAGTAATCAACCTTAATGTATATGCTTTGTTAGATCCAAGGGCTACTTTGTCTTTTGTGACACCCTATGTTGCTCGTAATTTTAGAGTCAGTCCTGAAATCTTATCAGAACCCTTCTCAGTCTTTACTCCAGTTGGTAATTCAGTTATAGCTAGATGGGTGTATAGAAATTGCCCTATCATAGTCCTTTAGAAAATCACCTTAGCTGATCTAGTACAGTTAGCCATGACAGATTTTGATGTTATCCTCGGCATGGATTGGCTATTTTCATGCTATGCCTCAGTCAATTATAGAAGCCATGCTGAAGAGTTTAGATTTCCGAGTGAGCCAGTCATATGGAAGGGTAGTTCAGCTGTGCCTATAGGTCATTTCATGTCCTACCTTAAGGCCAGAAGGATGATTTCTAAGGGTTGCGTGTGCCATCTAGTTAGGGTTAAGGATGTTATGTCCAAGACCCTGACTATCTAGTCAGTTCCAGTAGTATGTGAATATCCAGAAGTGCTCCCAGATGATCTACCAGGAATTTCTCCCGAGCGGGAGATTGATTTTGGTATTGACATTCTTCCCGATACGCATCCTATATCTACTCCTCCTTATAGAATGACTGCAACCGAGCTAAAGAAGTTGAAGGAGCAGTTGAAGGACCTTCTAGACAAGGGTTTCATTAGACCTAGAAAATCCCTGTGGGGTGCACCAGTTCTCTTTGTCTGCAAGAAAGATAGTTCCCTTCGTATGTGCATTAATTATCAACAATTGAACAAGGTCACCATCAAGAACATGTATCCTCTCCCCAGGATTGATGATTTGTTTGACCAGCTTCAGGGTGCTAAGTGCTTTTCAAAGATAGATCTCAGATCCGGGTACCATCAGCTCAGGGTTAGGGAGAGCGATATTTGAAGACAGCCTTTAGGACTCGGTATGGTCATTATGAGTTTATAGTTATGTCTTTTGACTAACGAATGCTCCTTAAACTTTTATGGATTTGATAAATAGGGTGTTCAAGCCATATCTGGACAATGTTCGTGATTGTGTTCATCGATGATATCCTTATATACTCTCGGAGCGAGGAGGAGCATGCTGCTCATTTGAGAGTGGTGTTACACACTCTTAAGGATCACCAGTTGTATGCTAAATTCAGTAAATGCGAGTTTTGGTTGAACTCGGTGGATTTTTTAGGTCATGTGTTGTCAAGTTAGGGTGTACAGGTAGACTCTCAAAAGATAGAGGCGGTGAAGAATTGGCCTAGACCAGTGAATCCTTTGGATATCAAGAGTATCTTGGGTTTAGCTGGGTATTATCGGAGATTTGTTGAGGGGTTTTCATTCATTGTAGCCCCGTTGACTTAATTGATCCTGAAGAAGCTGAAGATCCAATGGTTGGAGGCTTGTGAGAAGAGCTTCCAAAAGTTGAAGACTTGACTCACCTCAGCACCGGTGTTAACCCTACCTGAGGGTACTGATGGGTTTGTGGTATATTGTGATGCTTCGAGGATCAGCCTTGGTTGTGTATTGATGTAGCATGGTAAGTTATAGCATATGCTTCAAAGCAGTTGAAGGTGCATGAAAAGAACTATCCGACCCATGATCTTGAATTGGCGGCGGTAGTATTTGCCTTTAATATTTGGAGACACTATTTGTACGGGGTCCATGTGGATGTGTTTACGGAACACAAGAGCCTACAATATGTGATTACCCAAAAGGATCTAAATCTATGCCAAAGGAGGTGGTTGGAGTTACTCAAAGATTATGATATGAGTGTCCTTTAGCTTCCTGGGCAAGGCTAATGTGGTAGCAGACGCTCTTAGTAGGCTTTCTATGGAGAGTGTGCCTCATGTAGATGAGGGGAGGAAGGAGTTGGTGAAGGATGTGCATCGTCTTGCACGGTTGGGAGTTCATTTGGTTGACTCGACCGATGGTGGTGTTATTATTCAGTCGGATCAGAGTCATCCTTGGTAACTAATATAAAGGCTAGACAAGACGAGGACCCTATTTTGGTAAAGTTAAAGGAAGCTGTTCAGAATCAGAAGGTAGAAGTCTTCTCCAAAGGGGGAGATGGTGTGCTTCAATATCAGGGTCGTTTCTATGTTCCAGATGTTGATGATTTGACAGATCGGATGTTGCACGAGGCTCATGGTTCCAAATATTTCCAACATCCAGGTGCCACCAAGATGTACCGTGACCTACAGAAAGTCTATTGGTGGAATGGAATGAAGAAGGACATTGCAGAATTCGTGGCTAAGTGTCCGAATAGTCAACAAGTCAAGATGGAGCATCAAAGTGCGAGAGGTGTATTTAAAGACATCAGTATTCTTACTTGGAAGTGGGAGGAAATCAATGTGGACTTCATCACAGGGTTGCCTCGCACTTGTCGATAGTATGATTCCATTTGGGTGGTCGTGGACAGGTTGACCAAAGCAACTCATTTTCTACCGGTCAAAACTATCGATTCAACGGAGGATTATGCTAAATCGTACATTCGGGAGTTAGTTCGGTTGCATGGAGTGCCATTGTCCATCATATCAAATAGAAGTACTCAATTTACCTCCTAGTTTTGGAGATTGTTTCAAAAGGGACTTGGTATGCAAGTCAAGCTCAGTACAACTTTTCACCTGCAAATAGATGGTCAGGTGGAGCAAACTATTTAGACTCTCGAGGATATGTTGAGAGCGTGTGTGATTGACTTTAAGGGTGGTTGGGATGATCATTTGCCTCTCATTGAGTTTGCGTATAACAACAGCTACCATTCTAGCATTCAGATGGCTCCATTTGAGGCTCTCTATGGGCGGATATATAGATCATCTATTGGTTGGTTTGAAGTCGGTGAAGCTGCAATGATAGGACCAGATTTAGTTATGAGGCTATGGAGAAAGTTCATCTTATAAGGGACAGGCTGAAAACAACTCAGAGTCGCCGGAGAGAACTTGAGTTTGAAATCGATGATTGGGTGTTTATGAAGGTATATTCCATGAAGGGAGTGATGAGGTTCGGAAAGAAAGAGAAACTCAGTCCTCGTTATGTTGGCCCGTACCGAATTATGAAACGGGTTGGCAAGGTAGCATATGAGTTGGATTTTCCCTCATAATTAGCTTTAGTCCATCAAGTTTTCCATGTATCGCTCTTGAAGAAGTGTTTGGGGGATCCAACTCTAGTTGTTCCAGTGGACAATGTCGATGTGAAAGACAACCTTAGTTATGAAGAGGTTCCGGTGGAGATACTGGATCATCAGGTTCGTAAGTTAAGAAAAAAAGAAGTAGCTTCATTTAAAGTTTTATAGAGGAATCAACATGTTGATGAAGCTATGTACGAAGCCGCAACAGATATGATGGCTAGATACCCACATCTATTCCCTTCCGGCTCAGTTTCAGCTTGAGGTATCAGTTTCTTCCTTAATACTCTATTCAATTTCATGTTCAACTCATGTACCTCAATTTCTTTCATGTAAATGGTTGTATGTGTGGTTTGGGAATTCAGTTCAGTCATGTAGTTTAGTTCGGAGGCAGCCATTCTGTCAGTTTTCATCTTATATGATCAGTATTTGAGTATGATGATTGCATTTCTCTGCATTTCAATATGTTTTCTAACATTCAAGGATGAATTTTACTAAGGGGGAGATATTGTAATGCCCTGGAAAACCTAAGATCAGAACAGGGAGTTGAAACAGAGAAAATAGGATTTTCTACACCAGGTCACAGGATGAGTCGTCTAGTGACCCGTCAGGATGACCACAAGTCGTTAAGTGACTCATGGTGAGGAGTATGACTTAGTTGAACATTTTCATGTTTGGGGTGACCACGGGTGTGACCACGAGTTGTGGTCAACCCCACGATCTGTTAGGTCACCCGTGGTCAAGGCTGGTCGCAGGAAGAAAAGAAGCTGGCAGTGTTGGCGACGGGTCATCACCATGACTCATTGGGTTCACCACGAGTTGTGGTGTTCCCCTTGATGACTCCTAGGTGAGTTTTGGCAGTGTACTTGACAGATGAAAGACCACGAGTTGTGGCCAAGGGGATGACTCATCCAGTCCCTCGTTGGGACTGGCAGTCTATTTTTCCCTGCGAGTTTATTAAGGGCTTTTCTATAATTCCTGTGTTCCTAAGGCCTGGAAAGGCTTTGGACGACTCTGCCTACTTTAGTGTGATAATCGGGACCACATAAGTTCTATCGTGGTAATGTCGGTTATAGGACAAGTCACCCATTGTTCCTCATGATTTCAGTTTTGCATGTACATCAGTCATGATGTTATGTTTCAACAGGTTTGACCCAATGTTCATTTTGACTAATGATTATAAATTTTCAGCTTTGGGTCATTCAATTTGTTTATGATGTTCAGTCATTATCAGATCATGATTTCAGAAAATAGCATGCAAGCCCTACTCTAAGATTCTTATCTTGATTATGTTTTATATTATGCATGTTCAACGATTTTACTTACTTAGCGGTTTTACTTACCTTGCATACTCAGTACATTCCACGTACTAACCACATACTCTATGCTGTATCATTTCATGATATAAGCTTTGATATCTAGGCTCAGTCCCACTGCTAGTCAAATTCTCAAAGTGGGCTTTCCTCAGCCTCAAGTTGGTGAGTCCTCATCTTTCGAGGACCTTTCTTATCAGTTGTATGTCGTATTTTCAGTTTTCAGACTATAGTGGGTTAGTTGGGGTCTTTTCCCATCAATTCATCAGCATTAGAGGCTTTTTTAGACATAAACTGTATTCAACTTTAGATTGATGAATGATTCTGAAATTAAGTTTTGTTTAGACTTACGCCATGTTTTTTACAATGATCTTCCGCTTACCTATAATTGAGTTAGATGTATATTTATTTCATGATTTGACTTGGAGCCTCTTGGGGTCTTTTGTCCTGTGTCTCGATTCGGGCCTATATTCGGGTCGTGACATATGTTTGGGCCAACATGAATCATATGTAATTTAGCAATCAAGATACACTAAAATCTCACCATTATGTTCCCTGATCATGCCCAAATTACATCTCACAATGAAGTATAAAGCAGTCGCTGTCAAATTAGTAACCTAACTAGGTTGGAGTTGGTCCCATAGGTAATAAGGAAGAAATAATATGTTATTGATGAGTAAATCAGTCGCTAGTCAATATTTCGAAATGGGGGTTGCAAATAAAAATAAAAGGTAATTCTAAACAATGATTGAGTTGTTATGAAGTTGATGACAAAACAAGGATTGTGCTCCCCGTGATTTCATAACGTAGTAGGATTATTTTATTAGTGATCTATCCTGATGAATTTTGTGTAAGATTGACGATTAAGTTCATCTAACGTCTTTCGACCTACATAGATGAATTTCACCTAAATCCTCTCAAACTTTATTAGGTGTGTATATTTTTCCCTCGCTATAAGTCTTGGATTAACTATCCGCGGTTAGAGCTCAAGTTAATTAGATGAGGGTTGGTAGCCTCAAATTTCTATTGTTATTCTCTTTTCCTAACTTCATCTTTTTTGGTCAAGCAAGTTGACGGTACATGCACATTTCAGCATTTGCAACCGCTAAAACTCATTAAAATGAAAAGAATAACAATTCACTCAATTCACCATTCAAGAATCACTATTTTATTTTGCCTACTTATATTAGTCCATCATGGTTCCCATGATCCTAGCTCAAGAGATTTAGCCGCTCATGTTTGAGAAAAAATAACATAAGATTTATAAGAAGTCACAATGAGATACTTACAATAATATGGAATTGTTTGACAATGTCACGACCCAAAATTTCATTGAGCCAAGAGGATACCAACCATCCCCGTAGGTGAACCCCGTTCCTTTATTAATTATTTGACAATATAAGTAATGCGGAAGTAATATAAAAGAAGAAACTAACTGTTATAAGTATGGAATAAATGAGTTAAAAAATCAAAACCATCCCAAAACCTGGTGACACCAGTGATATCGCTCAATACATCTCTCCAAATTAAGGGAGGTGGCAGCGATCTTTGTCAAAAACAAAATTTTAATGGATGTGGGGGTCGAATCCCACCGAGAATTGAATTAGATCAACCCAGAATTATAAAAATAAATCAATTTAGCATGCATCATTGTTTATAATGTATCATTGAAAATTAGGGGGAAAAGAATGAACTATAAAATTCTAGTTTCAAAGCAAAAACAAGGCAAGTTTGATTGTTGCAAGTAATGAGAACGAACTAGGGATGTGCTTTTGACGAAGAATTGATTGGATTGGGGTTAATTAACTAGTCTCAAATATCAATTAAAAAACTAGTATCAAATATCAATTAAAACATGACTAACAATGTCTAAGGCTACACTCGATGTTTCCGAACCACTTGGATGAATTTGCCTTGGGTTTTCTCTAATCCCAAGGTCACAACTATTAATCAACCACCAAAAACTTGAGGAAGAGATGAGGTATCTCTAGCTTTATCCCTCTAATGGATTGTGGAAATGGATTTTGACTATCTTTAGCTCAACTCCACGTATTCATAACCCAATTCCTTACTAATGCTTTGTCACCCAGATCTTACTCCTCTCTTTCAAGCAAAAGCAAGATAAGAAAAGTAAATTAATGTTTGAAACCATTAATTATAACATTTACACTTGGAGTAAACACTATATTCATGCATTATAATTGAATTTAAGACTAAATCAACAACACCCAATCCATTATAATCCCTAGTCATACACACAATCCTAGCAACTAGATTAGCGACTCATGGATGAAGCTAAAGAGAAGATACCAATGGGTAATTCATTAACATTCATCATATTGAATAGAAATTCAAGATTTCAAATTGCAACAATGGTGCACTTTGCTCAAATTAGCAAAGAAGAAGAAGAAGAACAATGTACTCTCCTCTTTCTTTCTCTACTTCTCTCTACAATTCTTAGTTAAGATGTATAAGTTATGTCATGTATGAGTATAATTGGGATAATTATGCATATTCCCTTTTTACACAACTTTCCTCAAATGTCCTTGAAGCTTCCACATTAAATTTATATTAGAGTTGGTCAATTTTGCCTTGTCAGCGATTTGGTCACTTGAGCGACACCTGCAAATTTGCGAGTCGCAAATCTTCCGCAAGTCTGAACAGATTTTCTTGGACTCCTTTTATAGTTGCACGTGCGTTTCGCAGGTGCCAACCTATGCCTCGCATGTGCTCTTCAACTCAAGACCAATTCTCACTACGCGATACCTGCGTTTCGCAGGCGCAAACGTGTGGTACGCAAGTTCTTGCTTCCAATAGACTGTTTCTTTGTTTAATTCCTTTGCTTTTCTTCTCTTAATCCAATACCTGCAAAATCAAAGAGAAAAGGCATAAAACCTTCCTAATTGATGTAAAAACCATGCAAAAGCTCATACTTAAGAACTATTTACCAACTCATCAAACCTCCAAACTTGAACCATTTCTTGTCCTCGAGCAAGGCATTCTCTCACAATTAATAATCGCATTGAGCATTCACATCACAAGAGCTGCTTAAGGAACTCCTAAAGCTTAAGAAAACCCCAAAAATCTCACACTAACTCAAGAAAAATAAAAAAGACTCAAAACATGTTGCACAAACTCAATTAGTAACCGCAAGCATTTGGAACATCTTATTTTTATTCTTTCACTTCAAAACAGTGGGTATTTTCAATCAAAGCAAGCTCAATAAGCATTTCAAGTCATTGACAATTAAAATTCAAGGTTTGTCTTAAAGTTCACTACACAACTTGTCTCATTCACACATCTCAATTGAAAGAATAATTTTAGCATGTACTCCAAGGAAGTGATGCTACTCACACAAAGAGAGAATCCCACTCATATTCATGCAATTCACACATACGGATTGTAGAATAAAGCAAAGATGCTCACTCTCTCAAAGACATTCAAGTGCATACATATTTGACCCATAGGCTTGCCCTTCATGTAACTCGTCAGTAATGTAGAGTTGCTACACTCAGAATCTCTAAGGACTCGCGAGTCATAATAATGGCTAGGGGTAAGGGTAGGATAAATTTTAGCTCAGTTACTAGAACCTCCCTAATGCCTTTTGTAAACACAATCAACCATATCGCTACCTTAGTAAGATCGCTCTACCTTATCTCTCCTTATTCATCATTCTCATTTTTCATCAAGAGCCACCCTTGTAATACCTTGGATTCCATATTTACCTTTATTTATTCAAGAGATAACACCTTTCAACTTTTTCTTTTTCTTATATTAATTATAGGTTTTTCAACCAACTATTTCATTCTTTTCCATTGAAGCTCACATATTTTCCATTTTGCATGCCCCCAAACTTAGGGTTTTGCCTCATTTCAATTTATTTCCTTATCCCTCCGCAAATCTTAGGCTTCAAGCCCAATTTTTCTTTCTTTCATCACTAGCAATTAGGGAGGATGGGTGCCGAAGAAGAGGATTAAAAAGGGTAATAGGCTTGCAATGCGGTTTCCAGGGAAAAGTGTTAAAGGCTCAAACATTGGCTCTCAAAGATTGATGTTCAAGAAGGTCATTTTATGGTGAAGTGACTATCCAAAGAAAGCCCAAGAGCATTTTCTAAGTGCAACTACATCTAAGATTTCACCTTGACTCACACTCGGGGCAAGTTCTGGCAATGTGTACACACAAGAAGCAAGTCAAATGCCTCACCATACAAGACATCATACTCTTAAGAGTTCAACTATTTTTCACAATCGAATCAAGGGTATGCTTTAGACAAGCTAGCTTACAAATCAAGAAGCCAAACAAGGAAGGTGTAATTCATGACAAGAGAATGATTATTTTCAAATTCAAAACTCATTGCTATGCCATAAAATTGTTTTTGTGGTACCAATTAAAGTAAGTACAATAATCACTCAAATACATGGCAGTTTCTCTTAAGAAAGTCGCTTCTCAATCTATCATAGGGAAATGTCACCTAGTTCGACACAAAAAAGAAAAGAAAGAAAATTTTTCTCCTTGGGAAAGAATCATGGTATAAAGATAGCCCTTGGAGGTCATTGTTATCTACTATAAACAAAGATGATTTGCAAAGCACGGGTCAAGAATTAATTGGAATGTAAGACCAACCAATAATGGAACTTCATAATTAAACAAAATAAGTATTTCAAAACTGACCCAATAAGGGCGTTCATTCATCTAAGCAAAGCAATTCAAAAATATAAAGGACATCAACAATCAAGCCCGACAAGGGCAACAAGATTCAATACTACCAACAAAGAAAGAAAGAGAGCACTCCCTACCCCCAACTACAAATATTACATTATCCACAATATATAAATTAAGAACAAGGATGGGTAAGAACTCCCTGAATCAACTACTCCTCATTATCAACATCATCATTGGCTACCTAGGCTTCACCCCTATTGTCTTCATGTTCAGCCTCATCGTCCCCCTCCCCCCAAGCTCACAAACAAATCATCAATAGGACTGTGGGCTGTGTATGGGGCATCCATGGCTTCATCAAGGAAGGTTATATCGATATCGGCCATGGGTGCCCTACTTCTTAGTTCTCTCACATCATCCCGGAGAGATGAGATAGCAACTACATCAACTAGGGAGCACAACTTGTTCAAGTTGTCAAAAACATCCTTCCTCACCTTCTTTACTGACCGCTGGATGAGGGATGGCAGATTCTAGGTCAATCTTTTAAGTTGATTGTCATGAGAGTGCGTTATTTCAGCCACCTTTTGAAGCCTATTTGACCTAGAGGATGAAGGTGGTGAAGAAGACCCCTAGAATGGTACCTCCTCAGAAACATGTATCGACATCTTGGGGTTTGGCTCATTGAGGTTAGGTGCCAGTGGGGCTTCATCGAGGTCATGGGTGGTGGAGCCTTCTAGGACATCCCAGGTTTGCAGCCTTTTCCTCTTGCTCTTGGGAGCATCAACGTCGCTCTTCTTGTTAACGCCAACCACACCGGTGGGGAGCTAGGCTTTTCATTCGAGAAATAAGGGACCCCTACCTGAGCGCATAGTAGGCTGATGAGAATATGATAGGGCATGGAGATACCTTTTTGCCAAGATTTTCTATTCATTTGGATGATGACCACTTCACTGAAATTTATAGGCACTTCAGACGTGATACAAGCAATCAGGATGGCCACCTCAATGTGTATCCTCTAATCATTTTTGGAGGGCATGAGGCGATAACACACAAACTCTAGCCCCAGTTTGGCTTCAAATTTGAGGTATTGGTGTGCAATATCTCCTCCCTTAGTAGCCCAAAGAGGCTGACCATTAGCAATGACTCGGGCCACTCATTCCAGTTGAGTTTCTTTGTTAGCCACCTTCATTGCAAACTTAGTCCTTTAGTCAATTTCATCTTCCCAATAAATAAAATTAATGGCATCCACGGTGATATCTACTTCCACACCATGGACCATGACTGATGAGAGACAGGGGAATTCATCGACTTTCCCTTTTGTGTTTCATGGAATCTTGCTTGATATAAGGCATAGAATTCTAGAACCAAGTTAGGGAAGAAACCGGGTAAAGCATCCGTGAAAGCATGCCAATGCCTCTCAGCAAATTGTTTGTTGATGTTGGAGAAGTCATCCCCTAGCCCTGCTAGACCAAAGCAGTTCTCCATAGTGATTGACCGGCCTTGATAGTTGAGGTAATACTCTTTCATGTTTGGCACATAGAACACTATAGCATCGCGACTAGTTGTCAGGTTTTGCGGCTCGTTAGCCTTACCCTTCTCCTTGATCTTTAAGAAGGTTGAGGCCTTCCCCTTGTCCAATTGCTTGGATGATGTCATATTCCTGCAAGACCATGTGCGTGCCGTACACAAACCAGAATTTTTTTGTATTTTTCATAAATAAAGTAAAAGGAAACAACTATGCTAAGCTAATGAATCAAATAGAAAGAGATTGGATATCCAACAAAATAGAATATCAATTTCAAACAACTGGAAGCACCTGCGCTGCACCTGTGTTTTGCAGGTTGGGACCTACGGTTCAGACGTGTCGTAGGTGTGAGGCAGAAACTTAACCAAATTTGCCCAGTACCTGTGTTACACCTGCATTTCGCAGATGGAAATCCATGATTCACAGGTGCAATGCAGGAGGTAGGTAGTGTACCGGAAACTCAACCCACCACCTGTGTTACAACCTGCGTTTCGCAGAGCGAGATCCGCGATTCACAATTGGTTAACAGTGATCAACATCGATTTTTATGCTCTACATTGACTATTTTACAAAAGTATGAGCCCAATCACTATATAATAGGTACTCAGACTTCCTCGAAAGATTAATGAACCATTTCAAACAACAATCACAACCATTTGGACCACTCAATGATTTCCGTTACGATGGACGTTACTCCGTCTATTATCGAGAAACATCAAGTGGCCACTCTAACCCATGTTCAACAAGGCAATATCACATTTAACACTACTCATCCACATTATCACATTTTCATTTATATTCAAAAAATAAAAGAAAAAATGACAATTTTCCCTTACGAAGGATGTCAACCTTTCAATCATCAGAAAAAATCATGTATCTTGAGCAAGTGGGTTACTCATATTTCACTCCCAACTAATGTTTCAAAGCATAAGAGTACATGTAAGAGCCATAACATCAAGCCGTAATACTTCCTACCCAACTAATTTTGCAATGTCAAGCTTATCCACAACACCCATAAACATCAAATTCATCATGAACAAGAAAAACAAGTAATGGGAAGTGGGGGAAAACATGAGTCATGGAAAATAAAGGATATCATGCTTTCTAGGTTACATATATCATGAAATCTCAAGAATCAAAGATGAAAATCAAGAACGCATACCAAATAAAGTGAGTGGTAAAGAGAAATTGAAACTTGAGAATTTTTTTTCTTCAAAGGTAGCTGATTCAAGCCTTTTCTTCTTCTTTGTGGTGTTTGAAATGAGAGGTGATGGTAGAAAATGGTGGATAAATGGTGGGTTTTATAGAAAGGAAGGAGGTGAAGGGATTGGTGGGTATTAAGGTGGGATTAATAGGAGAATGTGGGAAGGTGTAGTGATAGGTGCAGGATTAGAAAACGGGAAAGTGGTGTAGAAAAATGGGGGTTTTGGGAAGTGGAGAGAAGTTTAAAAGACATGGGTCGACCATGGGTTAGGTTTTGTCAATGGATCGGTTAACATTTCAAAATTATTTCATACTTGCACCTGCGCTAGACTTGCAACCGCAGAAGCTAACCTGGGAAACACAGATCAAGGTAGGTGGCCTCTTTTCTTCCCAGTTCACTATTGTGAATATGCGGTAGACCTGCGTTCTATGGGTATGTACCTGCATTTCGCAGGTCTCACATAGGTTGTCCCCATTTTCATAATTTTTTCTAGGTATTCTGACTTGGACCTACTGTAGTCCAACATTTCTCGGTTCCTCACCCATGTTTTGCAGGTGAGACACAGATACACTCAAATTTGCCAGGTTTACTAGTTCCAAGCTGCGCCTGGCCTATGCTTCGCGCATTGGCACTTGCATTTTTCAGGTATGAAGCAGATGCCATCCCTTATTTTCTTCCACTTAGTTCTCAATCCAATCCATCCTACAAAACAAAAACAACAAGAATGTGAAATATTACTGAAATTAGAAAAACTTAGGTTGCCTCCCAAGAGGTGCTTGATTTAACATCGCGACACGATGAGGAGACTTTCCTCTATGGCTCATCCAAGTAGGTGATCCCAATCAAGTAGACTTCTTCCGGAACCCCTAAGTACTTCTTGACTCATTGTCGATTCATCTTGAACTTAAGTGCATCTTCCTTTTTCAAGCTCAATAGCCCCATTTACAAAGACTTGAGATACCTTAAATGGACTGGACCACTTGGATTTTTAACTTTTCTGGAAACAATTGCAACCTAGAATTGAACAAAATCACCCAATCACCCAGAGCAAATCCCTCTGCAAAATTTTCTAATTGTGATAGTGTTTTATTCTGGCCTTATATATGGTAGTGTTTTCATAGGCCCTTATCATAAACTCATCCAATTCATTAAGGTTCTCCATTTGCACTCGGATGACTTTTCCCCAGTCAAGATTCAAACTCTTCAAAGCCCATATGGCTTTATGCTCCAGCTTTACCAGTAAGTGGAAAGCTTTGCCAAAAACTAGCTGGTAAGGTGAAATTCCAATCGGCATTTCGTATGCTGTCAGGTATGTCCACAGGGCATCATCTAGTTTCCTCGCCCAACCTGTTCTATTTGTGTTCATGGTTTTCATCAAGATAGAATTTATCTCCCTGTTGGAGATCTTCACTTGGATTCTTGTATAAGGATGACAAGGGTAGCCACCTTATGCTTCACACCATACTTAGCAAATAAAGCGCCGAACAATTGTTTGCAAAAATGGACCCTTCATAACTGATGATAGCCTGAGGGGTGCCAAACCTTGAAAAAATGTACTTTTTTAAGAATGTTGTCACACTCCTCCCTCATTATTGGGAAAAGCCACTTCTTCCACCTACTTAGACACATAGTCTAAAACCATAAAGATGTAAGTATTTCCATAATAACTCATGCATGGTCCCATAAAATCCAACTCCCACACATCGAACAACTCTACCTCCAGAATTGGTGTCATAGGAAGCTCATGTCTTCTTGAGATACTATAGGAATGCTGACATTAGTCACAATGTTTGACAAAATCATGAGCATCATGATGAAGAGTGGGACAATATAATCCACATTGCAAAACTTTTGCTGCTGTCCTCACACTTTAATAATGGCCCCCAACAGGTGAGAGTGGCATGCTTGGAGAATAGGTATTATTTCTACCTCTGGGACACATCTTTGAATCACACCATTAGCACATATGCGAAAGAGGTATGGCTCATCCCAATAGAATTTTTGAATGTCATATATGAACTTTTTCTTTTGATGGAAGTTTAGGCCTTCGGGCACTATATTGCTAGCCAGAAAGTTAGCAAAGTCAGCGAACCAAGGCACTAGATTGTGAGAGGCCACCAAAATGCGTTCATCAGGGAAGACATCATCTATATCATCATCTCCAACCAGCCTACCATCTTTGTCTATTTGAGAAAGATGATTGGCCACCTGATTTTCACATGCTCTCCTATCTTTAACTTCAAAGATAAATTCTTATAGCAGAAGCACCCATCAGATGAGTCTAGGTTTTTCATCCTTCTTTGTCATAAGATATCGAAGTGCTGCATGATTGGTGTGCACCACAACTTTGATCCCCAACAGATATGATCAAAATTTCTCAAAGGCAAATACTACCACAAACAGATTTTTCTCTGTCATAGTGTAGTTGGCTTAGGCATCATTCAGGGCCTTGGTAGTGTAATATATAGGATGAAGATCTTTTCTCTCCTTTGCCCAAGCACCGCCCCTAAGGAAACCCTACTTGCATCACACATTAGCTCAAATGTCTTAGACCAATACGGTGTAATAATGATAGGGGCTGAGATAAGCTTCTCCTTCAAATCAAGGAATGCCTTCATGCATGTATCATCAAACTGGAACTTGGCATCCTTCTCTAACAGCCGAAACCATGGGTGAGCCACTTTGAAAAATTCCTTGATGAACCAGCAATAAAAGCCTGCATG
Organism: Datura wrightii; assembly: GCA_035772735.1. NCBI lineage: Eukaryota > Viridiplantae > Streptophyta > Magnoliopsida > Solanales > Solanaceae > Datura > Datura wrightii. The sequence goes on along the minus strand of JASDFA010000019.1, from coordinate 99,654,639 downwards.
AACCAAGAAAATTCTTATGCGTTTCACAGTCTTTGGAGGAGGTAGATGAGAGATGGCTTCAATATTTGCTTGGTCTATCTCTATTCCCTTTTCCAAAATTTTATACCCTAACACAATGCCTTCCTTCTACATGAAATGGAACTTCTACCAATTGAGAACCAAATTTGTTCTTCAACCTTTTCAACACATAATTCAAGTGAGCCAAGCAATCATTGAACAAATTTTCCACAACAGAGAAATTGTCCATGAAAACTTCCATGGTATCCTCTACCATGTCTGAGAAAATTGACATCATGCATCTTCGGAAAGTAGCTGGAGCATTACAAAACCCAAAGGGCATTCTCTTAAATATAGACGTCCCGTAGGGGCATGTCAAAGTTGTCTTCTCTTGATCTTCCAAGGTAATTGAAATTTGATTGTAACCTAAATGCCCATCCAAAAAACAGTAATATTATCATTTGGCTAGTCGATCTAACATTTGATTAATAGACGAGACCCGGAAGTGATCCTTCTTAGTCCATGAGTTCAACTTCCTATAATCCATGCACACTCTCTCCATCCAGTGACTGGCCACATAGTTATTAGTTCCTCCTTCTCATTTGGAACCACGTGATCCCTCCCTTTTTAGGCACACATTGGATCGAGCTTACCCAATTACTATCAGCTATGGGATATACAACCCCCACATCTAACCATTTGATGATCTCTTTCTTTATCACCTCTTGCATAGGTTGATTCAAACATGTTTGATGCTCCGCTGAGGGGTTACAATCTTCTTGAATACAAAAGGGGGATGCCTATTATATCGGCTATAGTCTAACCAATTACTTGAATGTACTTCTTTAAGACTGTCAGGAGTGCCTCTACTTGCTGCTCGGTTAGCTTAGCCGAGATGATCATTAGTAAAGTTTTGTTTAGACTAAGATAAGCACACTTCAAATGTGAGGGAAACAGTTCAAGTTCTAACACCGGAGGTTGATAATGCTCAAATCACACCCCTATAAAAGTATGATGCGGATATTGTCAATAAAGAACACAATAAGGTTGGGGTCGATCTCACTGGGAATATGGTCAGGATGTTAAATAACGCTAGCATTTATGCTTTTAGTATAATTATTTCCTACTAGGGGGTTTTAAAGAAACAATCAAGCAACAAAATAGTAGATTATGGTTGTGATCAAATTTATGCAATTAACTAGGGAAGTATTCCCTATGGATTCCTAAAAACTTCAGGTTATTAAACTAATGATCTATCCCAATACTTAGCCTGGAGAATTGAGGGCTGGCCCCACTTGACATAAAGCCCGGGCATTCTCACCAAAGGGGTAATCTAGCTCGAGCTGCCACAACTCATCTTCTGTTGCTGGCCTCCCGCTAATGCGCAACTGCAGCATCTGCGTCCCGTACATGCGGGCCATATATTGATCATCCCAAGCATGTCGCTCGGCTAGTGTGAGAACAGGCCCATGAGTGGTGTCAGGTGCCTTGGTTTTTGTGACATCCAGGGCACGCCTGTCAATCTGTGGGATGTAGTCTAGGGCCTCCTCCTCGATGTCGTGGCCCCTCAGGAATGTGGTAAGCAAACCACCGAACCCGTACCTGTGCCCTTGATGCAAGCGGGCTCTCTTCATGGCGGAAATGATTACCGCCCCAACATTTATCTCAAGCCCTTTCATCAGGGAATATACCAAACATACTCAATCCGGGGTGACATCTGTCATGTGCACCACCGGGATCAGGCAGGAACACATTAGCCAAATCTTGGCTTCCTTGTTCATCTGAGAGTAAGGCAGTGTCTGATGGTAGCCCCTCTCTTTGTGCCTGCTCCACCATGCTGTCGAACGGGCTCCACACAAAGTGCATCTAATGTCTGCATAAGGTGGAGTTATGTTCAGCTGCCGAAGTACATGGGCGTCTGTGTCCCGCGCCCCCAATATAACATTCAGGTGATGGGGCTCAAAGGTGACAACTTGCCCCCTTATCTTGACAGTGTGACTGCGGAGGGTCGGGTTCCAGTTGGAATAGAACTCCCGAATTTGATGGAGATTGCACTCCTTGGGCTCTTCGAAGATGAAGTTCAGCCTGGTAGTGTCAATCCAGTGTACGATCCTCGAGAATTCCTGTGCCAGCGGCACCTTTACTATATGCTCTTCTGGGAAGTATTTGGTTTCTTTGTGTTTCGCATACCATTTCTTCCCTTCATCAGTCATCCATCGAGTTCCGTATTGTCGGCGTTGGCCTCTCGGAACTGCTGGTGCTACTGGGACTGCTGTTCCCAACCTTATCCTTTTTCTGCCGACGCCCGATGTGGACGCTCCCTTTCCTTTATCTTGTCTGCCCGACATTGTTCCTGCATATATAACCATACAATCCCAATGTATTCAAATCATCACTAGCTACGACTAAGGTTGGGTTTAATTGAATCACCGCACACTTAGTCTTTAGCCGCAAATTAAAACAATTCGGCAAGACATTCATGATTTCACAATTCTTATCAATCAACATGTTTAGTGCATTCAGATAAGTCGATGGAATAATTACTATGTACTACTCAGACTTCGTACAACGAATAACAATATTGCCATCGATTCCATTACATCACATAACACTTAGCCAAATCTTTCTTTTTTTCTTCAACAACCTATGCAATTCACCAATTTCCTTTTTTTCGAAATTTCCTTGTCTACTTAGCATGTTCAACCTTAATCACGACATAATTCACATCACCCAACATGCACAACCCCATCTTGTTCAACATTTCAAACAATTTTTGTTTTCTTCATATTCACATTCCAACCCTAGCTAACAATTTTGCAAAAATTCACTAAAACATGCATTCATCGAGTTCATATACTCACAATGATATTATGAACATCAATCAATCATAACTTAAATGAATTCAAGCTTAATTTTCACTTACGGCAAGTTTCAATCACTACCCATGCTCAAAAATCGAAATTTCAAGTAAAAATGAGGTAAAGTTCAAGAACATACCTTTAATCTGATGAAATTTAAGAAAACTTGAAAAAATCTTGTGCCTAGGTCCGTGTCACGTTGGGGGAGGAGGGAATTTGGGGTGTTGGTCGCGGAGGGAATGGAAAATGGGGAAAAAATAGAGGGGGATCGGGGTTTAAAGGGTGTTTTTCGCGCGGGTTACCCGATGACCCGGTGTGAACCGAAGCGAATTACACCTCAACGTGTCACGGAGGGTAACGCGGAGCACACCCTCCATGACACGGATCCATCGTGTAGGTGTTCTGGAAATTTTAAAAAAATTCCAGAATACCTTCAACGTGTCACAGAGGGTAACTATACGCAAGTGCACGTGGTCGAACAAGTAGTAAAGTGGCTTAAGTAAAGCCAAGTATCGATCCCACAGGGACTGAACTAAGGTAATAATTAACTTTAGTGTTAATGAACTATAACTTTAAGAGTGCAGACAACCAAATGAATAAGGTTTTTAGAGTTTGAGTTACTAACTAATAAGAATCTAAAGCAAAATTATAAAACTGAGTCTGAACAATAGTAATGAGCATACTGAGGTTAAAACGAACATGCAGGGAAGTAGTTTATCGATACAATTCAGTTAATCTTTCCTTCGGTTGCTAGTCAAGAATTATTGCCTATGGATTGAAACTTTCGTATCCTACCCAACTTAAGAATCATGAACCTTCAACCTACATTTCTGTGATAAAAGAATTTCATGTTCTAGCCATACAAAACCAATTCCTTAATTGACTAATAAGACTTTCAGATATATTTCTATTCTGAATGTAAATCAATTCTGAATTTTCCCAAACTAAGAAAAGATCATATCCTACCAATTCACATCTTTCCAATTTCTTTCCTTTTCAAAATCAAAATTGAATTTTTTAGATATACATTAACATTGGCCAAACATTAATGTAGCAAGAACAAGAATTGATAGAACAACCGTTGAAGAAAAGATGAAAACTAAATTGATCAACAATTACATTCTACTACAATTGTTCTTAACCTCAGCAAGAGGTGAATTTAGCCACTCATTTGTGGATTAAACATCATCGAATGAGTATAATTCATACAAACAATTGAGATAAAAGAGAAAGAGATAGAGAAGAACCCTAGAATTTTCGTCCCCTCAATTGCTTGTAACCGACGTTCTTGCTCAACCAAGTCAGAATGTTTAAAAATAAACCTAAGTGTGCTATTTATACTAGTGAGAATTTTTTCTAGAATAACAAGCAACATGGCACGGAGTGTATCACGGAGCACTCCCTCCGTGCCACGATGAAAACGTGGACCCTCACTGGAATCAGGTTCCTCAGCAATTTCTCCTAGGCGTGCCACGGCATGCAACGCGGAGCCAGGCTAGCATGTCACGGCGCAATCGTGAACCTTCACTGGAATTGGCCAAAATAAATCACCCGAGGCAGCATGCCCGAGTGATGCTTTATAACTTAATTTAGTCTTGTTTATCTAAGTTATTTTATACATTTTCATGTGATTCTATATAAATATGAATATATGTTCTACCAATATGATTAGTCCTTGTTTTGTAGGTTTCAAGGATTTTGAGGAACTAATTCATAAGTTGGTGAAGTAGAGGAATGGAGTCGGGAGCAAATGGCGAAAGCCAGCAAAGAAGCATGCCTTGGCAAGGCTGGCCGCGCCAGGCAGCGTGCCACACTGTGCGTGTGCCGCGCCCAGCGTCGTGCCACGCCTATGCTAGGAGCACGAGAGAAGGCAGCATGCATGTAGGAGAGCTGCGCGCCAGCAGCATGCCATCGCGGTACGCGCCAGCAGCATGCCATCGCGCTGCTTGAGTAGCGTGCCACGTCGGGCATCGCGGCAAGGGGCTGCCTAGAGTCAATATTTGTTGATTTCCAGTGTGCCTCCGCGTTACGTCCGTGTCACGGAGGCAGTGCTCCGCGATACACTCCGTGACACGGAGCCATTCCACGACAGGCTAAATTGGGCACGTCTCTCATTTATTATAAATAGGTCCCTTAGCTCCTAAATCCATTTTGTCACGATTTTATTCTGGAAAACTACCTAGGAATGAAGGGAGAAGTGGGAGAACTCATCTAGGGTTTGGCAAATTCCCTTGTCATCTACCAAATTCATGTAAGTATATTAGTTTAGTAGTAGTTAGTTGTAGTTTTACGAACATGAATGGCAAGAACCCTTCCTCTAGGGTTGAAGCCATGAATTATGATTGTGATTTTATGAAATTGTTTTGGAATTAAGTTATTGATTGTTGTTTTCATCTTGCATTCTGGATTGTTGGTTGTTTTTATGATTGATCACCATGAAAATATATATGTTAGCTTGGGCAATTGCTTGAGAAAGAATTACCTAGGTCAGGACACGAGAATGTAAGGAGCATGTTTGTATCTCACGATATAATTTCGTGTTAGGATAGAAATATACCTAACACCTTGCTTGGTTGATAAATGGGGGTTATTAAGAGACCAACTTAGGATTATCACATCACCACTCGAAGAAGTAGTTGTGAAGGTAAGTTGAGTTAAATGGTTAGACGCACGAAAGTCCCTAATCGTTTCCCCGTAAACCACAACATAATTAATTGCCCGCGAACTAGAAATTAGCATCCTCGCTCACAATGATGCAGTGAGGCTAGTTTGCCATGTTTAGAGGCTCGAAAGACCATGAACATGCAGTTCTAATTATGTGAAACAACAATTGATAGTTTCATGCCTAACCCATTGCAATTCTTAGTATCGCATGATTATCTGGTTTTAACTCTATGTTGCTCCTAGATTAAATTCAGGATATTTCGTTGACCAAAACAAACTTAATTAAATCTCCCTTGAAAACTTCTATAACCAACACTTGAGAAAGTTAAGATCACACTTGAAATGGATAGTTAGAGGAATGGGTCCAGTCCCTATGGGTTCGACATTCCGGTTCTTAAAAAGAGCAACTATATTACTTGCACGACCTGTACACTTGCGGACGCGCGAATAAGGGCACGTCAAGTTTTTGGCGCCGTTGCCGGGGGCTCGACGATGTTTAGATAATTTATCTATTTTTGTGTGATTTTTGAAATTTCCTTAAGTGTTGAGAAACTTGGTCTTAGTCTGTTTATTTGCAGGTGACAGGTTGTCCTGCTGAGCTGGCTAGAAATAGAGAGCTTGTGGAACCGTTGCTGGAACCTGAATGTCAAATCCATTTGCAAAGGAGAGTAGCTCTAGAGCAAAAGCTGAAGAGACTTCAAGAAAAGGTACAACAACAACCACTCGCGGGACAAGCACAATTGTCGTCAGAAGCAATGGCAGCAAGACCAGCTCGCGAAGTGGCAATCCCATTAGCGACGAATGTGACCTCTAGCATCCATAAATTGGAGCCTGGAGGGCACTTTGAGCTTAAACAGAACATGGTGCAGCTGTTACATTCTAGTGGTCAATTCACTGGGATGGCACATGAGGACCCGCAACAGCACCTACAAAGCTTTTTAGAGATTAGTGACACGTTTGTCCCCACCGACGTGTCCACAGAATATGTCCGACTGACCCTCTTCCCATTTTCACTGTTGGGAGAGGTGAAAAAGTGGCTGAAGGCTGAGGCATCGAACTCCATAACTTCATGGAATGACTTGGCTAAGAAGTTCCTTATCAGATTCTTCCCTTCAGGCAAAACTGCAAAGTTGAGAAGTGAAATGCTTAGTTTCAAGCAGAGGCCTGATGAGAACTCATATATGGCTTGGGAAAGATTCAAGTCATTGTTGAGAGACTTCCCCCATCACCAGCAATCAAATGAAGTGCTGGCTCATACCTTTGTAGAAAGTCTAGACCCACACACAAAAATATTACTAGACTCTGCATCAGGTGGGCAAGCCTTGGAGAAGACATATGATGAGTTGTACACTTTGTTGAACAGAATCGCTCAAGGAAATCCAGAGTGGCACAACGAGTCATCGAGGGGGGCAGGCAAGAGATCGGGGTTGATAGAAGTAGATGGTTTGAATGACTTGGCAGCACAGTTAGCTTTGTTCCAACATTAAATGATGACTCAGTTCAATAAACTGAGTATGAACCAACACCAGGGCCAGGTTAATGCAGTTCAGCAAGCTCCGAGTTGGTGTGAAATTTGTGGTAATAATGGGCACAATGTAGAATCTTGTGGAGCCAATCCGAAATCAGTCAATTTTGTTGGTAATGTGCATAGGAATCAGAATTTTGAGAATAACTCCAACATAAATTGGCAGGGCCACCCGAATTTTTCTTGGGGTGGAAACCAAAAGCAGAATTATATGCAACCTCAAAAACAACAGTATCAGCAGAATAGGCAGAATGATGGGCAATTGGGTAGCTGCATTGAGGAAACACTGCAGAAAATTATGGAGACCCAGAATCAGTTAGCGGAAAATCAGGCGAGGATGGAAACAGACTTAATGAATCAGCAAGAAGCCACCCGCATTCTTGAAAAACAAGTGGGTCAGATAGCAGCTGCTCAAAACATGAGGTCGCAGGGGGAATTACCAAGCGATGCAGATCCTAACCCCCGACAAATCAATGCCATTAGTCTTAGAAGCAGAAAGCAATTAGCTGATGCAATGGCTAAAGAGTTGAGAAAGGAGGTGCAGCCGGAGTTGGTTAGACCAGGACCATCCACCGACACGGGAGCGAATTAGAGTGCTGGGCAACAAAATGCACAACCTTCATTGCAGCCAGCACAAAGACCACCACCACCATTCCCTCAGAAATTCAGAAAGAGCAAGGAGGAGGAATGCTTCAAAAAGTTCTTTGAGAGCTTCAAAGAACTTCACATAAATTTGCCTCTTATTGATGTCTTGCAGGGAATGCCTAAGTATGCTAAATACTTGAAGGACGTGATGGCGAACAAAGTTAGATTGGTGGTCGTCCAGACTATAGCACTGACTGAGGAGTGTAGTCACAGGGTATTGAGCACAATGCCAAAGAAGCTCAAAGACCCAGGGAGTTTTACCCTCCCCATACAAATTGGTAAAGCTGAGGTGCTACGAGCTTTGTGTGACTTAGGGGCAGTAGTTAATCTAATGCCCCTATCCTTATTCAAAACCCTGGGGTTGGGGAAACCGAGGCCGACAAGGTTGATGTTGCAGCTGGCTGACAAGTCGCGAGTGACACCTGATGGAATAATAGAGGACCTTCTCATCAAAGTAGGTAAGTTCATTATACCTGCTGATTTTATTTTCTTGGATTTTCAAGTTGATGACCAGGTACCCCTGATCTTGGGACGACCATTCTTGGCCACCGGAGGAGCGGTGATTGACTTGAAAGCAGGAACCCTGAAAATGAGGGTTGAGGACGAAGAAGAAATCTTTCGCGTTTACCAAGAAATGAACCCATCAACACACTACAGAAACCTTTGTCAGGTTACTGTGTTGGCGGTGGATGAGTGTGGGGTGGAGGATTCCACAGGTACAGGGCCAAAGGCAATGACAAGTGTACAGCCCGAGTCTGATAAAAGGATTCAAATTGTGAAGAAGTTGGAGAAAGAGAGGAACAGAGTGGAGGCTGTTTCCTCGGAAAAGAAAAAGAAAAGGAGATGGTTCTTGAAAGAGAACCTAGGTATGAGGATGTCTTGAAAAGGACAGTCCACGTCGTGCCACGACGTAAAATAAGGCGCTGCTTGGGAGGCAACCCAAGGGTACCTCAAGTACAATTTGTTATTTTCATTTTGTGTTGATTTTGTTATTTTCATTTTGTTTGTGTTTTTGGTGGAATGTTAAGCACATATGGAGGGAAGTCTGAGTACCGAGAAGGTGGAAGCTAAAGAGCATGGAATAGAAGAAGCTTGGGGTCGAACACCCACCTCTTAAAACTTGAAAGGAAAGCATGCTTTTAGCTTGGCATAGAGGCTCAGGGAGTATTTCTCATCCTTTGAATGTTAATTTAATGCTATGAGGACATAGCATGATTTAAGTGGGGGGTGAGAAAAATTTCAAAATTTTTGTGCTTAACAAGTTTTTGGTGAATGTGATGCTTGTGTGAAATTTGGGAGAAATTTGAAAATTTTTGAGAGTCAAGCATGAATTCATCACCCCTTGGTTTTTCTTTACGGTTCTTTTCTAACGGGGGGTCTTTGAACCGAAGAAATTTTTTTTCTTTTTTTTTCTTTGTCTGTATATAGTGTTTTTAGTCATAGTTAGGGACTGTTTCCGACGAGGGATGGATGACGACCGTCTTGAGGAAAACTAGTCGATAGGTTGTGGGTTTTTGAAACCATAACTAATTGGTTCTTGATGTTCTTATTATGTGCTATACGTGATTGTATGATGCAAGTATGTTCAGTGTGAAGTATGCAGGTGTATAACTTTGTGTGAGACACTTAGGCTCTTGAATTTGACTCAATATGATTGAAGCTTAATTCTGAATTCTTGTGATTGGCTGAGTTAAGAGTCTGTTGAATTCGTCTCGATTTTAGCATGTGCCATGAGTGTAAGGTTTTTGAGTATTCTGTGCTATTGTGGATTGTCTAGAACTTTCCTGGTGTGTTTATAAAACGAAATGAAGGATGTGAATTGTAGGAGATGATTTAGGCATTTCTTTGAATGAACCAAATTTTTATCCTTCATTTTACCTACCATGAAAAATTAATCCTAGTTAGCTCCATTAAGCCTTGAGCCTATTCTTTGACAGCTGCAACATAAGCTTAGTCCGTTTTCTTTCATTAGCCTTGAACTTGACCCAAAACTCCTAAGCGCTTAAGGGAAAAATATGAAAGAGTAAAGGAGTGAGAAGAAGGAAAAGAAAGGAAAAGTAGCAAGTTGTAGAAGTTGAGAAAAGGACAACGGGGCACTTGTGTGAAAATGGTTGATTATTATTAAGGAGTAAGAAAACAAATTAATGAAAAAATTATTTATAGAGCTCCTTAATAATAAGCTAAAAGTGCCTAAAGAAAGGGGGACATAAGAGGAGAAAGAAAGCTGAAAAGAGCAAAAGGTGAAATAAAGGAAGGGAAGTTCGTAATGAAGGCGTGATGTATTAAAAGCGCTTAGGAAAGATAGTCACTATTACTGGCCATAATAGTACCTACCCGTCCCTTAGCTACATTACAACCTAAAAAGTCCTACTTGATCTTACATTCATACATCCTTAAATTAGTGGAATAAAACACTAAGGGCAAACTTATGGGTCATTACATGATGCATGTGAATTCTTTGTGAGAGTGAGCGTAATTCTATTCATGTACCCATACATGTTGTGATTTAAAAATTGTTTTTGCGTGTGAAATTGGGTAACTCTCTTTCCATGAGGGCACATGTTGAATGAAGCATAAAGTTCATTTGGGATTTCTTAATCAATTGATTTACAGGAGTTTGCTAAGATTGAGAGTCGATTTTTGTGGTTAAGAAGTCTTAACATAGGTGTACTTCATTTCGATGATCAAATCATGCATGCTCTATTTTTAGCTTGTTATCTTACGTAATCATTGTAGCCGTAGCTTGAATATTCTTGCTAAATGAGTTATGGGTAAGTCTCCATATGCATGAGATGTAATAGGTTGTTCGAGGACGAACAAGACTTTAAGTGTGGGGTAGGTGATCTCGGGCAAAAATAGCATGCCCGAGTGATGCTTTATACCTTAATTTAGTCTTGTTTATCTAAGTTATTTTATACATTTTCATGTGATTCTATATAAATGTGAATATATGTGCTAACCAACATGATTAGTCCTTGTTTTGTAGGTTTCAAGGATTTTGAGGAACTAATTCATAAGTTGGTGAAGTAGAGGAATGGAGTCGGGAGCAAATGGCGAAAGCCGGCAAAGAAGCATGCCTTGGCAAGGCTGGCCGTGCCAGGCAGCATGCCACGCTGTGCGTGTGCTGTGCCCAGCACCGTGCCATGCCTATGCCAGGTGCATGAGAGAAGGCAGCATGCAGGCAGGCGAGCTGCGCGCCAGCAGCATGCCATCGCGCTGCTTGAGCAGCGTTCCACGCCGGGCATCACGGCAAGGGGCTGCCTAGAGTCGATATTTGTTGATTTCCAGTGTGCCTTCGTGTTACCTCCATGTCACGGAGGCAGTGCTCCGCGATACACTCCGTGACACGGAGCCATTCCATGACAGGCTAAATCGTGCACGCTTCTCATTTATTATAAATAGGTCCCGTAGCTCCTAAATCCATTTTGTCACGATTTTATTCTGGAAAACTACCTAGGAGTGAAGGGAGAAGTGGGAGAACTCATCTAGGGTTTGGCAAATTCCCTTGCCATCTACCAAATTCATGTAAGTATGTTAGTTTAGTAGTAGTTAGTTGTAGTTTTACGAACATGAATGGCAAGAACCCTTCCTCTAGGGTTTAAGCCATGAATTATGATTGTGATTTTATGAAATTGTTTTGGAATTAAGTTATTGATTGTTGTTTTCGTCTTGCATTCAGGATTGTTGGTTATTTTTATGATTGATCACCATGAAAACATATAAGTTAGCTTGGGCAATTGCTTGAGAAAGAATTACCTAGGTCAGGACACGAGAATGTAAGGAGCATGTTTGTATCTCACGATATAATTTCGTTTTAGGATAGAAATATACCTAACACCTTGCTTGGTTGATAAACGGGGGTTATTAAGAGACCAACTTAGGATTATCACATCACCACTCGAAGAAGTAGTTGTGAAGGTAAGTTGAGTTAAATGGTTAGACACACAAAAGTCCCTAATCGTTTCCCTTTAAACCACAACATAATTAATTGCCCGCGAACTATAAATTAGCATCCTCGCTCACAATGATGTAGTGAGGCTAGTTTGCCATGTTTAGAGGCTCGAAAGACCATGAACATGCAATTCTAATTATGTGAAACAACAATTGATAGTTTCATGCTTAACCCATTGCAATTCGTAGTATCTCATGATTATCTAGTTTTAACTCTACGTTGCTCCTAGATTAAATTCAGGATATTTCGTTGACCAAAACAAACTTAATTAAATCTCCCTCAAAAACTTCTATAACCAACACTTGAGAAAGTTAAGATCACACTTGAAATGGATAGTTAGAGGAATGGGTCCAGTCCCTGTGGGTTCGACATTCCGGTTCTTAAAAAGAGCCACTATATTACTTGCACAACCCGTACACTTGCGGACGCGCGAATAAGGGCACGTCAGTCTCCGCGATGGCAACGTGACACGGCTCCATCGCGGAGCCCTTATTTTTGATGCTCTTCCTTGACCTTTTCCACTTCTTGCTTCCAACTCCAATCCCGATTTTTACCAACATGTATCTTAGCTTCCCAAAATTACATTTCACCTACAAAACAATACTAATCATGTTGGTTAGTATAAATTTAAATTTTAACTACAAATCACATGAGAATACACACATAACAGTAGATAAACAAGACGAAATGAAGCATTTGAGTATCACTTGGGCATATAATTCTGCCCAAGATCAATAACATAGATTCATCCAAATGATTGATTCATCCCTATTGGATGACTATACTCATTCATCGAATTAGGTATCTTAAGTGTTTTCACTTTAATCATTATCAACTATTTCAAATTAACTATCCTGCAACCGCAACTCAAGTTATTCAACAAAACTTAAAGTTCAAGGCTTGTTGTTCTTCTCTTTTCCTAATCTCTATCTCTCTAGGTTCAAGTAAGTAGAGAATTCGGGCAAGTCCTAATGTTGCGCATCATTAAGAAACATTTATGATGAAGAGATGAACAATGAAAACATGTATATTGGTTTAGTGTCACTTTATGTTAACTCCAGTTAGTTAATTCACTATGGTTCCACCAACCCTAGTTGTGGAGGTTTTAGTTATTCATGATTGCAAGAAAAGAATTATATTTCAAGGAAGAAAACATAATTGAAAACATATAATGATGACTGAAGAAAAACCCAATTGATTATTGCACAATCAAAAGTATGATCAATTCAAGAACAATGAATGAAATCTAAAAGCAATTTGTGTATTTGATCTCCATGTAATGCTAGGAAACTCAAAAATCACGATTACAAGAATAATGAATCGGTCCTCTAAAAAAACCTAAAAAGTATTTACATACATAATTGGAAACTTTCCTAAATTAACACGAAAACTACTAAAATTTCTACGGACAGGTCCTACGAGTCGTAACATGAAGCTACGAATCATGACTTTCCTTCGTACTATGCCAGGCAGTTTTGAAATATTATAAGTCCTGGGAGAAGGTACAACTTCTATAATGACACTACGAGTGGTAGGTTTCTTGTTGTGGTCTGATCTTGTAAAGTCTGGCATCCTATGGGATTTGTCACGACTCTATGGTATTGTCCGTACATTGTTGTTACAACTCGTGGTCTCTGTTCGTACTCTTAGACTTGCCAACTTGACATACTCATTGGATTTCACCATGGCTCATTGGTACGAGTCATATGATGTTGTCACAACTCATGCATTCCCCTCGTACCAGGAACTCAGGCAAGTGCAAACTTCTACTTCTTTCCACGACTCCTTGGTACGGCTCGTACCAAGGGTCGTACTTGGCCCAAACACTTGTGCATAGCCTCTGGTTTTCATCACAACTATATGGTATGGCTCGTACCACAAAGGCATGTCTCGTACTGAGGACTGCACTTGGCCCATTTCTGCACTTTTTCCTCTCCTATTCCACAATTCAACTCATGATTTCCCTGAAAACAAAGTAAAAGCACCTCATATTCGTATAAACATACCCAAGACCAAGCATTTTTTCGAAGTTTTAAGTGTCAAAAGTGTTGTAAACCCACAACACGTCAACACCCTCAACTTAATACTTTTGCATGTCCTCAGGCAAACAAAACACTACTCTAACACGATGCTTAACTAGAAAGTAAAACAAAAGACCTACAACCAATAATATTAAAATTTGCACACATGACCACTTATCAAATACTTACCCTATTTTCATTCAAAACTAGGCTAGCTATGCATACATGCAACCAAAAATCATGACACAAAGGGATCTAGAGATGGCATTCAACTATTAATAGTCAACCGAGCTATTACTAATGTTGTTTACACAAAATGCTGGCAATATGCAATGCAACCCCTGTACCTTCACAACAAATGAAGTCCAAACACACTCAATATAGATGTATATGTATAAAATAGGGACTGTGAAGCAAATATTTCACTCTTACAAAGAAGTTTCAAACACTGCATAGGTGATACCATAGGATTGCCCTTATTTTCTCTACTCTGGCTTTTGAGATAGTTAAGTTAGAATCACTATAGGAATTTTAATGGCTTGTAATGTAAGCTTCGGGTTGGGTATGAAAGATATGAAAATAGTGACTAACCGTCCTTAGCACTACACAACTTTGGCTCAACTTTTTGATCTTTTCCCCTTTTCTTTATTTTTTCCTCCCTTTTCTCCATTTCATTCATTTTTCAACTAGTTAGTGTGGTTTCTTATTCACTTTTTCTCTTATTTATCTTTTTTTTCTTTCTCAAGATATTTTTCTTTAATTTTTCTTTTTCTTTTCTTTTTCACCATACCACTTTTCATTGACTAACTTTTTCTCCTGTCATATTTCTCCCACACAGCTTATGCACCCCTACAATAGCCACTCTAAACTTAGGCATTTCGCCTAAGTAGAGGTTCACAATGTCCAATGAGGGACTAGGGCCAAAATAGGTTCATTATAAACAAGTGCGAAGGTGAATAGGCTAATCAACGAAAAATGGTCAATTAAGGCTCAAACATTTTGTCACGCCCCGAGTCTACACCCTGAACGGAACATGATATTTGGAGTCACAAGTAACAGCAAGTCAACCTTTGGTCTATCATACACTGGCATTTTGAGTAAACATATATAGCGGAAGATTTAAAGTAATAATATACAACATTCCTGAAAACAAAGCAGAAACATAAAGTTTTGGAAAAAAACATTTGAAACAAAGCTGAAAGTCTGAAACCATGTCTGTGTCTGAAAGTCAATTACAGCTGATGAGTTACTGGGACAAGCCCCCAGCCAACTCCAAGTCTGAATAAAAGAAACAGAACTGAAAGAAATAATCTCGATCCTTGAAATATGAGGACTCACCAATGATGCAGCTTAATGTTTGAGCGGGGTATGCTAATGGTGCTGAAATTGTGAGCCTGCAGTTGTATCACAAAACGATACAACATAGAAGTATGCGTCAGTACTTTGAATGTACTGAGTAAGTCGGAGAAACCATAGTACTGGATATAAATAACTAAAATCAAATGACATGCAATGAGCAATAGAAAATATCAAACTGAAAAATCTGAATGATACTGAGATGGTTAAGATGACCCTGTTCGATGGTCAAAGACATGTCCTAAGTCTAAAATACTGAGTCTAGATACTGTACTGAAATGACTAATCTGAGACTGAACTGAAATGAACTGACTAGTGGGAGAGTCTATAATTTACATATAACCACGTGAGCTAGACGTGGAGTCCGATGTATACACCCCATTGGTAGGACCAAATAAACCTTGCCAGGGTATAAAGGCATGGACCGAGAGATCATTATTTGGGGTCATGAGGAAAATAAAACTGTAACTTAAGGTGGCAACGTAGTTCTGGGAACCTAGGTGTGCTGGAACCCCGGTCTGCTCGATGCTAAGTCCTACTCCCACTGGATAATCCTAACATGACTACTGCTGGCAAGCTGATTGTTCAGGTGCTTTTGGGTATATAGCTACACGCAAGTGCACGTGGTCGAACAAGTAGTAAAGTGGCTTAAGTAAGCCAAGTATCGATCCCACAAGGACTGGGCGAGGGTAACAATCTACTCAAGTGTCACTATACTTTACTCTAAAAATGCAGACAACAGTGTAAAGAAAAGTTTAATACTTTGGTTTCTAATTTTATACTAAGTCTAAAACAATTATATAATTTGAGTCTGAACTATGAATTTGAGCATGATGAGGTTAAAACAAACATGTATAGAAACAAATTAACGATTCACCTTGGTTAATCTTTCCTCCGGTTGCTAGTCAATAATTATTGCCAATGGATTAAAACTCTCGTATTTAACCCAACTTAAGAAGCATGAACCGTCCACCTACATTTCTGTGATAAAACAAAATTCATGTTCTAGCCATACGAAACCGATTCCTTAATTGACAAATACGACTTTCAAGTATATTTCTATCCTGAAGGTAAATCAATTCTCAATTTTCCCAAACTAAGAAAAGATCATATCCTATTAATTCACAACTTTCCAATTTCTTGCTCTCTCGAGTGAAATCGAACCTTTTAGATGTACATTAACGTTGGCCACACATTAATGCAGTAAGAACAAGAATCAATAGAACAACCATGGAAGAAAAGATGAAAACCCAAATTGATCAATAATCACATTTCAATACAAATGTTCTTAACCTCAGCAAGAAGAGGATTTAGCCACTCATTTGTGGATTAAACATCGTTAAATGAGTGTTAAACATACAAGCAATTGAATTAAAGAAGAAGGAGATAGAGAAAAACCTGAAATTTTTGTCCCCTCAACTGCCTGTAACCCACGTTCTTGCTTCACCAAGTCAGAATAATTAAAAATGAACCTAAGTGTTCTATTTATACTGGTGGGAATTTTTCCCGGAATAACAAGCAACGTGTCATGGAGTGCATCGCGGAGCACTGCCTCCGTGACACTCCACCGATGCGGACCCTTACTGGAATTTAGTCGTCCAGGTACTTAGTCCCAATGTGGCACGGCGTGCAACGCGGGGCTAGGCCAACGTGCCACGACCCCAACGCGCACCTCCACTGGAATTTGGTAAAATTCCACCATCCAGGCAGAAGGCATCCGCGATGGCAGCGTGACACGGCTCCATCGCAGAGCCCCTTTAATTTGTGCCTTCAAGTGCTTTTTCCATTGCTCGCATCCGAGTCCAACCCCGATCTCTCCCAACACTCATTTTAGCTTCCCAAAATTGTATTTCACCTGCAAAACAACTCTAATCATGTTGGTTAGTATAAATTCACATTTTATTATCAATCACATGAGAATGTATAAACATCAATAGATAAACAAGGCTAAAATGACACATTTGAGTATCACTTGGGCATATAAATTTGCCCAAGATCACTTACCCCACACTTAAATCCTTGTTCGTCCCCGAACAACAATCTTACACCTCATGTACTTTACATCCCATCCTGGCTACTATGGTTTGACAATTCTGGTTACGGTTATACCGATTATTTAATACAACAAATCATCAAGAAAACACGCATGGTCCTATCAATACAATGACCTTCAACACATTAAGACCTCCTAGACTCAAGAATCGACTCTCAATTTTGGCAAACTCATGCAAATCAGCTGATCAAGATATCCGACACGAAATTTAATCTCTCATCAAGCATGTGCCCTCACAACACAAGAGAATTTCCCCCTTTTTGTAATCACATGAACTCAAAAATTACATGCAGGGGCATATAAACACAATTTCGCTCTCTGTCCCAAAAGAATTCACATGCATCATGTCACGAACCATAGGCTTGCCTTTAGTGTTCTACTCCACTAATATAAGAAAGTGTAATGTAAGATCACGTAGGACTTAACAGGTTGTAATGTAAGCTACGGAACTAGTAAATATTGGGCTAACCAATAATGGCCACTAGCATCCTTAAGCACTTTTTCAATACATCCCATCAAACTCATGGGCATTGTTTCTTCCTTCATCCTCCCATTCTTGAAGTATGTCTTTATTTTGACCCATATCTTTAAGCACATTTGACTCAATAAAAAAGATTATGTATATAAAGAGTGCACCTTCAACCTTTTCTTTCCTTTCATCACCCTGCTTTTCTTTTCTTTTCACCATTCTCACTCTTTGACACTTTGGGAAAATTATTTTCTCTTCTTAAGCGCTTAAGAGTTTTGGATCAAATTCACGGATAATGAAAATAAAGGGTTAAGCTCGGTTTACACATTTTTGACAAAAGAAAAATAATAGGCTATAGGCTCAAAGGGCTAACTAGGGTGTACATTCAAGGTGGGTACAATAATGAAAAAGAGAAACTTTCGGTTAAAACAAAGAAATGCCTACATCCTTTCCTACAATACACGTCCTTCATTTTGTTTCATGCACATACCAGGAAAGTTCTAGACATTTCATAATAGCATGGAATAAACAAAACCTCACCATACACTCATTGCACATGCTCAATTCAAGAAGCATTCACAGACTCTTCAACCAGCTAATTACAAGAATTCAACATTAAGCCTCAATCACACTGAATCGACTCTATGGCCTAGGTATATCAACATATTTACAAAGTTGCATGCTTTCATACGAATCACCTTCGCATTTCAAATATCATGTACAACACGCAACCAAAATTCCGCAACCATAAAGTGACTACAGGTTTTGGGATGCAACCCACAAAAGAAAAAACTGAAAAATAAAAAAAAATCTACTCCTAACGACTACATGTCCCTTAAGACGGTCGTCATCCATCCATCATAGGGAACAGTCACTAACAAAGACTTCGATTCAATGGGACCATTCTCGGTAATAGAACTGAAAACAAACGCTGAGAAAACCCAAAAATTGAAAAAATTTTAAAAATATTATCGATCATTTTGATAAAACAAAAATATGTACAAACCCAGCTAGCACATTCAGCAGCACACAACAACTTCACATTAATTACAATACAAAACATAAACATCACAATCACAGGGTCACAATTTTTTCACAGGCACAACAACAGAACAGAAACATACATCAAAAACAATAGCAACCAATACCTAACTACTCCCTCCCCACACTTAAATTGAACACTGTCCCTAGTGTTCACAAAAATTAGCATAGCACAAGAGTAGGTGGTGAAACTCCCTGATCAATCAAAATACTCCACTTCTTCATCAGGTGCTGCTGCCTCGTCTCCCATGTCTGAATCGCCTCCATCGTCATCATCGGACTCCACATCGAAGTCCTCATGACGTGTCTCCTCATCTGTGGGGACATCATCATCCATGGGCTCCACAAAAGCTGGCCCCACTTGGCATAGAGCCCTGGCATTTTTGCCAAAAGGGTAATCTAGCTCGAGCTTCCACAACTCCTTTTTTATTGCTGGCCTCCCACCTATTCGCAGCTGGAGCATCTGCATCCCGTACATGCGAGCCATGTACTGATCATCCCGAGCATGTCGCTCGGCTAGTGTAAAAACTGGCCCGTGGGTGGTGTCGGGTGCCTTAGTTTTGGTGACATCTAAGGCCCGCCGCTCCATCTGTGGGATGTAGTCAAGGGCCTCCTCCTTAATATCCAGGCCCCTCAGGAATATGGTGATTAATCCACCAAACCCGTACCTGTGCCCTTGATGCAACCGGGCTCTCTTCATGGCGGAGATAATCACCGCCCCCACATTGATCTCCAGCCCTTTCATCAGAGTGTATACCAAGCATACATGATCCCGGGTTACATCCGTCATATGCACCCCCAGGATTAGGCAGAAACACACAATCTTAAGCCATATCCTGGCTTCCCTGTTCATCTGTGAGTAGGGCAAGGTCTGATGGTTGCCCCTCTCCTTATGCCTACTCCACTGAGCTGTCGATCGGGTTCCACACAAAGTGCGTCTAATGTATGCATATGGTGGAGTGATATTCAGCTGTTGAAGCACATGGGCATTTGTGTCCCGCGCCCCTAGTATAGCATTAAGGTGGTGGGGCTTAAAAGTGACTATTTGCCCCCTTATTTTGATGGTGTGACTTCTGAGAGTCGGGTTCCAGTTGGCATAGAATTCCCGAATCAAGTGCAAGTTGCATTCCTTGGGCTCCTCAAAGATGAAATTCAGCCCGACTGCCTCGATCCTATGGACAATCCTGGGGAACTCCTGTGCCAACGGTTCCCTTGCTATGTATTCCTTGGGGAAGTATTTGCTTTCCTTGTGCTTCGGGTACCATTTCTTCCCCTCCTTTGTCACCCATCTGGTTCTGTATTGACGACGTTGGCCGCGTGGAACCACTGGTGCTGCTGGGACTGCTGTGCCCAGTCTGATTCTTTTTCTTCCGGCATCGGATGTTGATGCGCCTTTTCCCTTTTCTTGCCTGCTTGCCATTGTTCCTGTCAAACCAACAGACAGTTCCAATGTCATTCCACTTAAAATTAGCTTCGACTAAGGTTGGGTTAAGCTAGGCTACCCCACACTTAGTCTTTAGCCAAAATCACAATCATTACAACAAGATCGTACTTATTTCCACAAACAACAAAACATAACAAATATGCTTAGTGCATTAAGAGAATTCGACGGTATATATTATATGTACTACTCATACTTCGTACAGCTAACCACAATCATTACCATCGATAACATTTTATCCCGTAGCACTTAGCAAGGAGAAACAAAAGAAAAATTTAACTACATGATCCTATACAATTCACCCATTTCTTGCAATTTCCACAATTTCCTTAACCCGAAAATCCATCGGTCTTTAAGCATATTAACAGTTAGCACAACCGACTCATCTCACCCAACATACACAACCCAGTAAGAATTTAAATAGTTCAACTCAATTTTTCCATTTCAAACTCAAAGTCGAGCCCTAGCTATGATTTTATCAAAAATTCGATTGAGATATGTAATTATCGAGTTCAAGCAATCACAATGATACTCCGAACGTCAATCAACAATAATTCAATAGAACTTAAGCTTAATTTCTACTTAGGGAAAGTTTTGCTCATATCACATGTTCAACATCGAAAGTATTTCGACAAGAATTAAGATAAAGTTGAAGAACATACCTTGAATTCGATGAAATGACGGAAACTTGATGAAATTATGTGCCTAGGTCCGTGTCACGTTAAGGGGGAAGGGGTTTTTGGGATGTTGGTCGCGGGGGATATGAAAAATGAGGAAAAATGAGGGGAAATCGGGGTTAAAAGAGTAAATTTTGCGCGGGTCACCCGGCGACCCGGTGTGACCCATCACGATATACACCTCAACGTGTCACGGAGGGTAACGCGGAGCATGCCCTCCGTGACACGGAGCCATCGCGCAGGTATTCTGGAATTTGTAAAAATTCCAGAATTACCTTCAACGTGTCACGGAGGGTAACGCGGAGGCCCTCCTCCGTGACACAGAGCCATCGCCCTAGCTCACTGTTTTTGCTACTTTTTATTATTTTTCATACCTCGGATTTTCCTTTGCGATCCTTTGCATATTTATCCTCCGTTTAACCTGCAATTCATCCTACGATAAGAAATTGGTTAGAATTATAGGTTTCACTCAAAATAAAAATAAAAATAAAAATAAAAACTAAAAGTTTTGTTGTTAATAAAAAAAAAATTCTTTTCTTTTTTTTTCTTTTTTTTCTATGAAATCTATTCACATTTAACAAAGAAAAATTTCACGGGTTGCCTCCCGTGCAACGCCTGGTTTACCGTCGCAGCTCGATGTCATTCTGTTCAGTCATCTTCTAGGGTGACGGACGTTTTCTCTCGACCGCCGTCCTCACCCCAATAGTGCTTACATCACTCCGGTGGTTTTCCCAATAACTCTCGTGATTCAACTATCTGCGCATCATCAGTTCGATCAATCACGTTGATCACCGAGAGTTCCTCATACACAGTCGGGAGCTTGGTGGCCTTGTATACATCAAACACTTCCACCTTGTCATGTGCTCGCATGGTTAGCTGCCCTGCAACTACATCAATCAGCGCTTTCTTGGTCGCTAAGAAAGGCCGTCCCAAAATAAATAGGACTTAAGCGTCTTGCTCAAAATCCAGCACGACAAAATCTACCGGGAAGATAAGGGAGCCCACTTGCACCAGCACATCCTACACAATGCCATCAGGTCTGGCTAAGGACCGATCCGCTAGTTGCAAGATCACTGTTGTTGGTTTAGGACTCCCTAGACCCTACTTCTTGAATACCGATGATGGCATCAAATTAATGCTCGCTCCCAAATCACATAATCCGCGAGCTCGGATACTCTGCCCAATGGTAATTTGTATAGTAAAGCTCCCAGGATCCTTGAGCTTTGTGGGCAACCGGTTTTGTATCCGGGAAGTGCACTCCTCGGTGAGAGCCACCGTAGCATACTCAGTCAACCAACTTTTGTTCGCCACGATGTCCTTAATGTACTCTGCGTACTTCGGCACTCCCTGCAAAACATCAACAAGAGGTAAGTTAATATGTACCTGTTTCAGCACCTTCATGAATTTCTTGAAACATGCCTCCTCCTTGTGTTTCTTTAATCTTTGAGGGAACGGGGGAGGTGGTCTTTCTAATGCAGCCTCCTTTTTCTTCCCACTCTCATCAAATTGCTCCCTCTCAACTTCTGTTGCTCCCGATTGTTGAGGTGGTCTTTCTGGTTCCACCTCTTTAAGCTGCAAACCACTCCTTGTGGTCACTGCATTCACTTGTTTGGGGTTGGGATCTGTGTCGCTTGGGAGTCCTCGTCTAGGCCTGGTGTTTTGGGCTCCAGCAAATTGCCCAAATTGATATTCAAGTGCCTTAGTAGCTAACAGGTTGTTCTTTACCTCGGCTGCCAATTTCACATAGTCAGCCTGCAACTGAGCTTGGTTAGCTATCATTGTCTTGAACATCTCCTCAATGCTGGGTGATGGTGGCGGAGGAGGTGCTTTGTTGTTTCTATATTGTGCCTGATAGTTCTGCTTCCCTCCTTGATTCCTTTGCGCCGCCCGACTCGAACTTTGCCCTTGACGGTTGTTGCTACCCCAAGAGAAATTCGGGTGATTCCTCTAGTTGGAATTGTAACTGTTGCCATACTGTTGGTGGTTGTTCCTCTGTACATTTCCCACAAAGTTGACTGAATCAGGATTTACTCCACAACACTCAGCTGAGTGCTCACTACTCCCGCACACTTCACACCAAATCTGCTGCACTACATTCACTAGGGCTTGAGTCTGGTTCATTGTCATGTTACTGAAGTAGGTGTTGAGTTGATTATGTAAAGCAGCTATCTGTGCAGCAATAGCTGTAAAACCATCCACTTTTAGGACTCCTGCTGCTTTCCTTGTTCCTCCTCTTGACGAATCAGCATTCCACTCCAGATTTCCCTGCGAAATACAGTTTAACAAGGTATACAGCTCCTCATAAGTTTTCTCCAATGCTTGTCCCCCAGCTGCTGAGTCTAGCAAGATCTTTGTATGGGGTTCCAAACCCTCTATAAAAGTGTGCACCAGTACATCATTGGATTGATGATGATGAGGACAATCCCGCAACATAGACTTGAATCTCTCCCAAGCTTGATACAGAATCTCTCCCTCTCTCTATTTAAACCTTAGAATTTGACTTCTAAGTCTTGCTGTTTTGCCGGATGGAAAAAATCGTATCAAGAATTTCCTTGCAAGATCATCCCACGTAGTAATAGAATTAGGTGGCTCAGCTTTCAACCACCTCTTGGCTTCTCCCAATAGTGAAAATGGGAACAATGTAAGCCTGACATAATCTGATGACACTCCAGCGGGGATGTAAGTGTCACTTATCTCCAAAAAATTTTGGAGATGTTGTTGTGGATCCTCATGAGGGAGACCTGTGAACTGCCCGCTGGTGTGCAGCAATTGCACCATGTTTTGTTTGAGTTCGAACCTCCCTCCTGGATCAGGTTTGCGGATGCTAGATGTGACATTGTTAGCATGTGGGATTTCCACCTCGCGAACCGGCCTAGCTGCCATTTCCTCGGGCACTAACATTGCCCTTACAACTGGTGGATTCTATTGTTGCTCCATGATTGTTTGTCTGAGATACTGCAGCTTTTATGCTAGAGCTTCTCTCCTTTGACGATGAAATTGTCTTTCAGGCTCTAAATATGAGTCCACCAGCTCCTTGTCTCTTGCTAGTGTGCAACAGAGATTAGTATCTGTAAAATACAGGCTAAGACCAAGTTGTCAACACTAAGAAAAGAATATAGTAAATTAACACTTAAGAAAAATTCACCAATTGCCAGTCCCCGGCAACGGCGCCAAAAACTTGTTTGGGTGCTTTTGGGTATATAGCTACACGCAAGTGCACGTGGTCGAACAAGTAGTAAAGTGGCTTAAGTAAGCCAAGTATCGATCCCACAGGGACTGGGCGAGGGTAACAATCTACTCAAGTATCACTATACTTTACTCTAAAAATGCAGACAACAGTGTAAAGAAAAGTTTAATACTTTGGTTTCTAATTTTATACTAAGTCTAAAACAATTATATAATTTGAGTCTGAACTATGAATTTGAGCATGCTGAGGTTAAAACGAACATGTATAGAAACAAATTAATGATTCACTTTGGTTAATCTTTCCTCTGGTTGCTAGTCAAGAATTATTGCCAATGGATTAAAACTCTCGTATTTAACCCAACTTAAGAAGCATGAACCGTCCACCTACATTTCTGTGATAAAACGAAATTCATGTTCTAGCCATACGAAACTGATTCCTTAATTGACCAATACGACTTTCAGGTATATTTCTATCCTGAAGATAAATCAATTCTCAATTTTCCCAAACTAAGCAAAGATCATATCCTATTAATTCACAACTTTCCAATTTCTTGCTCTCTCGAGTGAAACCGGACTTTTTAGATGTACATTAACATTGACCACACATTAATGCAGTAAGAACAAGAATCAATAGAACAACCATGGAAGAAAAGATGAAAACCCAAATTGATCAATAATCACATTTCAATACAAATGTTCTTAACCTCAGCAAGAAGAGGATTTAGCCACTCATTTGTGGATTAAACATCATTAAATGAGTGTTAAACATACAAGCAATTGAATTAAAGAAGAAGGAGATAGAGAAAAACCCTGAAATTTTCGTCCCCTCAACTGCCTGTAACCCACGTTCTTGCTCCACCAAGTTAGAATAATTAAAAATGAACCTAAGTGTTCTATTTATACTGGTGGGAATTTTTCCCGGAATAACAAGCAACGTGTCACGGAGTGCATCGCGGAGCACTGCCTCCGTGACACGCCACCGATGCGGACCCTTACTGGAATTTAGTCGTCCAGGTATTTAGTCCCAATGTGGCACGGCGTGCAACGTGGGGCTAGGCCAACGTGCCACGACCCCAACGCGCACCTCCACTGGAATTTGGCAAAATTCCACCATCCAGGCAGAAGGCATCCGCGATGGCAGCGTGACACGGCTCCATCGCAGAGCCCCTTTAATTTGTGCCTTCAAGTGCTTTTTCCCTTGCTCGCATCCGAGTCCAACCCCGATCTCTCCCAACACTCATTTTAGCTTCCCAAAATAGTATTTCACCTGCAAAACAACTCTAATCATGTTGGTTAGTATAAATTCACATTTTATCATCAATCACATGAGAATGTATAAACATCAATAGATAAACAAGGCTAAAATGACACATTTGAGTATCACTTGGGCATATAAATTTGCCCAAGATCACTGATAGCTCAAAATTGGGGCCCAAGACTAAGTCAGGGATACTTATCTCGAAGCACCTTGAGAGTCCTATCAGATCGGATCTGGAAACTGGCGTTTTAAGACTGGTCAGAGCTGTTGATCTGGAAGCGTCGTAACCGCCTAAAGAACAAACTATAATTTTAAGATGGGGTCCTAAGGCTAGTCTGAGCTTCTTATCTGAAAGTGTCATGACTGCCTAAAGAACCACTAAACTGGGTATAATTCTGATAATTGGGAGGTACTATTGACACCTCAGGAATTTCTGTAGTCAAACTGACCAGTTGAAATTTCTGACTAACACTGAGTATTCTAACATCTTGAATGAAATTGAACTGAAAATAATCTGATTGAGTTTCAATACAACTAGAAACAAGGGAGTCCCCAACACTGTTGAATTCAAGCAAAATTTTGATATTAAGAACTACTGTAGGATTCTAGTTTTTTGCATTCGAGAGCTACGACTAGAATCTACCTTACAGGGACAAGCACTAATACAATTACAAACTGGTGGAAAAATATTTACAACTACCATAAAATAATATTTCATGTGAATTAAATGAAGTCCGGCTAATAGTTTCTCAACATACGATAGTTTCAGGGCTAGAACTGATAATGAAAAATAGGAGGAAATTTTGGGGACACAAGGGAAGAACTATTCCCTTGTTGAATTCCCACATACCTGAAGAAGAAATTCTGGCAAAAATCTTCGTGAAATTCTGAGAAGAAAAATTGAACCCTTGCTCCTGCTCTGTGCTTTCTGACTACGTTCAACGCTTAGACTTTGAGGAAAGAGTGGAATAAAGGGGAAAAGGTCATTCTACCCATTTAATTCCCTTCTATATGAACCCAAAACGATGCGGTTTAAGCATTAAAAAGGTGGAAAACTACCAATGTACCCCTGGAAGACAAAAATGAAAACTAGATGACACTGAATGACGGGCCTCACAATGGGTCGTTGGTCGAAACCACGGCCCGTTGGTACTGCACCCAAAAATTAGGCTTACTGGAATTGGACCACTGGAGGTTACCACGACTCATTGGATGAACCAACAGGTCATTGTATTAGCTCATGGTTGACACTGGTTGGTCCTGGAGCTTGGCGATGGGTGGAAACGATGGGTCGTTGGTGGTAACAACTAGCCGTTGACTCCGCTCGTTGCTTCTGGGAACCTTTTTGACCTTTACTTGAATTCCAAAAATCACTGTCTACAACGGGTGGTTGGAACTACCAATGACTCATTGAACATCTCGTTGTATCTGGGGGGAACACCTGCTGGGCAAGCCATGACCCTTAGAACGGTCCGTTGGCACCACCAACGGCTCGTACTCTGGGTCATCTGAGGTAAGATTTTTTTTGCTGGTTTTTCTATTGAGTTTGAGTTTTTGTCTAGGAAAGTTTTGGGGTATTACAATATCTCCCCTTGGGATCATTCATCCTTAAATGAAGACCAAAACTAGGAAAAGAGCTGAGATTTCTAGACTGAGGCTATGAGCTGATTTTTGAAGGAGTAACTGACTCCGAACTGACTTAACCGTACTAATAGAGCTGATGCAACTTGAATGCACATAGAAAGTCTAAATAAAGCTGATGATTATGGAACTGAATAGAGTACTGGGGAGGAATTTAGTACCTAATGGCGGAACTGAATTGGAAGGGAACAACTGTGGGTATGTAGCTATCATATCTGCTTCAGCTTCCCATGTAGCTCCTTCTACATGTTGATTTCTCCATAAGACCTTGACTAAAGCTACCTCCTTGTTCCTCAACTTCTGAACTTGACGGTCAAGGATTTGGACTGGAACCTCTTCATATGAGAGACTATCTTTCACTCCCACGCTATCCAAAGGCACAACTGAAGTTGGATCACCGATGCACTTCTACTATAGTGACACATGGAATACTTGGTACACAGATGCCAATTTTGAAGGTAATTCCAGCTCATAAGCTACCTTGACAATTCGCCTCAAAATTCTGTAGGGTCCTACATATCTCGGACAGAGCTTTACTTTCTTCCCAAATCTTATCGCCCCTTTCATGAGTGAAATTTTCAGGTAAACCCAGTCATCTGCAAACTCTAATTCTCTTCTCCTCACATTAGCATAAGATTTCTGATGGCTCTGAGCTGTTTTCAATCTTTCCCTGATGAGCTATACTTTCTACATAGCTTTATGAACTGAGTCTGGTCCGATTAACATAGCTTCACCAACCTCAAACCACCTAATAGGAGACCTGTATCTCCTACCATACAATGCCTCAAACTGGGCCATATGGATATTGGAGTGGTAGTTATTGTTGTATGCAAACTCGATGAGAGGCAAGCGTCATCCCAATTCCCTTAAAATCGATCACGCACGCTCTCAACATATCTTCTCGAGTTTGAATAGTCTGGTGAACTTGTCCATCTGTCTGTGGGTGAAAAGCAGTGCAAAGCTTGACTTGGGTACCAAGTCCTTCCTGAAAGGACTTCCAGAAGTGCGAGGTGAACTGGGTACCTCTGTCTGACATAATGGATAATGGCACCCCATGAAGTCTGACCAACTCTCGAATATAAAGCCTAACATAGTCCTCAGCTGAATCTGTAGTTTTAACTGCTAAGAGGAAGTGTGCTGACTTAGTTATCCGGTCTATTACTACCCAGATAGAATCATGTTGCCGACAAGTTCTAGGTAGACCCATAACGAAATCCATGTTCACTTCTTCACATTTCTAGGTGCGTATGCCGATATCCTGAGTCATACCCCCCGGTCTTTGGTGCTCTACTTTGACCTGTTGGCAGTTGGGGCACTTAGCTATAAATTCAACGATGTCTCTCTTCATGCCATTCCACCAGTAAATATCCCGCAAGTCGCGGTACATTTTAGTAACACTAGGGTGGATGGAGTATCTCGAGCTGTGCACTTTAGCCAGTATCTGCTGTCTCGAATCACCGACATCTGGTACACACAATCTTCCCTGATAACGGAGCAAACCATCTCCCCCTTCGGAGAAAGCCTCAACTTCTTTTCTGAGAACCACTTCCATAAGCATAAGTAAGATGGGATCTTCATCCTGTCTGGACTTAACTTCAACAACCAATGAGGAATCTGACCCACTACGCACAACTACTCCATCCTTGGTTGTATCAACTAACTGTACTCCCAATCGAGACAATCTGTGAATATTCTTTTCTAGCTCCTTTTTTCCCTCCTCTACAAGAGTTACGTTCCCCGTAAATACCCTGCTCAGGGCATCAGCCACCACATTGGCTTTGCCCAGGTGATATAGCATGCTCATGTCATAATCCTTCAGGAGTTTTAACCACCTTCTCTGAGGAAGATTTTGGTCCTTCTGACTGAATACATACTAAAGGCTCTTGTGATTAGTGAAAACATCCACGTGAGCCCCATACAGATAGTGTCTCCATATTTTCAACGCAAACACCACCGCTGCCAACTCCAAGTCATGAGTCAGATAATTGTTTTCATGAATTTTGAGCTGTCTGGAGGCATACGCTATCACCTTGCCCCTCTACATTAGAATGCAACCAAGTCCAACTCTGGAAGCATCATAGTAGAGTACAAACCCGTCTGATCCTTCCGGTAGGGTCAATACTGGAGCGGTAGTGAGTCGAGTTTTTAATTCCTGGAAACTCTTCTCACATGCATCTGACTACTGAAACTTCACCTTCTTCTGCATCAGCCTAGTCAGAGGGGATGCTATAGAGGAAAAGTCTTCCACAAAGCATCGGTAATAACCAGCTAGACCCAAGAAACTTATGATTTCGGTTGGGGAGGTAGGCCTGGGCTAGTCTTTCACCACTGCTATCTTTTGAGGATCAACCTAAATACCCTCACCCGAGATCACGTGACCCATGAAACTCACGGACTTCAACAAGAATTCAGATTTGCTGAACTTGGCGAACAACTGGCGATCCTTGAGTATCTGAAGTACTATCCTCAAGTGATTAGCATGCTCCTCCACATTCTGGAGTATACCAGAATATCGTCTATAAACACAATGACAAACATATCCAAATACTACTTGAAGACTCTGTTCATCAGGTCCATAAAGGCTGTAGGGGCATTTGTTAGTCCGAAGGACATAACCATAAACTCGTAGTGACCATACCGAGTTGTGAAAGCTATTTTTGGTATGTCACACTCTTTGACTCTTATCTGATGATACCCCGACCTGAGATCTGTTTTGGAGAAACAACTGGCTCCATAAAGTTGGTCAAACAAGTTGTCAATTCTAGGTAGGGGATACCTATTCTTGACTGTGGCCTTGTTCAACTGACGGTAATCGATGACACCTTCTGAGGGTACCATATTTTTTTGCATGAATAGTACCAAAGCACCCGAGGGAGAGATGCTAGGTTTGATAAAGCCCTTATCAAGAAGGTCTTTTAGCTGCTCCTTCAACTCCTTAAGCTCACTGGATCCATTTTGTAAGGAGGGATGGAGATGGGCTGAGTATTTGGGAGAAGGTTTATACCGAAGTCTATTTCCCGCTAAGGAGGGACTCCGGGGAGATCTTTGGGAAACACATCAGGGAACTTGCTGACAACTGGGACTTTCTAAATAGTTGGGGTCTCAGAGCTGGAGTCGTCTTTAACCCGAACTAAATGGTAAATGCACCCTTTGGAAATAAGCTTTCTAGCCTTAAGGTAGGAAATAAACCTACCCTTAGGCGCTGAACTACTGCCCGTCCACTCTAAAGGTGGCTCATTAGGGAACTGAAACCTGACGACCATAGTTCTGTAGTCGACTGAGGCATAACTCGAGTATAACCAATCCATGCCAAGAATAATCTCGAAGTAAACCATGTATAGCTCTATAAGGTCATATGGAATGACTTTATTGAGGATTGAAACTGGGCAGTTTCTATACACCCGGCTTGCTCTAACTGACTCACCAACTAGGGTGGAGACTGAGAATGGTTCTGAGAGGACCTCTGAACTGATATCGAACTAGATTGCTACATAGGGAGTATAGTGTGGCTCCTGGATCTCGGAGGGCATACACGTCCAGATGAAAAAGGCATAACATACCCGTGACCACATTAGCTGAGCTCTCTGGATCCTGACGAGAAGACAATGCATAAAAATGGTTTTAGCGTTGACCGCCATTTGTACCTAAAGTGTTGTCTTGCTGAGCTGGTCAGCCTGCTGGAGCTGCTGAAGTAGTGGATTGTGACCTTCCCTGTCCTGCTGACGGGCATTCCTTAAGTCGATGACTTAATTGTCCACAACCAAAACAACCTTCTTGACCTTGAAGACACTCTCCTGGGTGATTTTTGCCACACTTAGGGCAAACTGGATACCTATTGCCGGCATTGTAGCTCTGGGACTGAGAGCTAGATGCTCCCCCCCTCCGATCCTGGGAGGAACAAAAGGTAGGGGCGCTAGCTGAGCTGGGTGTTAGAGCCCTCTACTGCTGCTGTAGGCGGCTTTTACCACCAGACCTCTGGTGGCCATAATCTGATTGGCCAGTCCTTGCCTTCTTGTTCTCTCGCTCAATGTCCCTCAGCTTTTCTGCCTCAATCTGCTGGGCATAGACAATAAGACCGGAGAGATTGATGTCCTTGATAAGCATTGCAGTCCTACACTCCTTGAGGACCAAGTTCGACACTCCATTCACAAATTTCAGCATGCAAGCCCTTGGCTCGACCACCATCTCTAGAGCGTATTTGGACAACCTGGTGAACTATAGAGCATATTCTTCTATTGTATGGTTTCCCTATCTCAGGTTCATGAATTCTTCTACTTTTGCCTCCCTAAACTCCCGAGGGAAGAATCTGTCCAAGAAGGCTGTAGTGAACTCCTCCCATTCCACCAGTCCTGCCTCTGCTGGCCTCCCCTCCTTCCACTGCTCGTACCAGACCTGGGCTACCCCTTTCAGCTAATAGGCAGCTAAGTTGGCACTCTCTAACGGACTGATACCCATAATTTGGGTGATCTTTTTAATCTCATCCACAAATCCTTGTGGGTCCTCTTCCACCTAAGATTCGTGAAAATCTGGAGGGTTCATCTGAGTGAAGTCCCGCACTCGGGCAGCTGCCGCGGACCCATTATTGTTGATTGGAACCACCTACTGTTCACCTAGTTGGTAACTATTTGAGCGAGCAGCTGAATGGCCGCCCTGAACTTTGTGATAGACACTGAGTCATCCTGAGGGGCTGTCAGGGTTGGTTGGACAGGTTTGTGATCATTACCGACCCTTCTTCCATTACCATGTCGCGGAGGCATGATTCACTGAAATGAAATAGAGCACGAGTTAGTGATGTGTTGTGAGTTTACAACACTTTTGATGCTTAAAACTAAGAAAATGACATGGGCTTAGGTATTTTTATATGGATATAAGGAACTTTTTCTTTGGTTACAAGATAAATAGGTGTTGAAGAAAAAATGTGCAAAAGATAGCCTGAAAATGCAGAAAATAGGCTTAACTCACAGTCCTCAGTACGAGTCGTAGGAAGGTTCCACGAATCGTACTGCTGGTCGTATAGAAGTTTCAGAAGGCTAAGGATGAAGAGTTGCATCCTACAACTCTCAGTACGAGTCGTACAAAGCTTGTACGATAGATAGTGAAGAAGTCGGGGGAAGATTCAGAAGATTTGCACAAGAGGCTGACTCCTGCTACGGATAGACAATATGAGTCGTGGCAGCTAGGTATGAGTCGTACAAAAACACTTGCGATGAACTTCAGAAAAATTTCAAAGTCTTAGAGTCAAGCCACGAAAGCTCAGTATGAATCATAGGAAGCATGTATGAGTTGTACCAAGGTCCAACACTTAGCCAAATTTCAGCTAGCCAATGACATACGGGAAGCAGGTACGACCCGTACCTACCTGCTACGGGTCGTAGGACAACTCGTGACGCATGCGGCTTCAGTTATGGAAATACACCCTGTTAGCCTAGGAAAAGGATTTTTATGTCTGTATAAATATGTTTTATGTTTTATTTTCATTAGGAAGAGAGAGGTGATTAGGAGTGATTAGAATTTATTAGTAACGAAGTTAGGGAGACTTAGATGGGAGAATTGAGTTGTTCAACTTGTGATCAACCTTTTCTTGGTTTTCTTTGATCTTCATATTGTTATTGAGGACTTTTATGATTAACACAAAGAAGTTTTTCTCTCATCCATAATTGTAAGTATTGATTTATGTATTTAAATATGAATGAAAATCACAATCTTGCAACCATGAGAGGCTAAAACCTCCATAGCTAGGGTTGTGGGAACCATGGTGGATTAACAAGCTAGGGTTACATAAAAGTGATTCAGAACCAATGAAAAACACTTGTATTGTATTCTCTTCATGGTTAAATGTTTCTTAACAGTGTACAACGTTAGGACATGCCCAAATTCTTTACTTGCTTGAGCCAAGAGAGGTGGAGATCAGGAAAAGAGAATTACAACAAAGCCTTGATCTTGATGATCATTGTATTAACTTGAGCTGTGGTCGCAGGATAGTTAATTTTGGGACATATTGATAATGGTTAAGATGCAATCGCTCATGAGACCTGACCTGGTGATTGAGTATAGTCATTCAATAGGGAAGAACTAGTCGTTTGAATAAATCTGAGTTATCAGTTCTACAAGTAAGCATTGGTGATGATCACGTATATATACAAGTCATCATACGAATCGTACCCACCTGGTACGAGTCGTAGGATGTACTCACAGGTCCCTAGGTAAGTTTTCAAAACTCTGACTTACGGGTCCAAGGGATGAGTTGTACGTTCTTCCTACGACTCGTGGTACGAATCGTGATGGGTCAAAAGTTTAAAAGTTACCCGACTCGGCCCAGGTTTTCACATCTGCCCTTTTCCTATTTTAAACCAAAAACCTCACATGACCCTTCTTCCCATGCAAACAAAACAAAACTATGAACCCTACCTACAAATCGCTCACACCCATAACTCAAGAGCAAGGAATCTACGAGCAATTTCTTGCTCAAATTAAGTGCGTCTCAACCCACATTTGTGATTACCAGTCGAAGAAAGAAGCAACAAGGAAGTAATGCATTAAATATCGAAAATTTTAACTTGCTTGAAGTTATCACTGTCAAAACCCCTGTGAGTAGTAGTCTTTGCTGGAAAAATCTCAAAAGTACAATGACCAGGGACATTATCGAACCATGAACGACTGGGAAAGCATTATAATGTTGTTGGGTTAAAATTGTGAATTGACGCCTTGCAAAGTTGAGTTACAAGTAATGATTAAAAAAGGGAGGGATGGGTAGTGATTTATTGGTTTAATGATATGCTTAGACCTGGGGAAATCTGAGTACCCAAAATTGTGAAAAAAGAATCCTGCAAACTGAACAAAAATTGAATAAGCCAAGAAAGTGGTATGAAGCACAGTACGGTTCGTAGTTTGTCACTACAAGTCGTACTAAGCATTCATACCCAATAACTAAATAGGGCTAAGCCAGATGAGGCAGTAAAGTCCTTCCTACGACTCAAGGAATCAACCTACGGTCGTACCTCGAGTCGTGGAAAAATACAGAGGAAATGGTGTTGTTGGGGCTTCATCAGATGACTCAAAGTACGGGTCATACCTTCGGGGTACGAGTTATACCTGTGAGTCATAACATGCATACAAAGTTTTGGTCTTTCATATGAGTCGTACCCTCAGGGTACGACTCGTGTTAAGAATCTGAAAGGGTTCTCTTGTTCTTTTTTTCTCAAATATGGAATTCTAACATTCTTCTCTAAAGGAACATTGAAAATGAAGCGAAAAGCATCCAAAGAAACATCCTGGATAACATTAATTGATGAAACATCTGAGTCTGAGGCTAGGAAAACAGGAAACTCCCCTAGTGGTTCGGTTGGGATTACCAAGTAGATACTTCAGATACTGACGAAACCAGACCACTAGGGAAAAAGCAAGAGCATAAGCTGAAGCAACCACTGTCACATCTGCCCAAGCTCCCGTGTCTGAAGAGGGAGCTAGAAGAGGTAATCAGGAGTCGGGAAATGACTTAAATGCAGAAGAAGGGTCTGAGGAGACCCAAGCAGGTGCGGCAAGTGGCAGCGATGAATCAGAGGAGGAGGCTACAAATGCTACACCAGTATAGACCCCATCTAGAGAGAACCACACTGTTTGGTGTAGAGTGCCGGGAGCTAGAGAAATCTATGAGCAAGGCATTTCTCTCACCACCAAGAATAAGCCAAGGTGGAGCATCTAGGAAGAATCGCGGATGCTCACAAACTCACTGAATGAAGTTGAGGAGATGAAGCGGATATTCATCTTCTATGGTTTCGAGTGGATGGCCAAGACTCTAGCTCAGTATACAACAGAATTGGTCTGGCAGTTCTACGGCAGCTATTTGGCCACCATGGAGCAAAAGGCAAAGGAGGGGCAGAAAATAAAAGACTAGTGTTCGCGGCTTGTACTGCTCGGGTTGGTATTAAATATTATCAACCGACACGCAAGTGCACGTGGTCAAACAAGTAATAAAGTGGCTAAGTAGCCAAGTATCGATCCAAGGAGGCTGCTCTAGATATGTAAAACTGCCTAGTTTACTATATTTCTATTTTATCCCTAACTATGTTAACAACAATCCAACCAAAAGTTGAGTGAGTTTTTGTTTCTAAACTATTTATATACTACAATTAATAACAACTATTTACTTTAGAATTTAGACAATGGATACGCACATGCCAAGGTTAAAAACGAGTAATGAACTTGATAATCATGATAATTTAGTCATCCTCTACTTCATGTTGCTAGCCAAGAACGTTGCCTAGAAATTAAAACTTTCGTATTTAATTTCACTTTAGAATCATAAACCATCCGTCTACATTTCTGTGATCAAATGCAATTTATGACCTAGCACTACAATTCCGGTTCCTAAATTGACTAATACGGCTTTCAAGTATATTTTTATCAAGAAAGCACATCAAAACCCAATTTTCCCAAATCAAGTTAAGAACAATACCCTATTAATTCACAACTCTCCAATTTCGTGCTCTCTCGAGTGAAATTGGACTTTTTAGATATACATTAATGGTGGCCAATCAATAATGTAGTAAGCACAAGAATTAATAGAACAACATGCAAGAAGAAGAAGAAACCATCTCAATTATCACCAAAATTCATTACACAAGTTCAAAACCTCAGCAAAGAAGGGAATTAGCCACTCATTCTTGGATTAATCATCCTAAAATGAGTGTAAATCATGCATACAATTGAAGGAAAGAAGAAAGGAAGAGAAGAAAACTCTTAGCTTTTCTATTCTTCAACTGCCACAAACCCACGTTCCTGCTCTCCACTTCTAAACTCAGTCTAAAAACTAAAAACTGATTAAAAATAAACCTAAGTGTGCTATTTATACTAGTGGAAAATTTTTCTCGGAATAACAAGCAACGTGTCATGGAGGCCAACGCGGAGCACTACCTCCGTGACACGGAGTGGACGCGGACCCTCTCTGGAAATTGCAGGGTCCGGATAATTGGCCTCAATGTGGCACGGAGGCCATCGCGGAGTCCTGTCTCCGTGCCACGGAGCTGTCGCGAGGCCTCACTGGAATCTGCCAATTAATTTCCTCTCCAGGCAGTGTGCTACCGCGATGGCAGCGTGGCACGGCTCCATCGTGGAGCCAGTGTAAAATGTGCCATCCAAGGTCTTTTCCACGCTCGCATCCCAGTCCAACTCCGACATAGTTCCAACACGCATTTTAGCTCTTAAAAATCACATTATCCTGCAAAACAAATGCTAATCATGTTGGTTAGTATAAATTCGCATTTTATTAACAAATACATGATATTATATACACATTGCACAACAAACAAGGTAAAAATGATACGTTTGAGTATCACTTGGGCATATAAATCTGCCCAAGATCAACTAGCCCTAACTGGAGAGTGTGATGGTCCAAGGACGAGAGGTAGACATATCAGAGCATACCATATCTCGGGTTCTCTATGTACCATAATTCATGGCTACACAGATGATGCCTGAGTATGACTACAGGGTGGAGGGAATGAAGCAGATCAGGAATTTGGGCTTGCAGGAAAGGCAGAGGCAGCTGTAATGGTTGGCAGGTGTGATTGCTGAAAATAAGAACGACGCTAAATAGGTTACTGGTGGAAAGCATGTGATAAAGACTCGCTCAACATCATAGCAAAAGCCTACTGGACACTAGTGTGCCACCGGTTGGGACCCATGGTCAATGACAACAAATTGTGTGCAGATAAAGCAACTTTGGTGGCATGCCTCATGTCCAATTTTCCTATCAACATCCCGAGGATCATCGCAGAGGAGATACAAGATCGGGAAGTGGGAGTGATCACTACCATCCCATTCCCGAGCCTTGTATTCAGGATATGCACAGAGGCAGGGGTGCCAATACGATGGGGTGAGGAGCGGCTAATCGGATACCAGAGGATTGCAGTCATCAGCTTGATCTGGGATGAGATGAACCCGATAAGCCAAGCTAGAATAGCCACTGCAATTCCATCAGTCCATACAGCAGGGGACACCCGAGTCAATGTCCCCACCTTACAGGAGTAGAGCGAGATACCGGCTACAGATGTCGGTCATTCAGCGTCAGCTCCTAGCACTTCATCTGCACCACAGCCTAGCCTGCAGACTCAAACTCCAGCAAGGCATATTTTGGTGCCTCATGACTTTCTCCAGAAACTAGCTAAACAGTTGACCATGGATGAACGAAAAATTCAAGCTATGATGGATAATTTAAAGCCATTGGTCAAGGAGGAGATAGATACAGTAGCTCACACTCTACATGCTCACTTGGATGGATTTGAGAGCCGATTCAATATGCAGATGGTAGAGAAGACAGACACCAGCAATCTCCGTGAGGAGCTTGGGGATCTTTGGAGCCAAGTAGCCGAGTTTTCATCACGACAACCAGCATGCATAGAAGCCCCCACTCTTTCAGACCTAGATGTAGAGCTCGATGAGGAGATTGACTTGGAGACTTATTGGGAGCCGACAGTAGCTGCTGGATATAAGTGAAAAAAGGCGATTGAGAGGTCTAGAGGCGATGACAGGTGAGCTGGGTCAGCTAGGTGCCATTGTATTGTTATTTACTTTTGGACTTGCCAAGCGTATGGGGGCCAGGTAGGTTCTATTTGTATGTTTGCTTGTACTTTCCAGGCTTATGGAGGCCAGGTAGGTTCTATGTGTTTACATAAGTTGAGCTCTCCTTCTACGATATCCGGTATATCTGTTGATCTCTAATCTAAGTCTTCCAGTTGTTTATTCCTTTCATGCTTGGTACTTTATTGTACTAAAACCCTAGTCAGGGCACTACGTTCATGCCTGCAAGTGATGGTGTGCTGGTAGATTAAGTTCTTGATTTCTGGGTGGAGTTCCGATTGAGTCTTTGTGCTCCAGGTCATTCGGAGTTGCCAAAGGTTGAGTTATGGGGAGTTTTGGGCCTTATCCCGGACAATTGATTTTTATTGTATATTTAGAGGCTCGTAGACATTTGTTGTGGGTGTAATTTCATTGTTGTAGGCCGGGTGGGCCTTATTGTATAGAGTGTTTTCCTTTCAGTGGCCTGGACAGCCTATTGTTTATCCTCTTGGGTTGGTCAGGTAAGCCAGCCTCTACTTTAGTTTGTTGTTACTCGGATTTTATAGTTATTGTTTTGTCAAACCTCATTGATTCTGGCCTTTGTTTTATATTTGGGCGCCGCATATGCTCATTCAGAGGTGGCACCATGTGCCAGTCATGCCTCCGCGGGTTAGGGTGTGACAAACTTGCTATCAAAGTAGTTAGTCCTTGGGAGTCTATGAGCCGTGTCTAGTAGAGTCTTGTTTATGTGTGCATAATGTAGTGTACTTATAAATAGGAGGATACAAGTCATTTAGGATTGTTACCCTTCTTTATGGATCAAAATCGTGCGAGAACTCAGATTTCACAGGAGTCGGGTCAAGACTCACATTTTTTGACTTTCCAAGGGATGCTATTAAGTTGATGAATTATAGACAACCAGTGGCTAGACATGGCAGCAGGTACGATTCTTATTTTGATTATGGTTATAGTTGTGT
This sequence comes from Datura wrightii, assembly GCA_035772735.1. NCBI lineage: Eukaryota > Viridiplantae > Streptophyta > Magnoliopsida > Solanales > Solanaceae > Datura > Datura wrightii. The sequence goes on along the minus strand of JASDFA010000019.1, from coordinate 99,616,321 downwards.
TGCACCTCGGCATGGTGCAAGTTTTTGTTGTTTGGAGTTGTTTGTGGTAGGCTTTTCATGTGAGGCTATGATGTGCGATGTTGTGTTATGTTAGTCCTTGAGTTGGAGTCATGCGTGTTGTCCAACATCGAGGATGAATGTTTCTAAGGGGGAAGGATGTAACACCCTGGATAATTTGAGTAATAAAATTGTGCTTTTGAGGTAGGACTAAGAGTACCTAATAGGATAAGAAGGAAGTGTTATGAGTTATTTGAGTCTCTCTATGATCATACTTAAGATTGGACGTCGATCAACTTGTACAACGAAATTCGGCAAAAGTTATCGCAAAATTTCCTTCTTGAGATTCTTTGAAATTTAGTCAAATGTCTCGAAGCTTTTCTCCCTATCTATAAGGATTTAGGAGGTGTTTGACCTATCAAATTAAATATCTATGAGTGTAGTTTCCATCGCATCAAACCCTTTGTAAATCCGACTTCGGAATAGATAGATATTCGCATTTTCGCGGGACCGTGCAAGCAGACACGTCACAAAAATCTAAGGCGGTGGAGACACATTTAAGTCCATTTGGTCTGTTATTTCACTTCCAATTCTTATTTCTGGAAATTTCCTCAACCAGAACTCTCCTAAAGGTGTTCTTAATGATTTTGGGCTAGAAGCCATGGTTTAACATGGTTTTGATGTCGGGAAAGCTGGGAATCATGTGTAGCTTGCCTTTTGGCACCTTTCTCCGGTGTTGTGGTGGCTGTTTTGTGAAGCTTCTATTTAGTAATCTTTCCTTTGTAGTTTCCTTTTCTATCTAGGTTGGTTATAGTTGTGCTAATGTCGGTAGGATGTTGTCTCGGAGTTTCTACCGTCGAATTCCTGTGAATCTTGTCGGGTAAGCTTCATTTGTGTTGTTTTGTTGTTGAGCTGTGTTGACTATGTTTTGGAATAATCTTGGACTTCCTTTAGGCAGTAGGTTCTTGGTGTTGAATGCTCAAGTTCGGCTAGGCTTGAAGCTATGTTATGTTAGGCTTGTCCCTCCCTTTGTCGGCATGAATTCCATAGCCGCTGTCGTCGGTATTAACGTGTGTGTTGGCTATTTACTAATGCATTGTGTTATATTGTTAATTGAATCTTTTGCTACTTTTTATATGGTAATGAAGGTGTGTATAAGGTGCTGGTTTGGTTGGTGGATCGGGCTCGAGTGTGGAGAATCATAGTCATGGCAAATTGTTAGGCTCGTGTTGAGAGGCCGTGTGTGAGGCGTGTGGTTCTTGTATCAAGGTGTGGGTTGTTTGAGTAAATGAGATTAGGTTATTATATTGACAAGTGAATGAGGGATTAGAGTGGTCAAGTTTGATGGTTGCGATGATCTTTTGTTATATTTGAATCGGCGATCGTGTCGATGGCACGTGACAGCTGTGGTGACGCTTGGGCTGATTTGACCGTGTCCCTTGATGTTAGGGGTAAGTAGAGTGGCGTGTGGGATGTTTGTAAAGCTTGAGGATTGACTGGTTAGGATGGTAACCCTTATCTTGGTTAGTGGCTCGCCAGTGGACGGTTAGACGTAAAGAATAGTATTGTGTTGTAATAGTCGGGTTATGGGGCTTGAGAGCCGATTAAGGGTTGTTTGAGCATGTATTATTATTGTTGTTGATTGTGTGTGTTTTTTTTTGAGGCATTGTGTCTTTGGGATTCCTGATGCACGAGAGTTGTTCCGGTTAGGGATCAAGCCCGAGGTGCCTTATGGCTTGTAGAGACCCGATGCACGAGAGCATTTTCGACTGAAGGGTTGAGCCCAAGGAGTGAAATAATCTATGGGGTTGAGAATGATGTCCTCCATAGTGTTGATCTGAGTCATGATTCGAGAGTGGTCCGATATGTCTAAGCCTTCATGGGATCGTGATTGGTTCTTCTAGATGGATCGAGCTCTGCTAACTGTGTGCAGCTGAGAGAGAGTCCGGCAGTGTAATACCCCGAAAGTTTCTAAGATTAGACCCGGGATTCAAAATTGGAAGTTGGCTGAAAAATTGGGAAAAATTCACAGGACGGGTGATGTAACAACTCGTGGTTTGAAACCACAGGTCATTGTTAGCTGTCGTAGGAAGAATAGGACCTTGCAGTTGGGGATACCACGCGTCATCAAATGACTCGTGGTGAGAAGTGATGACCGTGGTCACCAGTCGTGGTATCGGTTGTCAGATTTTCCAGTGGATGTAATAGATCGATACCACGATTCGTTGGAAGCAACCACGACTCGTGGTAAGGCTCGTGGTAAGGGAAGTTCAGGTTTATGAAGGGACTGGCAGCGGTCGAACCAACAACCCATCGTTTGAAGCAACAACTTGTCCTGTCGAGTCATTGGAAGAATCTGAAATTATGGATTTAGGCAATGGATTCAAAGACTAGATACAACGAGTCGTGGTATCATGCAAAGACTCATGGGATCGCTTGTTGGTTCACCCAATTCAGTTTTTCAAAGAAATTTCATTAAGGGTATTTTCTACCTTTCTATGCTTTAGGGCCCTAAACTACATCGTTTTATGTATTTTTATGGGTATGATAAGGTAGGTTAAGTCCCTCTTGCATAAGTCATTCCCATGCATGCAAATTAAGAGAATTTTAGAGAGATCAAGCATAGTTTCAAGCTTTTCCCTATCAATTCTCCATTGGGAATTTAAGAAACTCTAGAATCTAATCTTACCCAGGTATGTAGGGTTACAAATGGGTGTTTCCCATTTACGCTCATGCCTATTCTCTATTAATTTATGAAAATCTACCAAAAATCTCATGGGGTTTTGAATTTCATTTTCTTTGAAAATCTAATGAATTACTAATGGGCTATTATGTTTTGCAAATTACATCATATTTTATGAAGTTTGATGAGATTTTACAACTATTCTCGATTATAAAATTACTGATTTTGATTTCTACTCAATTAAGCCTAATTATGCATGATCTATGATGAATCGATTTATGATCTACACTTCATTTTTGATATTTACAAACCCAGCATGATCTATGATTTGACATATGAATTTATTCAAATACCCAACATGATTTGATGATTTACAAGTTATATGCATGATCTTCAAGTATGCATGGGTCTTATGATTTATGAACTATTGATGATGAAAAGCATGTTTTCAAGTTACCCATGTTTATAAGAATGTTTTCGAATGAATTGAGTATTGTAAAGCATGGTAAAGTATTGGGCAATGCCCACATGTTGAAGAATGATTTACGGTTTATGAAATAGATCTCATGATTTATCGATTTATGATGTTGGTCGACTAAAGGGCCTTTAATTCTTGGATAATCATGTTTTAATGGGGATCAATGAATGATGAATGTTTATTTTATCCATGAATCTTAATGAATGATGTTATTGATTTACATATGAGCTAATACGCATGTTTTTGGGAGCCGTGTTTAGCATCGAGCAGCCCGGTGTTCAAAGGACTACACCGGTGTCTCATAACCACATGTCACCGTGGGTTTATAATGATACATTACAATGATAGTGATCCCCTCTTTTGTGATATCACATAATGCACGTCCCTCGCTTGGCAAGCCAGGGGCGACTCTGCCCACTTGAGTGAGATAGTTGGGGCATCATGAAAGGCTCTACCATGATGGTGTCATTAATGACGATTCCTCCCATTCTTCCGCATGTTTTATGCATTTCTACATTTATGCTATTGGCTCAAGTGATGATTCGATAAAGTTTCCTCATGATTATGAAAATGAATGGTCTACGAATGTTTTGAAAACCTTGAGCCTTATGTCATGTTATGTTAAGGTATTTATGATATGAGCATGATGTCCTACTATTAGGATGTTTTATGAGTTTCATGTACTTTAACTATCTTTTTCACTTACCTTGCATAGTCGGCAATTCCACGTACTGACCGCATACTTTCTATTCTGTATCGTTTCATGATACAGGACTTGGCTCCCAGGCTCATCCTCATCCTTAGACCATCTTGAGATTATTATCAGCTTTGTTGATGAGTCCTCATGTTCCGAGGGCCGTTTGACTAGACATTTATGTTATTCTATGTTTTAGTATTTGGCCGGGTTAGTTGGGGTTGATGTCCCATCAACCCATCTTATACAGTAGAGGCTTTCAGATAATATGTAGTACTCAGCTTATGTATATCTCTAGTATTTTTGAATGTTATGATATGTCATGTTATGTTTATATTTCCGCTATGCCTTATGTTCAGTCTTCCGTTAAAGTGAATGAAGTGAGATATGCGTATTCCATGGGTTGACTTGGGGCCTTCCAGGGTCCCTTGTCCCGTGTTATGATCTGGGTCTACGTTTGGGTTGTGAAAAACTTTATATCAGAGCCTTAGTTTTTATGTGTCCTAGGGTGTCTAAAAGTCGCGTTAAGTAGAGTCTTTTTCATGGGTGTGAAGCACGCCACACTTATGACGAAGACGCAATGAGACGTTTAGGAAATGTTCCCTTCTTTCATGATCCATGTCGTGAGATGAACAGTTTTTCTATCCTTCTAATTTGTGATATTCCTGATTGCAGAATCATGGCTCTTAGAAGAATGGACGGAAGAAGAAATGGAAACGCTGAAGGCAACGAAGATGGAAATGGTCATGGGCATCAGTAAGACCCACCTGTTCAGGAGCCCCAAGCACCGGAGCCAGTTGCTCACACGAAGTTTCGGGCAGCTATCCAGATGTTGGCACGGGCCTTGACCACTCGGGTTAACCAGCAGGCTGTTGCGTATATCCAGTAGAATGGAAATGCGGCAACAGTCTAGATTAGAGATTTCTTGAGGATGAACCCTCCAGAGTTCCTTGGGTCCAAAGTGGATGGGACCCGCATGAGTTTATTGACAAGATTGTGAAGATCACCCAGGTTATGGGGGTGAATAGGGTTAAATATGCAGAGTTGGCCTCCTATCAGCTGAAAGGAGTCACAAATATCTGGTTCAGACAATGGAGGGACACTAGGGCCACCGACGCAGGGCCAGTTACTCGGGAGTAGTTTCACACGGTGTTCCTAGATCAATTCTTCCCTCGGTAGATGAGGGAGTTAAAGGCAGCATAATTTGTGAATTTGAAGCAGGGGAGGATGATGGTACAGGAGTATTCTCTTGAGCTTACTCGCTTGTCAAAATATGCCCCAGAGTTAGTGGTTGATCAGAGGGTGCAGGTGAGCCGATTTGTTCATAGTGTGGAGGGTTATTTGGACAAAGACTGCAGGACTGCATGCTTCATCAGGATATGGACTTTCCTCATATAGTGTTGTACATCCAACAGGTGGAGGTTGCTCATGCGAGGGAGAGGGAGGCAAATAGGGCTCAGACAGATAGCCATGGGTTTACTCATCAGAGATCCGGCGATAGTCACTGCCCTCAATTTCAGCGAAGGTCACTAGTTCTAGCACCATCATCAGCTAGTGTTCCATCCAGACTCAAGGGAGATCAGAAGAGAAGGGCTTCAAGATTGAGGGACCAGAGGGACACACAGGTGGAGCGTACCTCCCCAGCCTACGAAAAGTGCGACAAGAGTCTTGCCAGGGAGTGTTTGCTCTGCTTAGGTATTTGCTATGTGTGTGGTAAGTCCGGCCACAAGAGCCGAGTGTGTCTATTTGCTAAAAAGGATGGTGATAGAGCCTGTGTGCAAACCACTAGGACAGCAGCAGCTCCAACACGTTCAGCTCCACAGGGATCATCTTCTAGTGGGGGTGGCGGATAGAGCCAAAATAGATTCTATGCCCTCGCCTCACGTCAAGAGCAGGAGATGTCACTAGATGTGTTCACTGGTATGTTACGAGTTTTCCATATTGATGTTTATGCTTTGATGGATTGGGGTTACCTTGTCATTTGTGACTCCTTACATTGCTAGTAGCTTTGGAGTTAGTCCTGAGACTCTGTCATAACCATTTTCAGTTTCTAATCCTGTTGGTGATTCGATTATAGCTTGGGTGTATAGAGGATGTCGGTCACTACATTACATAATGTCACCTCCGCAGGCCTTTTAGAATTAGCCATGACTAACATTGATATTATTCTCGGTGTGGATTGGTTTCTGCGTGTTGTGCTTCTATTAATTGTAGAACCCGTGCAGTGGAATTCCATTTTCCGGGTGAGTTAGTCTTGGAATGGAAGGGTAGTTCGGCGGTACCTGTAGGTCGTTTTATCTCCTATCGTAAGACCAGAAAGAAGATTTCTAAGGGTTTCATGTACCATCTAGTTAGGTTTAAGGATGTTGAGTTTGAGACCCCGACTATCTAGTCAGTTCCGGTGGTGCGTGAGTACCCAGAAGTATTTTCGGATGATTTACCAGGTGTTTCTCCTGAGAGGGAAATTGATTTTGGTATTGGTATTCTACCCGGTACGCGACCTATCTCCATTCCTCCTTACGAAATGGCTTCAGCCGAGCTAAAAGAGTTGAAGGATCAGTTGAAGGACCTGTTAGATAAGGGCTACATTAAACTGAGCAAGTCTCCATGGGGTGCACCAGTATTATTTGTTTGGAAGAAGGATGGTTCGCTGTGGATGTGTATTGATTATCGACAATTGAACAAAGTCACCATCAAGAACAGGTATCCTTTACCCAGGATCAATGATTTGTTTGAAAAGCTTAAGGGTGCAAAGTGTTTCGCAAAGATAGATCTCAGGTCCGGGTATCATTAGCTCAGGGTTCGGGAGTGTGATATCCTGAAGAAAGCCTTCAAGACGCAGTATGATCATTATGAGTTTGTAGTTCTGTCTTTTGGACTAACAAATGCTCCTGCAACTTTTATGCCCTGATGAACAGGGTGTTCCGGCTATATTTGGATATGTTCGTGATTGTGTTCATCGATAACATCCTCATATACTCTCGGAGCGAGGAGGAGCATGCCGCTCATTTGAGAGTAGTGCTTCAGACTCTCAAGGATCATCAATTGTATGCCAAGTTCAGCAAGTGTGAGTTTTGGTTGAATTCAGTAGCATTGTTAGGCCATGTGGTATAAAGCGAAGGCATAAAAGTGGATTCTTAGAAAATCGAGGCACTGAGGAATTGGACTAGATTGGTGAGTCCTTCGGATATTTGGAGTTTCTTGGGCTTAGCAAGCTACTACCAGAGATTTGTTGAGGATTTTTCATCCGTTGTAGCACCTTTGACCAAGTTGACTCAAAAGAAGGTGAAGTTCCAATGGTTGGAGGCTTGTGAGAAAAGCTTCCAATAGTTGAAGACTTGACTTACTACCGCATCGGTGTTGACCCTACCGAAGGTACGAATGGTTTTATGGTGTACTGTGATGCTTCGATAATCAGACTGGGTGTGTATTGATGCAGCGAGGGAAATCTAGACATGAGTAGTATTACCCGACCCATGATCTTGAGTTGGCCACAGTAGTGTTCGCATTGAAGATATGGTGACATTACTTGTATGGTGTCCATGTGGATGTGTTTACGGACTACAAGAGCTTACAGTATGTGTTCACCTAGAAAGACCTCAACCTACGACAAAGGAGGTGGTTAGACCTACTCAAGGATTACGATATGAGTGTTCTTTACCATATTGGTAAGGCTAATGTGGTAGCGGACACACTTAGTAGACTCTCCATGGAGAGTGTGTCCCATGTGGATGAAGGGAAAAAGGAGTTGGTGAAGGATGTACATTGACTCGCAAGGTTGGGGGTTAGACCTGTTGACTCCAACGATGGCAGTGTCTTTGTTCAAAGAGAATCAAAATCGTCCTTGGTGACTGATGTGAAATCTAGACAAGATGAGGACCCGATTTTGGTAAAGTTGAAGGAAGTCGTTCGAAATCAGAAGGTGGTGGTCTTCCCCCAAGGGGGAGATGGTGTGCTTCGGTACCAAGGTCGCCTATGTGTTCCAGATGTTGATGATTTGAGGATCAGATATTGCATGAGGCCTATGGATCCAGGTACTCCATCTATCTGGGTGCCACTAAGATGTATCGTGATTTACGAGAAATCTATTGGTGGGATGGCATGAAGAAGGATATTGCAGAATTCATAGACAAATGCCCGAACTGTTAACAAGTAAAGGTTAAGCATCAAAGGTCGGGAGGAGTACTTTAGGATATCCACATTCCTACTTGGAAGTGGGAATATATTAATATGGACTTCATCACAGGATTACCTTGTACTCGCCAACAATATGATTCCATTTGGGTTGTGGTAGACAGGTTGACCAAGGCTGCACATTTTCTACCAGTGAAAACCACGAACTCAGAGGAGGATTATGCAAAGCTATATATCCGGGAGTTGGTTCGATTAAATGGAGTTCCCTTGTCCATTATTTTAGACCGACGTACTCAATAAACCTCCCAGTTTTGGCGGTCTTTTTCGAAAGGCTTAGTACTCAGGTTAAGCTCAGCACAACATTTCATCTGCAAATGGATGGTCAGGTAGAGCGGACAATCTAGACTTTTGAGGAAATGTTGAGAGCATGAGTGATGGACTTCAAAGGTAGTTGGGATGATCATTTTCCCTTGATCGAGTTCGCTTACAGTAACAAATATCACTCCAACATTCAGATGACACCATTCGAGGCTCTTTATGGACGGAGGTGTAGATCGCCCACCGGATGACTTGTAGATACCCGATGCACGAGAGCGTTTTCGACTGAAGGGTTGAGCCCAAGGAGTGAAATAATCTATGGGGTTTAGAATGATGTCCTCCATAGTGTTGATATGAGTCATGATTCGAGAGTGGTCTGATATGTCTAAGCCTTCATGGGATCGCGATTGGTTCTCCTAGATGGATTGAGCTCTGCTAACTGTGTGCAGCTGAGAGAGAGTCCGACAGTGTAATACCCCAAAAGTTCCTAAGATTAGACCCGGGATCAAAAATTGGATGTTGGCTTGAAAATTGGGAAAAATTCACAAGACGGGTGACGTAACAACTCGTGGTTGGAAACCACAGGTCGTTGTTAGCTGTCGTAGGAAGAATTGGACCTTGGCAGTTGGGGATACCACGGGTCATCCAATGACTCATGGTGAGAAGTGACGACCCATGGTCACTAGTTGTGGAATGGGTTGTCAGATTTTCCAGTGGATGAACAGATTGCTACCACGACTCGTTGGAAGCGACCACGAGTCGTGGTAAGGCTCTTGGTAAGGGAAGTTTAGGTTTGTGAAAGGGTTGGCAATGGTCAAACTAACAACCCGTCGTTTAAAGCAACGACTCGTCATGTCGAGTCGTGGGAAGAATCTGAAAGTATGGATTTAGGTAGTGGATTCAATGACTCAATATCACGAGTCATGTATATTGCAACGACTCGTGGGATCGCTCGTTGTTTCACACAATTCAGTTTTTCAGAGAAATTTCATTAAGGGTATGTTCGACCTTTCTATGCTCTAGGGCCCTAAACTATGTCGTTTTATATATTTTCTGGGACAGACAAGGTAGGTTAAGTCCCTCTTGCATAAGCTATTCCCATGCAAGCAAATTAAGAGGATTTTAGAGAGATCAAGCATAGTTTCAAGCTTTTCCATATCAATTCTCAATTGGGCATTCAAGGAACTCTAGAATCTGATCTTACCCAGGTATGTAGGGTTACGAATGGGTGTTTCCGTTCACACCCATGCCCATTCTCTATTAATTTATGAAAATCTACCAAAAATCTCATGGAGTTTTGAATTCAATTTTTGTGAAAATGAATTACCAATGTGCTACTATGATTTGCGAATTACATCATATTTTATGAATTTTGATCAGATTTTACAACTATTCTCGATTATAAAATTATTGATTTCAATTTCTACTCAATTAAGCCTAATTATACATGATCTATGATTAATCAATTTATGATCTACACTTCAATTGTTGATATTCACAAAACCCAACATGATTTATGATTTGAAATATGAATTTATTCAAATACCCAACATGATTTCATGTTTTACAAGTTATATGCATGATCTTCAAGTATGCATGGGCCTTATGATTTATGAACTATTGATGATGAAAAGCATGTTTTCAATTTACCCATGTTTTTAAGCATGTTGTCGAATGAATTGAGTATTGTAAAGCATGCTAAAGTATTGGGCAATGCGCACATGTTGAAGAATGATTTACTGTTTATGAAAAGGATCTCATGATTTATCAATTTATGATGTTGGCCGACTAAAGGGCCTTTGATTTTTGGCTAATCATGTTTTAATAGGGATCAATGAATGATCAATTTTTATTTTATCCATGAATCTTAATGAATAGTGTTATTAATTTATATATGAGCCTAATATGCATGTTTTTGGGAGCCGTGTCCAGCACCGAGCAGCTCGACGTTCAAAGGACAACGCCAGTGTCTCATAACCACGTGCCACCGTGGGTTTTTAATGATACATTACAATGATAATGATCCCCTCGTTCATGATATCACATAATGCACGTCCTTCGCCAGGCATGCCAGGGGCGACTTTGCCCACTTGAGTTATATAGTTGGGGCATCATGAAAGCCTCTATCATGATAGTGTCGGTTATAACGAGTCCTCCCATTGTTCCGCATGTTTTATGCATTGCTATGTTTATGCTATTGGCTCAAGTGACGATTCGAAAAAGTTTCCTTATGATTATGAAAATGAATGGTCTATGAATATTTTGAAAACCTTGAGCCTTATGTCATGTTATGTTACGGTATTTATGATATGAGCATGATGTCATACTCTTATGATGTTTTATGAGTTTCATGTACTTTAAATTTCCGTTTTACTTTCTTGCATACTTGGTATATTCCACGTACTGACCGCATACTTTCTATGTTGTATTGTTTCTGATATAGGACTTGGCTCTCAGGCTCATCCTCATCCTTAGACCATCTCGGGGATATCAGCTTTGTTGGTGAGTCCTCATGTCCCTAGGGCCATTTGACTAGAAATTTATGTTATTCTATGTTTCAGTATTTGGCTAGGTTAGTTTGGAGTGGAGTCCAATCAACCCATCTTATACAGTAGAGGCTTTCAGACAATATGTATTACTCAGCGTATGTATATGTTCAATTTTTTTGAATGTTATGATATGTCATGTTATGTTTATGTTTCTGATATGCCTTATGTTCTGTCTTTTATTAAAGTGAATGATGTAAGATATGCTTATGCCATGTGTTGACTTGGGGCCTTTCGGGGTCCCTTGTCCCGTGTTACGATCCAGGTCTACGTTCGGGTTGTGACAGACAGTGCTTGATTGATGATGTTAATTAATTAGTGTTTACTCTTGATTTGCTTGGCATTACACTATGGTTGTTTTTTGTGTTATACATTATTTGATAGTAGTGGATACTAGATGTTGGTTGGTGTTACCTGAGGCCATTGAGAGGTCTAGAGGTGATGACAGGTGAGTAGGGTCAGCTAGGTGCCGCTATGTTGTTATTTACTTTTGGACTTGCTGGGCTTATGAGGGCCAAGTAGGTTATGTTTGTATGTTTGCTTGTACTTTCTAGGCTTATGGGGGCCAGGTAAGTTCTATGTGTTTACTTAAGTTGAGTTCTCCTTCTATGATATCTGATATATCTGTTGATCTCTAATCTAAGTCTTCCAGTTGTTTATGCCTTCCATGCTTGGTACATTATTATACCGACGCGCTAGTTGGGGCTCTGTATTCATGCCTGCAGGTGATGGTGGGATGGTAGATCAAGTTCTTGGTTGCTAAGTGGAGTTCCAACTGAGTCGGTGTGCTCCAGGTCTTTCGGAGTTGACCAGAGGTTGAGTTATGGGTAGCTTGGGGCCTTGTCCTAGAAAATTGATTTTTATTGTATTTTTAGAGGCTCGTATAAATTCGCTGTGGGTGTAATGTCATTGTTGTAGGCCGGGTGAGCCTTATTGTATAGATTGTTTACCTTTTCGTGGTTTGGACGGCCTATTGTATATTTCCTATACGTAATACTTTGTATAGACGCTGTGGCAGATGGACGCTAGGATGGAATAGTCCCACTAATATGCCCAATGTTCCTACTGCAATATGATGAAAGACTATTCCTCTTGGAACAAACAGATCGAAAAGTTGAGCCAGCCTCTACTGTAGTTTGTTGTTACTCGGATTTTATAGTTATTGTATTGTCGAGCCTCATCGGTTCTAGCCTTTGTTTTATATTTGGGAGCCGCATATGCTCATTTAGAGGTGGCATCAGGTGCTAGTCACGCCTCCGCAGAATTTGGGTGTGACGGCTTATATCGACTTAATAAATGATTCTTTCAACTTGTAGAATTTCCTACTAAATGTAATAGCAATGGATTATCTAAGAGGGAACTAAATGTAAGCTACAAATAAACAATTACAATTCCATCCAAGATGTAAGAAGCTAGGGATCATGCATATATGCTTTGTAGATAAACTATTAATGTTCTGCAAAGCATACCTTATGTCAGTTAAGCTTCTTTAGAAGGCATATCTCAGATTTTCAGTAGTTTCAAGTCTTTAGGCTAACACTGGTTAGAGTTCAATATATATGTTTGGGATTGGTAATTTATTAAAATGTGAGATACTTAGGCAGTTGAGCTTCTGTGATGGCGTGTGTAGCTCTGTTTAAAATGTGAGATACTCAGGCTTTGTTGCTCATTTAACGTTGTAGGTCATATGTATGTAGGATTACATGGTTTGCTTGTTTTCACGCACTAAACATATGTATCATCATTTTGCATATGTGTCTCGCACCTAATTGTGAATTTGGCACGTGAGTTGTCTGTGTGGATTATGATATACATGTGAGTTGTCCACGTTCTGTTGAGCATGATATTAAGTGTAGACATGGATTCATCTCGCATAAGTTGTCATATAGCACCACGAGTTATGTGCACGTAGGTTTGATATGGCTTAGGGAGTGCTGGTTTTGAGTAAAGATTGAGCTTTTATCATGCATCTTTGATTTATAAACTCTTGTTTATGCATTTCATATAAATTTGGATCTGTGAATATATAGGTTTCTTTTGTGCATTACTTCTACTATTTTTGTCTATATATTGCATAGGTTTATGAAAGTAAAATATTTATGATACAAATCCTCACCACTGTTTTGCTGGGGATCGTCAAAGATACTTCTTAGGTACATGTTGCACTTATAACATCTTCATGGGAAATAGTTTGGCACATTTTTGCTAGAAATTGTAGCTCTGTTATTTCAGTTTAAAAAAACACTGTTTTTGAATTTTTTTGTTCTATAAGTTATCCATTCTTTGGATGGCTTTGATGTATATTTGCTGGCTAATGCAAGATTTATTTTCTCTAATTGTTTAGCTAATTTGGTGACTAATTATTCATTTGTATATTTAAACTAAGGAATTGGCTAGCAGGCATTCTTATACTAAACTAACATGAAATTGTTCTTTAACAGATCAAGAATTTGAAGTTTAAAGAATATAGTCATTGAGCAAATTGAATAGCAATATTTTTATTCTTTTGTTAGTGGTAGTTGATCTCGGGCAAAATAGCATGCTCGAGTGATACTTTATAACTTAGTTTCGTCTTGTTTATCGACTTAATTATATGCATTCTCATGTATTTCTATGTAAATGTGAATATATATACTAACCAACATGATTAGTTCTTGTTTTTGTAGGTTTAAAATGAATTTGAAGAACTAATCCATGAGTTGGTGAAGTAGAGGCATGGAATCGGAAGTACAATGCGAAAGTCGGCAAGGTGGATGCATGAAACAGCCCACCTGTGCGTTGGAAACATGCCACGACAGGAAGGCTGCACGACCAGGCTGTGACACACCATCAAACGTGCTGCACAAGCAGCGTGACACGCTGCCATCGCGGCCAGCTTCTGCTTGGCGACTGTTTTGATTTCCAGTGTGCCTACGTGATGCCTCTGTGTCACGGAGGCATATTTGCGCGATAACCTCCGTGACACGGAGCTATTCCATGCCGGGCATAATTTTATACATCTCTCATTTACTATAAATAGGTCTCTTAGCTCCTAAAATCAGGAGGTCATGATCTTATTCTGAAAAACCACCTAAGAGTAAAGGGAGAAGTGGGAGAACTCACCTAGGGTTCATCAATTTCATCTTCTCTTATACCAATTCTTGTAAGTATGTTACTTTAATAATGTTTTCTTGTAATTTTACAAACATGAGTGGCTAGACCCCTTCCTCTAGGGTTGAAGCAATGAGTTATGGTTGTGTTTTTACGAATTTATTTTGGAATTAAGTTATTGATTGTTGTTTTGTCTTGCATTCTTAATTATGGTTGTTTTTATGATTGATCCCCATGAAAACACACGTGTTAAGCTTAGGTACATGCTTGAGGAAGATAGCCTAGGCAAGAACAAGAGAATGTAGGGAGCAAGATTGTATCTCACGATACAATTTGTGGTTAGGATAGGAATATACCTAATACCTTGCTTGGTTGATAAAATGGGAAGATAGAAAGACACCAACTTAGAATTATCACATCACCATTCGTAGAAGTAGTTGTGAAGCTAAGTTCGGTTAAATTATTAGAGGTATGAAAGTCCCTAATCAAGAGCATAAACCCGTAAACCACATCCACGTAAATGAATTGCCCACGAACTAGAATGTCACATCCCCGCTCAACGATGTAGTTGTGAGTCTAGTTTGTCGTGTTTAGAGGCTCAAAAGACCATGAATATGCAATTGTAATTATGTGAGACGAAAATTGATAGTTTCACACTTAAACCATTGCAAATCGTAGTATCTCATGATTATCCAGCTTTAACTCTCGTTGCTCCTTGAATTAATTCAGAGTATTTCTTTGACCGTCCCTAGACTTAATTAACTCAATCGAAAACTTCTATAATCAACACTTGTGGCATTTAATATCACACTTGAACTTGATAGTTAGCTGAATTGGTCCAGTCCCTGTGGGTTCGACATCCGGCTCTTAAAAAGGGCCACTATATTACTTGTACGACCCGTACACTTGCGGGCACATCAATAGTGCAAATATGTTATTTGTATATATGCTACAATTTCATTTTCTCAATCTTTAGGATTTGTTAGATATTATGTTGAACACGTATATTTTTCAGATATTATGTCGAACATGCATGTTTTTCAGTAATTAATTTGATATTTCAGTTCTTCATAATTAATAATGAATTTTTATATGAATATCAATTATTTGGTATGTTATACCCAGTAGAATTCCCGGCACCTAGACGACCTATTCGCACGTTGGTTAAGCATATTTGAAGGCCATACGTGCTGGAGAAAGGCCCGGGAAAAGATCGGAAGAGAAACCTGTCGAACCATCGCGGAAGGAGCCAAGGCAGAGCCCCTCCGCGATGGCAGCGTGTCACGGAGGAGAGGCCTCCGCGTTGGCTCCGTGACACGTTGGCCTTGTCCAAATCCAAGTATATAAAGCCCATTTCGGGTTTAAATCATTTAATCACTTAAGAAATTTCCAAGAAATAGAGAGAGAAATCAGAGAAAGAGGAAGAACGAAGGAGGGATTAAAATTTTCGACCGATTACGCTGCTAAACGTTGTCCAAACTCAAATTAACTCCAGATACTGAGGTATTTAGCAGCAGAGAGCATTCCTACGGATTCAGTTTCGTAAAATATGGCCGACGAATCGTCGAGCCACCAAGCTAAGGTAAGTGGAATTGCTCTAAATTAGTGTCTATGTGTTCCTAGCTGTGAAGTGAATATTTCTCCCTTCTGGACCGCTGAAAAATAGCGAGTTTTCGACTGTCTTTCGATAAGCCTAAGTTTAGGCTATAAACTACATCGAAAGTGACGTTGCCTTTTAAAGTAAAGCTGTATTTAGTATTGATTGACATATTTATGAATGCAGTTGGGAGAAAACAGTTGAAGTACCGGCCGAGCCTCGTCCGACAGACGAATAATTCAAGGATAAGGTATGTAAAGCTAGTTCCCTCGGCAAGTTAAGTAATATCGGTACAGTATAGTAATTTACAGGCAAGTAGAATGTTCAGAAGTCGAGTGTTACGTTTATTGTGAATGTTGATACGGTACTAGAAGCATCAAGTTGTAACTTGCGTGAAACTTACTAGTATGAGATAGATCCTAACACAAGTATTAGAAACTGTCCAGCATGTTCAGTATGTGATGTAATACAAAATGTTAAGATATTATTTTATTCAGATGAACCCCGTAAAGCGATGCAATATCCGTAAGGCACCTCAGAAATAGAATGGCAGGCTAAACTAAAGTTTAGAAAGCATGTTAGGAATAGGAAATCATGTTAATACAGAAACTCAGTAAACTAATTAAACAGCATAGTTTTCAGCAGAAACACTATCTTGTATAGCATTTGCCCCAGTACAGTCTGGCAGGAGACTATATTCATATATACATATATATTTACCAGTCTCAGCACGTATTAAATACGTACAGATTACTATCATTAGTTCAGCATGTAATATATATGATACTTTACCCCTATTAGCCTCAGCATGTGAGATATGCAGACCGTATTACTAGTTGAGACCGTTGTATTGTTTGGGGTTGGACTACCTAGCATCCATGACCGCCCCAGGGTTAATAGTTGTATCGACTCGTCCGCCAGAGGACGAGGATACGTCGCTCTACAGAGTGGCATGCCGTCCCCCAGGGGACGAAGATGGGATGCCAGTTTTCCCCATATTTTGCCTTGGTCGGCTTTTATACACCCCCGTCGAGCGGATACGCCCGGGTGTTGATTCAGGAGTCCTCCGGACTCAGATGCAGTTATAGTCAGGGGCTCAGCGAGCCCAAGTGCATACCCAGAGGACCGGTTGGATGCTTACGGGGTCATAGGAGATGGGATGACCGGGGTAGGGGTGTAGATTCTGTGCTGGTTGTACCTCCCGACTTATGGGGGCCAGGTAAGGTTTGTGTGTGCCATGTTATGTTATTTCATGTTATGCCATGTTACGATAGATACGAGTAGAATAGCAGTAGAGGGATATGTCTCCAGGTATGACTCCTATCCCAGCCAGTATAATTGAGAGAAGGTATGACGTACATTATCAGACAAGTTAATCTATTCCTTCCACTTCAGTTTCATCAGTTATATTATTGTCTCAGATGTTTCTTCAGTTATTGCTATACATACTCAGTACCAGCGGTACTGACGCCCAGTGGGGCGCTGCATTACTTGCCTGCAGGTACTCATAGACGAGCAAGCGATACTACGTGATTCCTGTCAGCGATCGAGTATTCAGCTCCTGTCATCCGGAGACTGAATTTCTGAGGTGTATTTCAGTTCTTTTTTTTGTTGTATAGTACGGGTAGGTCGGGGCCCTGTCTCGATCACTTCTATTGCTATTCTTAGAGGCTTGCAGTCTGTATATATCTCCCTGTGGTCAGATGAGCCGGTCGTGTGAGGCCGTGAAGTTGTATAACTGTCAGTACTCGTTCTTTCTTTTATGTTGGCCGTGTGGGGCCACAGTTTGCCAGTAGTGGTGACCTTGCCGGTCACGTAGCTTTCTAGTACTTCATGATTAAGTTATAGATAACTAGATAGCACGGTGGCCTTGTCGGCCCGCATAGGTTTCCCTGAATTAATATGTTTCTGGTCAGCTGTTAGTACAGGTACAGGAGGCTATAGGCCAATGGGCCGGGGGCTATGATTACAGCCGTTATATAGCCCTTTGTGTCCAGAAATGTGAGTTAGAGCCAGCCAGGCACCAGATGTGCCTAGGCTTAGCAGTCCACTAGTTCAGGTCCTAGTAGGGAACCAGGTGCCAGTCATACCCCCCCTCCAAGGCGGGGTGTGACAAACTTGGTATCAGAACCAGGTTGTATCCCAGGTAGTCTGCAAGCCGTGCTAAGTAGAGTCTTGTCTATGGATGTGTTGTGCACCACATACTATAGGCAGGAGGCTACAAGGCATGATAGGATGGTTACCCTTCCTTCTCAATCAGTCGTGCTTTAGAGCGGTACAGTATAGGGTTGAGTCCCTAAAAACTTACCGTATTCTTTGATTACAGATACAAAGGCAGATCAGCATTACCCTATCACAGGCAGAAGATCAGAGATAGCAACAGAAGAGAGCATCAACCAGTTACATGATAACTACAGCAGCAGGAGGAGGTATCAGAGACTTCCCAGCGTGATACCTTTATTGGCACTATTCCCAGTATACGTTGATAACGTCAGAATAGGAAGTCAGAAGTATAATGTGCATACGAGTTGATTTATTTATTAGCTGTATAAGATCTGATTAAGATTACAGACAAGGTTAAACTACCAGGTAAGTATAAGAAAGAGAGGGAAATGCAGGAATCCCAAGTACATCTTTTTGGATATGGTACAGTTAAATGCTTTTACTTGTTGCAATAGGAAAAGGGCTATTCCCACCTCTTGATTTTGATGCCAGTATAGTAAAGGGGCATAAGACTTGAGATGGGGTTGTCAAATCAAGCAGTAAGTAAAGATGGGCTGATTGATCCTAGTAAGTATTAGAAAGTATAAAGAGCCCCTATGATTCTGTAAGTTGTGCAGACCCTTATGATAATAAGCCAGTAGAGAAAGTAAGACCGTTAGCTTACCCGAAGCAGGGGTAAAAAGACTTGTTAGTGATGAATGCCTAATAATAGTCAAGTTTGAGTCAGAAAAAGGCCAAGTCCACCATATATGCTAACAGATAGCAAGACATACCTGTAAGATTATAGTTATGATCCAGTTGTGACATCGAAAGATATAGAGGTCATGTGAATCAGATGGGCTTGAATATAATCCAGAAGAAGTATAGGTCGAGTCTTGATCAGTAATCTCATTAGCAACGAAAGGCAGGTACCTTGAACCCCAGAGTTCAGCTTAAGCGAGATAAGAGGAAGAAGCAGGAATGCCAGATTTTGTGGGGTAATCAAGGTTACCCCCCAGATTGATAGAGTATCATTTTAAGGATTAAGCCTCGGGCTGACAGTAAGATTGCGGTTTGGAATACCGCAGTATGCCTGTTCATGGAGAAGTTAAGAAATTACTGATACAACAATTCTAATCTAGTGTGGCCTAGAGATAAGACCCAGCAGACAGTTATGGGCTCTTAATATAAGCCATGTAAGGCCACAAGATTCGAACGTTGACCCCACATCGCAGGAGTAGCGGAATTTCAAATAGCAGACAATAACTAAGGTGTTTATGTTTGTTACTTTCAGAATGGGGGGACAATACAATAAAAAGATAAGTCAGGGCAAGAGATAGTATTAGGCCATAGAAGCGGTGTATCATGTACGGTATGAGACTCAGCAGAGCATGTCAGAGGTTATGTATTACCGCAGAATTTAGTATATATTATACGTAGCTAGCGATATATATATATACAGATAATAGGTATGCTGTGAGTAGCTGCCTAAGGGGTATAATCACCAATACTGATTAGTAATAGAAAGCATGTACAAATTGCATTGCAAGGTCCCCTTGCAAAAAAAAAAAAAAGAGGAAAAGGGAGAGAAGAGAGAAGAAAGAAAGAAAGGATAGAAGAAAGGAGAAAGGGAAAGGAGAAGAGAAAGGGGCGGATTAAGTGTGAATTACGTATGAAGTCATAGGAACTGTCTCAGTTCTCAATTAATAAGTAATGGATTCATGTGTTGTTGCCAGACCTAGGCTCTGGAAGCTTACTAGAGTTAATGGCCTGAATCAAATGGCTAGATGATAAGAGCACAGTTAGATGGTCTAATGACTAGCTGGCGCTTATATTAGCAGGGAAGCATCTTTAAAAATCAACAGCATTATTGTATATGCCGAAACCAGAATTTTTCCAGTATGTTAAGTGGTCGTACATCATTTTCCCAGCCTTGTAGGTGAGAGTCAACCTTAGTCAACCTAGCAGCTATTACAAGGAATACTACGCAAGTCAGACAAACCCGTGGGAACCCCAAGAAAAAAAAGGGGGGGTCCACATTAGTAGTCAGCGATAGACTAGTGCTTCAGCCAGTCCTCGTAAGATATTCAGATGCGGAGCCCTAGCAGAAGGCCAGTATTTACAGAATAGCTCATAAAACCGAGGATCCCCCAGAATAGCAGTATAAATCCAAGTGGATACATACAAGGCGTAAGAAATTGATAGTACCCTGCTAGCATAGTGTTTATTAAGACCAGGGGATCAATAGACTCCCCGTGAAGATCCAGAGATTGATCGCCTGGGAGTAAGTTTGATTAAGCCCAGCCTTACGGTGGTTTAAGCAAAATAACAGAGCAATTAGATGCCCACAAGTCTGCGGTTATTCACGAACTATAAGCACTCAAGTAGAACGGTTAGAGCATTGTTAGACTACTGCCACATTCGGGTCATTCAACCCGACTATTCAGTTACTTAAGGTTATGCAGCCAGATCATTAGAGGTCATGGTCAATATCAGGACCCCCTGATCAGATACGGGCACACGGTGTGTAGATAGCTGTTTAAAATTACCTTAGCAACAAGTAGCCTTATCATGCGGCCAGAAGGCCAGATAAGCTCTAGCTATACCGGTGGATTATTTGTCAGATTCTCCGGTATAATAAACTAGTATGACCGTCAATTATACGTCAATTTTTGTAAATGTGAATTTGGTCGAGTTTAGCAGTCTTTTTGGTCACATTGTGTCGGAGGCTGGGGTACAGATAGATACACAGAAAATCAAAGTAGTGGAGACATAGCCTAGACCTACCACTCCGATCGTACGCAATCCCTGCAGTTAGCCGGGTACTACAGAGGGTTTGTGGAAGGATCTTCCACCTTAGCAGCACTTCTGACTAAAATTAACACAGAAGGCAGCAAAGTTCTAGTAGACTGAGGTGTGTGAGCAGAACTTCCAAGAGTTAAAAGCCAGGTTAACATCAGCTCCAGTGTTAGTATCGCCAGGGGATACAGAGGGTTGATGCAGCATGATAAAGTAATAGCTTATGCTTTCAGGAAGTTGAAGAAACGTGAAAAGAATTATCTTACCCATGACCTGGAGTTAGCTGCAGTAGTTTATGCCTTAAAGAGCGATAATACAGAATGTCGCATTGTTGTCGTTAGTGGTGGAAGTAAAGGAATGGCAGTGTGGAGACCCTAGCCAGGTTCAACTTGAACACAAGGTTCAGTAAGGAGAGGTGACATATTTTCAGATAACCGGGGATGAAGTGTTACGATATAAAGGCCGCATTTGTGTTCCAGATATTTTGGGGCATCGCCAGCAGCTTATGAACGAGGCGCATTACGCCCGCTATTCTCTTCACCCAAGCGCGACGAAAATGTGCCATGATATCAAAGAAAACTACTGGTGGCCAGGTATGAAAAGAGAAATTGCTGAATTTGTAGCCCAGTGTCCTAACTGCCAACAGGCAAAAGCAGAACATCAGAAACTAGGCGGGTTAACTCAGGACATAGCTGTGCCTCTCTGGAAATGGGAAGCGGTGAATATGGATTTTGTGGTAGGATTACCCCGTGCCAGACACAGACATGACTCTATATGGGTAATAGTTGACAGATTGACTAAATCAGCTCATTCCTTGCCAGTTAGAACTACTTTCTCGGTTGGAGATTATGTGGAGTGGTATATCCGAGAGATAGTCAGATTGCATGTAGTGCCAGTATCCGTTATTTTAGACAGAGGAGCGCAGTTCACGGCTAGGTTCTGGAAATTGTTCCAGAAGGGGGCTGGGGATGTAGATTAATCTAAGCAAAGCTTCCCACCCTCAGACAGATGAGCAGGCTGAGCGCATAGTTCAGACGCTCGAAGACATGTTGCGAGCGTGTGTGCTAGATTTCGGTAGTAGCCAAAGTGAGCATTTACCTTTAATTGAATTTGCCTACAATAATAGCTATCATTCAGCCATCCAGATGGCGCCTCTTGAGGCCTTATACGAGTGAAAATGCAGATCGCTGAACGGTGTTTGGAATCGGAGAGTCAGTATTGGTTGGCCCAGACATTGTTCAGCAGTCAAAGGAAAAGGTAAAGCTTATCCGAAGAATGCTTACTGACTGCACAGAGCCGCCAGAAATCATATGCAGATGTGCGGCGCAGAAATCTAGAATTTACAGTAAATGACTGGGTATATCTGAAAGTGTCACCGACGAAAGGGGTGATGAGATTTGTCAAGAAAGGAAAGCTTAGCCGGAGATTTATTGGGCCATATCAGATTCGGCGAAGAATAGGCCGAGTTGCATACGAATTGAACTTGTCTCCAGAGTTAGTATCTGTTCACCTAGTATTTCATGTCTCTATGTTGAGGAAATTCATGGGAGACCGTTCTACAGTAGTTCCAGTTCAGGATGTCCATGTTACAGAAGAGTTAGCATATAAAGAAGATATGAAAGCCAGATACCCTCACATATTTCAGGCCTAGTCAGGCGACAGGTATGTCCGTATTATTACTTATGCGGTACCTTATAGTTGTATGTGTGTGAATGAGAAGGATTGATACTTAGTTATTCAGTGGATACTAAAATATTACGTGCAGTGCCTGTGTTGGACTTTTCTGCATTTCAGGTTTTTGCTATAGTCCATATTACAGGGGAAACTCTGCCGAAATTTTTCTAGAAAGTAAGTAAGCAGTCCTCTAGATAACAGTGTACATTCGAGGATGAATGTTCTTAAGGGGGGGAGAATGTTATACCCCGTAGAATTCCCGGCACCCAGAAGACCTATTCGCACGTTGGTTAAGCATATTTGAAGGCCATACGTGCTGGAGAAAGGCCCGGGAAAAGATCGGACGAGAAACCTGTCGAACCATCGCGGAAGGAGCCGAGGCAGAGCCCCTCCGCGATGGCAGCGTGTCACGGAGGAGAGGCCTCCGCGTTGGCTCCGTGACACGTTGGCCTTGTCCAAGTCCAAGTATATAAAGCCCATTTCGGGTTTAAATCATTTAATCACTTAAGAAATTTCCAAGAAACAGAGAGAGAAATCAGAGAAAGAGGAAGAACGAAGGAGGGATTATAATTTTCGACCGATTACGCTGCTAAACGTTGTCCAAACTCAAATTAACTCCAGATACTGAGGTATTTAGCAGCAGAGAGCATTCCTACGGATTCAGTTTCGTAAAATACGGCCGACGAATCGTCGAGCCACCAAGCTAAGGTAAGTGGAATTGCTCTAAATTAGTGTCTATGTGTTCCTAGCTGTGAAGTGAATATTTCTCCCTTCTGGACCGCTGAAAAATAGCGAGTTTTCGACTGTCTTTCGATAAGCCTAAGTTTAGGCTATAAACTACATCGAAAGTGACGTTGCCTTTTAAAGTAAAGTTGTATTTAGTATTGATTGACATATTTATGAATGCAGTTGGGAGAAAACAGTTGAAGTACCGGCCGAGCCTCGTCCGACAGATGAATAATTCAAGGATAAGGTATGTAAAGCTAGTTCCCTCGGCAAGTTAAGTAATATCCGTACAGTATAGTAATTTACAGGCCAGTAGAATGTTCAGAAGTCGAGTGTTACGTTTATTGTGAATGTTGATACGGTACTAGAAGCATCAAGTTGTAACTTGCGTGAAACTTACTAGTATGACATAGATCCTAACACAAGTGTTAGAAACTGTCCAGCATGTTCAGTATGTGATGTAATACAAAATGTTAAGATATTATTTTATTCAGATGAACCCCGTAAAGCGATACAATATCCGTAAGGCACCTCAGAAATAGAATGGCAGGCTAAACTAAAGTTTAGAAAGCATGTTAGGAATAGGAAATCATGTTAATACAGAAACTCAATAAACTAATTAAACAACATAGTTTTCAGCAGAAATACTATCTTCTATAGCATTTGCCCCAGTACAGTCTGGCAGGAGACTATATTCATATATATATATATATATTTACCAATCTCAGCACGTATTAAATACGTACAGATTACTATCATTAGTTCAGCATGTAATATATACGATACTTTACCCCTTTTAGCCTCAGCATGTGAGATATGCAGACCGTATTACTAGTTGAGACCGTTGTATTGTTTGGGGTTGGACTACCTAACATCCATGACCGCCCCAGGGTTAATAGCTGTATCGACTCGTCCGCCAAAAGACGAGGATACGTCGCTCTACAGAGTGGCATGCCGTCCCCCAGGGGACGAAGATGGGATGCCATTTTTCCCCATATTTTGCCTTGGTCGGCTTTTATACACCCCCGTCGAGCGGATACGCCCGGGTGTTCATTTAGGAGTCCTCCGGACTCAGATGCAGTTATAGTCAGGGGCTCAGCGAGCCCAAGTGCATACCCAGAGGACCGATTGGATGCTTACGGGGTCATAGGAGATGGGATGACCGGGGTAGGGGTGTAGATTCTGTGCTGGTTGTACCTCCCGGCTTATGGGGGTCGGGTAAGGTTTGTGTGTGCCATGTTATGTTATTTCATGTTATGCCATGTTACGATAGATACGAGTAGAACAGCAGTAGAGGGATATGTCTCCAGGTATGACTCCTATCCCAGCCAGTATAATTGATAGAAGGTATGACGTACATTATCAGACAAGTTAATCTATTCCTTCCACTTCAGTTTCATCAGTTATATTATTGTTTCAGATGTTTCTTCAGTTATTGCTTTACATACTCAGTACCAGCGGTACTGACGCCCAGTGGGGCGCTGCATTACTTGCCTGCAGGTACTCATAGACGAGAAGGTAATACTACGTGATTCCTGTCAGCGATCGAGTATTCAGCTCCTGTCATCCGGAGACTGAATTTCTGAGGTGTATTTTAGTTCTTTTTTTTGTTGTATAGTACGGGTAGGTCGGGGCCCTGTCCCGATCACTTCTATTGCTATTCTTTGAGGCTTGCAGTCTATATATATCTCCCTGTGGTCAGATGAGCCGGTCATGTGAGGCCGTGCAGTTGTATAGCTGTCAGTACTCTTTCTTTCTTTTATGTTGGCCGTGTGGGGCCACAGTTTGCCAGTAGTGGTGACCCTGCCGGTCACGTAGCTTTCTAGTACTTCATGATTAAGTTATAGATAACTAGACAGCATGGTGGCCTTGTCGGCCCGGATAGGTTTCCCTAAATTAATATGTTTCTGGTCAGCTGTTAGTACGGGTACAGGAGGCTATAGGCCAATGGGCCGGGGGCTGTGTTTACAGCCGTTATATAGCCCTTTGTGTCCAGAAATGTGAGTTAGAGCCAGCCAGGCACCAGATGTGCCTAGGCTTAGCAGTCTAGTAGTTCAGGTCCTAGTAGGGCACCAGGTGCCAGTCATACCCTCCCCCCCAAGGCGGGGTGTGACATGGTATATTCTCGGTTGCCTGTGAAAAGCATATGAAATAATACTACTTCGCCACCACAGGAAAATATAAATTATGTAGCTATTTTAATCAAAATTTGCAAAAGAAAATTTGGTCATTAAAAGTATTATAATCAATGAAAGGAATTTCAGTTGGGAAAAGTACTTAAAACGAAAGGAATTTCAGTTGGTAAAACTACTTATAACGGCCGAAATTTGTTATTTTATTTCAAGTTTGTAACCACAAGAGGACCATCAATGAAGAAAAATTTGGTTGTTGTAAGTAAGTGTAACGACCGGATTAATTATTGTCATTAAAGGATATTTAATGACCGGATTTCATTAACTTTTAAAGTCGGAGCTTTTAGTGACCTTGACAACCATTTTTTACTCGGTCGTTATTGAGTTATAGCGATCAAATTTGAGGTTTTTACGACCACATTTCCCTTCGCTAAAGACTCTTTCTCTTGTAATGAACTCAAAAGATAGATACACCCCTCCTTTTGAAAAGCATACTTTGTCCCCAAAGCAGGAAATACAAAACTATGAGAGAAACATACCTGTGGTGCCATAAGTGCTCCTTCCATCTGTGGAGGCGGGTGTGAAAGCATACTCCGCCCCATTGTCCATGATGTGCAACATACCTATGGCGCTATAAGTGCTCCTTCCATCCTGTGGAGGCAGGTGTGAAAGCACACTCCCCCCATTGTCCACGAACTTATGTTTGTTTATATGGATATAAGGCATTTTTCCTTTCATTACAGGAAAAATAAGTGTTATAGCAAGAATGTACAAAAGAAGCCTGAAAGTGCAGAAAATGAGCTAAAGTCATAATTTTAGTACGAGCCATATGTTGATGGTATGAGCCGTACTAAGAACCGTGAAAAGTTTCAGATGGTTGGATTGTGAAGAATGCAACCCATGACTCTCAATACGAGTCGTACAACATTGGTATGAGCCGTAACTTGGAGTCGTGGAAATATTTAGAAGAATTGCACAAAGGTATACTCCTGATACGGATGGAGCTATGAACCATGGAAACAATGTACGAATCATATCAGGAGTAGTAGAGAGCTTCAGAGGATTTTCAATGCTAAGTAGAACTTTAGACAGTACGAGTCGTGGCTGGAAGGTATGAGTCGTACCACAACACTAGTGAATAATTTAAGAAAAAGTCTTAGAGTTCTTAGAGCAAGACCACTGAAGCAACTCACACCTCATAGGAAGCATGTACGATTCATACCAAGGCCCAACACTTAGCCAAATTTCAGCAAGCCAAACAATTATAGACAATAGGTACGACCGGTACAATCCTGCTACCGGTTGTATGATCAGTCCTGGCTCAGGCGACGCCAGTTATGGAAAATCACCATGTTAGCTTAGGAAAAGGATTCTTATATCTGTATAAATATCTTTTATGTTTTATTTTCAGTAGAGAACAATAGGGAACATCGGAGAGAATTGAGATAGGCGTGAAAACAATAGAGATTCGAGGGAAAAACATATAATTGAGTTGATTGACTTGTGATCAATATTTTCTTGGATTCTTTCTTTATCGTTATCAATAGTTCTTGAGATTTTTATGATATAATCAAAGAAGTTTTTCTCTCATCTATGATTGTAAGTATTGAATTATGTGTTTAATAATGAATGCATATCACAACCTTGCAACTGTGAGAGGCTAAAACGTCCATAGCTAGGATTGTGAGAACCATGGTGGATTAACGAGCTAGGGATACACAAAAGTGATTCAAAACCAATGCAAAATACTTGTATTGTATTCTCTTCATGCTTAAACGTTTCTTAACGGTGCACAATGTTAAGACTTGCTCGAATTCTTTAATTGCTTGAGCCTAGAGAGGTAAAGATTAGGAAAATAGAATTACAACAAAGCCTTGATCTTGATAATTATTGTATTAATTTGAGCTGTGGTCGCAAGATAGTAAATTTGGAACTTATTGATAACAGATAGTTTGAAACTGCTCATGAGACCTGACCTGGTGATTGAGTATAGTCATCAAATAGGGACGAACCAGTCATTTGGATGAACCCTAATTATCAGTTCTACAAGTAAGCACTGGTATTGTTCACGTGTGTATACCTGAAGCAGTTATGAACCCATGGGGAACACAAACCCTAGTTATTCTTCAATCTTGATTTACATCATAATTTCAATTGTTGTTTTATTTTTTTGTTTTCTTAAAACCCCCCCAAATTGGAGTAACTAACCAACAAGTTCACTTACCGGTATTGGTCTAGATCTTTCATATTCCCTGTGGGTTCAACCCCAACCTCTTTGTTAGGTTCTTTATTGACAACGTCCATTTCATACTTCAACAAGAGGTGTGAGTTTGAGCATTATCAAAAAGTGGCGCCGTTGCCGGGGAATATGGCTAAGACAAGATTAATTGCTTGTATTTGACTTTTGGTAGTTATTTCTTAAATTACATTTTCATTTTGTTTGTGATACCCACAAGTTGTTTCCGGTGAATGCCTAGCACTCGGAGCAGTGGAAATCCCCTGATTCCATTGAACCCCGAAATTGAATGACCACTACATAGAATGGAAAACCAAGAGCAGACAAATGCCCATATAACTAAAGAAGCTAGGCAAGCCAAGCTAGCTCAGCAAGCTGCACTTCAGGATGCGGAGGATGCCAGAGACGAGGTTGTTAATGCTGGTCAACATGGGCGGGGCAATAGAGGTCATAGATTTTTCCCTCAGTTCTTCGATGATGAGGACCCAGACATTGATGAATTCGGGTCAACTGGAGCAATTATACCACCATCACTGCTCGTTGGGGCTAAATTTGACATCACAAGCACCATGATTCAACTATTAAACATGAAAGGGGTGTTCAGTGGTCACGCAGCGGATGACGCCAACCTGCACCTGATGATCTTTGTCTGAATATGCAAGGTGTACAGGTTGCCTAGAGTTAGTCAAGATGCTATCAGACTCAAACTTTTCCCCTTTTCTCTGTTAGGGGAAGCCACTTTATGGTTATTGGGGTTGCCTAACAACTCCATAACCAACTGGAGGGAACTCAAGCAAGCATTCTTAGAAAGATTCTTTCCCCTCCTCCAGAATGTTGCAGTTCAAGTATGAGATTTACAATTTTAGACAACTTAAAACCGAGGCACTTCACGAAACCTGGCTGAGGTTCAAGAAGAAGTTGACAAAGTACCCAAACCATAAAACTCCAGATGACAGTTTGTTGGAAAATTTCTAAAGGTCTTTGAACAATAACACAAAAGTTGTAGAAGACACAGTGGCAAGAGGAGCATTGATGAGTCACAGCTGGGAGCAAGCTACTACTATTCTTGACAGGTGACAAAAACAAACAAGGCATGGCATATCCAAGAGGAAGATGCAGCGACCGATACATATGTTGTTAGTTTGACTGTAGACCAACATAGGGAAGAAGAAGAAGGCGACAAAGAGTTGGCTCATATGAGCACATCATTGGATTTGCTTACAAAGAACATTATGGGAGTTGGAACTAAAAAGGTGAACGTAGTGGGGACACAAGGACTGGAGCTGTGGGCACACCACTCAAATTTCGAGGAGGAGGAAAATTTCCTGGACAGCCAGGTGGAGGGTATCCGATCCAACTCCCAAGCGTTTGGACAAGACAATTGGCACCAAGGTTTTGAAACCAAGGTCGAAACCAGTACAGATATAACTACAATCGAAATGGATACAGAGATAGAATCCAAGGTCATGAGCGTGAAGGAGATTGGAGAAGGAATAACGACTACCGTAATAGCCAAGCTGGAGTGTATGTGTCGCCTAATGCACGAGAGGGGGAGGCTGGACAGTCAAAGTTAGAGAGCATGATGGCTGAGATGTTGAAAAAGGTGAGGTCCACTATCAGTTAAAGGAAATTCGTGGTGATATATCGAGCATGCGTCAGAGAGTGGAGTCCCACGCAACAACTATCAAGAAAATTGAACAGCAACTGGGGAAACTGTCAGCATCACTTAACCCTAGACAGAAGGGTACACTACCTAGCAAAAATAGTGTAGAACCCAAAGAATGATGACCACTGCATGACTGTGATGACTAGGAGTGGTAAGACCACAGTTGACTCCACTCTACAGGTTGTAGTTGAACGAAAGAAAGAGAGC
Organism: Datura wrightii; assembly: GCA_035772735.1. Lineage (NCBI taxonomy): Eukaryota > Viridiplantae > Streptophyta > Magnoliopsida > Solanales > Solanaceae > Datura > Datura wrightii. The sequence goes on along the minus strand of JASDFA010000019.1, from coordinate 99,587,142 downwards.
TGAAGATGATGAAAATGATGCTGATATGGAAGGTGCTGAGAATGCTGAGTTCCTAAGGTCCCAACTGGTGAAAAAGGGTCTGAAGTTGAACAAGGTGCGACGCAAATTTACAAGGCTTTCCCAAGAGCACCACGACCGTTCCCCAAAGAATGAAGAAGAAGGCAGAGAATGGTAAGTTCCAGAAATTCCTGTCAATGCTCAAACAATAATTTGTGAAAATACATTGGTTGAGGCATTGAAATAAATGCCGGGACAGGCTAAGTTCATGAAGGACCTTGTGACAAAAAAGAGGTCCATGAGTTATGAGCCTGTAGATAATATACATCACTGTAGTGCCATAGCTACATGGGTCCTGGCCTAGAAGAAGGAAGACCTGGGTGCTTTCACTATACCTGGACAATTGGAAATGTCAAGTTCGCAAAGGCACTTTGTGATTTGGGAGCAAGCATCAATCTGATGCCATTGACTGTGTTCCAGCAGTTGGGATTGGGAGCCCCCACACCGACTACAATGTGGCTATTGATGGCCGACAGAACTATTAAGAAGACAGTGGGGATCCTATTTTTGTGCTTGTTAAAGTTGACAGATTCATATTCCTAACAGACTTCGTGATCCTAGATTGCAAGGTCAATTATGAGGTCCCCATCATCTTGGGGAGACCATTCCTTGCTACTGGGAGGGCCTTAGTGGATGTTGAGGCTGGGCAACTAAAGTTCAGACTAAATAAAGAAGAGTTCACTTTCAACATCTGCTGGTCAATGCAGCAACCTAAGGAATATAGTGTAGTCTCAGCGATAGAGGATGAATCTGAGTTCCTTGATGAAGTCTGAGTAGTCAAGAGACTTGCGTCGTGCTGCAACGTTAAGTTAGGCGCTTCTGGGAGGCAACCCAAGTGATGAATTGGTGAATTCTGAGTAACCGAGCTACCTGTGTCGTGCCGCAATATTAAATCAAGCGCCTCTTGGGAGGCAACCCAAGTGATTTAACTAATGTGTGTTTAGTGTGCAGGGAAAACAAAGGTGGCAGCAAACTGCTGAAAAGTAGGTGCTATGATTCTTAGTACGACTTGTGAGAGGGTTTTACGAGTCGTAGCATGAGTCATGGTGAGGATCAAAGATGTGCTTTAGCGAAGAAAGTTCAAGGTATGATTGGTCCTACGACTCATAACTTAAGTGTACGGGTCATAGTACTTACTGTGCCTGTGAACTATGCAAGCTAACGCAGAGGTGAATGCCCCCACTTCACAGGAGCAGAGCTAGACACTAGCTACAGATGCCGGTAATTTCGAGATAGCTCCCAACAGGTCTGCTGCACCACTGCCCAGTCATCCAAGCCATACACTAGCAGGGTATGTTCTAGTCTCCAGGACTTTCTCATGAAATTGGCCAAGAGATTGACGATGGCCTAAAGAAAAATCCAGGCAATGATGGAAAATGTGAAGCCTTGGGTGAAAGCAGAGATAGAAACAGTTGCACAGGCCCTGCATACCAGTCTAGATGGATTTGAGAGTCGATTTAATAGATGCATGGTGCAGCAGACAGACACAAGCAGCCTCCAGGAGGAGTTGGGAGCTCTTTGGAGCCAAGTGACCGAGCTGGCATCACGACAGTCAACAGTGATAGCAGCTCTCACTCTTCCAAACTTGGATGAAGTGCTAGATGAGGAGATAGACATGGAGGCTTATTGGGAGGACATCACAACATAAACATAAAAAGGAAAGAAGAGAGTCTCCAAGGATGTTGGAGAAGAGAACTTGAGGAAGAGGAGAAAGAAAGAAAGAAGAGAACGCAAGCGGGCATGAGTGGAGAGACTGCATACTCATGACTCACACATGTTAGAGCTGCAGGAGTGAGCTAGAGGAGCAGGCAACTCTACCATGGCTTAGCCCGAATTTGCTAGTGGCAAGGACCTTTTGGGTGAGCCACATTTAGCCCAGATCACCACAGAGGCCGTAGAGACGGCCAAGCCTACTGAAGGTGTAACCACTCCCCCTGTTGACACATCAATGAGTTCATCGGCCGCTGCTAGTGCCATGATTGCATCGGAGGTACCTCCTCCGCAGGATGACAGGAGCGCCTAGAGTGCCATAGTTATGTTCCCTACCCTCTGTTCCTATAGTTCATGCTTTAGGGACGAAGCATAATTTTCAAAAAGGGGAGGGGGTGCACTTGTATTTTTGGGTTTTTGGATTCGTTCGAGGGTTTTTCATGCCGTGTTTCTTTTCCCTCGGGCATGCTATCTAGTAGTTTTGGCATATTTAGGGTTTTATTTTCTTATTTTGTGATTTTTGTTTAATTATAAAGTAGCTTAGGAGTACTCACCCAATGAAAGTGCACTGGTTTTGAATTTCTTGAAAAAATTGACCCTGTTTAAAATTTTTTGATGCATTAGCTGTGTACTTGTGATTACATTCATGAGTTCTGTGGATCTTTTGATGTCATTTAGTGTGATAGCATGAGTAATCTTGTTAATCCATGTATAAACCAGATAGGTAAAGTGAATATAATTCATGTTCCATAAGTGAGTGAGGTTTGATACTTAGTTCAGTACTGTGTTGAAAATCTAGAACTTGCCTGGTTGGTCTTTGCATTGGCTAAGGATGGTTGATTAGGATATGATCATAGGCCATTTTTATTGAGCTCACTTTTATCCTAAATAATCCTACCAAAATCATATGATTCCCTTGATCCCAATTGTGAGCCTTTAATAGACCATTTTTCTTTAATTAACCGATGAGTCGTACCCATTTTTTATAATGAACCTGTTTTGGCCCCATCCCTCCTTGGACATTGTGAACCTCAACAGAGGAAAAATGCCCAAGTTAATGGTTGCTATAGTAGGGATACATAAATAGTGGGAACGAGGAAAAGAGAGAGAAAAGAGAAAATGTGAAAAATGAGGTGTGGTGTGACAAATGAAAAAGAGAAAAAAAAGATATGAAAAAGTTGAAAACTTTGAAAAAGAAAATTCAAAGAGAATAATGATGCTTGAAAAGGTTTAAAATACACCACACTCATACCAATGCATACAAAAGAGGTGAAAAGGGAGGAAAAAGGAAGGAAAAGCAAAACAAAAGGGTGAAATACGTGAATGATGAAGCCAATGTATGTAGTGCCAAGGAACGGTTAGTCACTTAAAAAGATCCCATATTCATCATGTCCAGCCCCAAAGCCTACATTACAAGATGCATCAAGTCCTACAGTGATCCTAATCTGACCATCTGATAAACCGAAGCATAGAAAATTAGGGCAAGCCTATGGAATTTGGTACACAATACTTGAAATTTCTTTGTGAGAGTGAGAGTCTCACTTGTTCAGTCCCATGCCATATCTGTGACTATATCTGTGAGTGGGCACTTTCTTTGCTATGAGGGTACATGGTTTATGTTTAATTTTACTAGTGGTATGAGTGAAAAGCATTGGTTATGATTTGATTGTCTGTTAATAGCTAGATGACATGTCTTGATCCCTGCTTAGCATATTTGTGGTTACTTTTAGTACATTATCCAATATTGGTTCATGGATGAAGGGTCAAAAGTTGTTGGAGTTATAGTGCAAATTTTGTTTGGTATTGGCTGTAGTATCCTAGGTTTATTTTCTAGTTGAGCATCGTGTTTATTTTTTCCTTTCTTTGCCTAAGGACATGCAAAAGTATTAAGTTGAGGGTGTTGATGTGTTGTGAGTTTACAACACTTTCGATGCTCAAAACTAAGAAAATAGAATGAACTTAGGTTTATTTATATGGATATAAGACACTTTTCCTTTGATTACAGGAAAAATAAGTGTTGGAGCAAGAATGTGCAAAAGAAGCCCAAGAGTGCAGAAAATAAGCTAAAGTCATAGTTCCACTACGAGCTGTATGTTGATAGAATGAGCCATACTAAGAACTGTGAAAAGTTTCAGATGGTTGGATTATGAAGAATGTAACCCATGAATCTTAGTACGAGCCATACAACATTGGTTCGAGCCGTAACTAAGAGTCGTGGAAATACTCAAAAGAATTGCACAAAGGCAGACTCCTGATACAGATGGAACTACGAACCGTGGAAACAAGGAAAGCATCATATCAGGAGTAGTAGTGATCTTTAGAGGATTTTCAATGCTAAGTAGAACTTCATACATTATGAGTCGTGGCTGGAAGGTATGAATCATACCACAACACTCGTGAATAATCTCAGAAAAAGTTAGAGTTCTCAGAGCCAAACCACGAAAGTAACTCACGCCTCGTAGGAAGCATGTACGAGTCGTACCAAGGCCCAACACTTAGCCAAATTTTGGCAAGCCAAGGACTTATGGATAGCAGGTATGACCCGTACAATCCTGCTACGGGTCGTATGATCAGTCGTGGCTCAGGCGGCACCAATTATGGAAAATCACCTTGTTAGCTTAGGAAAAGGATTCTTACATATGTATAAATACCTTTTATGTTTTATTTTTAGTATAGAATGATAGGGAACATTGGAGAGAAGTGAGATAGGCATGAAAACAATAGAGATTCGAGGGATAAACATAAAATTGAGTTGATTGACTTGTGATCTACCTTTTCTTGGATTCTTTCTTGATCTTTATCAATAGTTCTTGAGATTTTTCTAATATAATTAACGAAGGTTTTCTCTCATCTATGATTGTAAGTATTGAATTATGTGTTTAATGATGAATGCATATCATAACCTTGCAACTATAAGAGGCTAAAACGTCTATAGCTAGGGTTGTTGGAACCATGGTGGATTAACGAGCTAGGATACATAAAAGTGATTCATAACCAATGAAAAATACTTGTATTGTATTCTCTTCATGCCTAAACGTTTCTTAATGGTGTACAACATTAGGACTTGCCCGAATTCTTTACTTTCTTGGGCCTAGAGAGGTAGAGATTAGGAAAAGAGAATTACAACAAAGCCTTGATCTTGATGATCATTGTATTAACTTGCGTTGTGATCGCAGTATAGTTAAATTTGGAACTTATTGGTAACAGATAGTTTGAAACCGCTCTTGAGACCTGACCTGGTGATTGAGTATAGTCAACTAATAGAGACGGACCAGTCATTTAGATGAACCCTAGTTATCAGTTCTACAAGTAAGCATTTGTATTATTCATGTGTGTATACCCCAAAGCACTTATAAACCCATGAGGAACACAAACCCTAGTTATTCTTAAATCTTGATTTACATCATAATTTCAATTGTTGTTTTAATTTTTTTGTTTTCTTAGAAACCCCCCAAATTGGAGTAACTAACCAACAATTTCACTTACCGGCATTAGTCTAGATCTTCCATATTCCCTGTGGGTTCGACCCCAACCTCTTTGTTGGGTTCTTTATTAACAACATCCGCTTTATACTTCAGCAGGAGATGTGAGTTTGAGCATTATCAATCCATCGACGCACACAATGGTGTCATGTCGGGGGATGTAGTTACCCCCTCAGCAGTCTTGGCCACCTCAGCAACCTCTCTATCAATCTGGGATGAATGTGTCTCACATAAGGGGTCCTTGCGACCTGCAAGCTCTCCGAGTACAGCAGTTGAGCTCCCAGCTCCTCTAACTCTCTCTTGTAGCTCAGATATGTTCTCTTCATGAGACTGCAGGCTAGCTGCTTCTGCCTACTTGCGCTCCTTCCTTTCTCTTCTCTTCCTCTTCCTGGGGGTCTCCTCATCAACTACCTCCGCGACTCTCTTCTTTCCTTTATCTCTACTGGCCGGCTTAGGAGCCCAAAATGCTCCTAGATCTAGCACCTCATCTAGATCATCCTCAAATAGAGACATGGTGGAGGCTGGGAATATGGTCGGCTACCTCAACGATAGCTTAGTTACCTAGCTCCACAGAGACCCAATCTCTACAATCAAGCTTCACACATTTGGCTGCTCCACTAATCGCTTATTGAGCCGAAGCTCAAATCTATCCAGCCTGCTATGTATCCCTCTCATAGCCTCCTCAATCTCAACCTTGACCCAAGGATTGACCTACTCTATCATCACATTTACCTTTTTCTCGGTCAATATCTGCCTCTTGACCAGCTTCTGTAGAAAGTTATGGGCCACCAAAATGCAACCTAAAGGCACTTGCCCTATTGTGGTCAATAAAGGTGAGAGGACATGCTGGGGGCAGCTGCTATGTGGCCAGCTTCAGTGGTTGGTGTATCACTCTGCTCAACAGAGGTGGGGGCATCTACCTGCTCACCCCCAGCTGGTGTGGTAGTGGAACTGTTGTTGGTAGTCTAACCTAGCTAGTTAGGTTTATACCATATTTGATCACCCTGATGTCTGCAGTCTAGTTGCCTCCTACTCTGACATCCACCTCATCTATCACCCTCATGTTGAACTCTATGTATTGTATATAGATGAGACTCGGGAATGGAATAGTTGTGCTCAATGCTAGATCTCTATCCTAAATCTCCTCTACTACTAACATTGCTCTATCATGCTCAGGGTATTATCGTTTGACGTTGGTGCCAACCTGTAGCGAACTAGCATCCAACAGGCCTTCCACTATAAAGTTGAGCGAAGCTTTGGTGACCTTTGCCTCCACTAGTCACCTATTCAGCCTCCTCCTTATCCTCCACAAGAACTGAGCCAACCACCTCGCCTACCTTTATCTCTCTTCTTGACTGAGCTATTTAACCCTTTTCAGGGAATCAAATCGGTGGTCAAACTCAGCTATAGCATCTGGGACCTTGTAAGCCGACCCATCTTGTAGGGGGGAATCGCCCACTCGAAGCAATCAACCTTGCAACCTCGGACCTTCACTTTATGTATTCTAGGCTAATCCTTCACCTTTTACCTAGCTGGTGTTTGCTGCTCTAGAGTAGCCAAGTAATTGGCACAGAACTCCTTGACCATATTTACACTATAGCTGTTAGGGGTTCTTCCAATCCAATCAAACCTGCAGAAGTCAAAAATCTTCTTTATCTCCTCGACCTCATTCAAGGCACTGGTCAGGATCTGTGGCTCCTCCTGAATGCTCCTCCTATTGTTCTATTTGGAGGTGAGAGTGAGGCCCTACTCAAAAATTTCCCGAGCACCGGTCACACTCCACCTAATAGAGCAGCTCTCTGGAGGAGCGGTCTGGTCATCATCATCTTTCTGCTCGCCCTCCTCAGAGTCAACCTCATCTGACCCCTCTTCCTTGTTGGATCCATTGCCAAACTCCTGGGGTTGCTCCTCAGCTCCCTTCTTAGACTGAGGAGCTTCGGCTGGTGGGGCTGAAACAGCGACGCACTGAGCCTTGGCCTGTGCCCTAGTGGTTCGTGGCTCCTCGGTGTCATTGGTGTCTACTTAATATTCCTCCACCGAACTACTAGGGGTGTCTTTCTCCTTCTCGGATGTGGAGACCTCATCTCTCAAGGCCATCCAAGCAGCAATTTCAACTCTGGCCTCCTTGTCTTGGTCTTTCTTTGTTGCTTTCTTCTTAATCGTCATAGTACCTGTGGAAAGAAGGGTTAGTACACTTGATCTCAGAAAGAAGGAGCAAGAAATTTTTTTTCTACCTCAACCTCCGACTCATTGTATGACTTGTACCTTGATGGTACAGTTCGTAATAGTAGTTATATAATGATCCTTTGAAAAATTAGTCTTTCGATTCCCTAGTACAACTCATTATCATGGTTCGCAGTATGGTCCTATGAGTCGTGATATTGTGTAATCTTTTTCCCCTTTCTATTTCTTGGTACGATCACTTGGTACGACTTGTAGTTAGATACCATGAATCATACTAACTCCTGTGCCATTGTTTTCCATTTTAGTGACTTGGGACAGTCCAAATGATTCATCCTACGAATTGTAGTACAACACCACGAGTCGTAGGATGGCTCGTGAAGCCTGTCCTCTTCCTGTACATTGCCAAATATGCAGGGAAAAAATATTATCACGGTTGGTACTCGACTTCACCACCCCATTGCCTCATGAATAAATAACACATCTCCTACGTCGTCAATCCCCACAATTTAAATTATTTGATTTACTCACTGAACATACATAATTAAATTCATTGATTCTAATTCATTCCAAAATCTGGTGTTGCGCTCTAGCACACTCGCAAGCGTACGCGGTCGTACAAGTCATATAGTGGCCCTTTTTAAGAGTCGGATATCGAACCCACATGGACTGGACCAATTCAGCAAATTATTAAGTTAAAGTGTAAGATTAACCTTCACAAGTGTTGATTATAGAAGTTTTCAGTAACTTATAATTAAGTTTTGGGGTGGTTAGAAAACAATCTGGAAACAATATAAGAAGCAACTAGAGCTAAGGCTGGATAATCATGCAATGCTACACTTGGTAATGGTTCACGCATGAAATTATTAATTGTTGTCTCACATAGTTGGAAATGCGATGTTCATGGTCTCTTGAGCCTCTAAACACGACAAATTAGCCTCATAACTACATCATTGAGCGGGGATGTGACATCCTAGTTCATGGGCAATTCAACTACATGGATGTAGTTTACGGGGTTTGTGCTCTTGATTAGGGACTTTCGTACCTCTAATCATTTAACCTGACTTAGCTTCACAACTACTTCTATGAGTGGTGGAGTGACAATTCTAGGCCGGTGTCTTGCTATCATCCCATTTTATTAACCAAGCTATGCAATTTAGGTATATTATTTACCCTAATTGCAAAATCATATCGAAAGATAAGCACTAGCTCCCTACATTCCTATGTTCTTGCCAAGGGTTACTCATTCAAGATTTTACCTAGCTTAACATGCATGTTTTCATGGTGATCAAGCATAAAAACAACCATAATAAAAGAATGTAAGACCAAACAACAATTAACAACTCAAACCAAAATGAATTCATGAATTACAATCTTATCACGTAGCCTCAACCCTAGGGGAAGGGTTTTAGCCACTCATGTTTGTAAAATAACTTTAAAACATTGTAAAGTATAGTACTTACAAGAATAGGTAAAACAGAATGTAAAATTAGTGAACCCTAGGTGAGTTCTTCACTTCTCCCTTCGCTCCTCTACGGTTTCTAGAAAATATTTCATAACAAATGATTTTAGAAGCTAAGGGTTCAATTTATACTAAGTTGAAAAAAATGAGAAAAGTTAGCCTGCGGTGGAATAGCTTCGTGTCATGGAGGCTATCACGGAGATTTTCCTCCATGCCACGGAGCAAACGCGGACAACTACTGGACATGTCTTCTCGGCAGGTTTAGCGCGAGGTACTTGCGGGTTGCCTATCGTGGCACGCTACTGGTCGCACCATGCGCCTGCCGTGGCATGTTGCCATCGCGTAGGGCCACTGGATGACACTCCTCGCGCGACAAGGCATGGCGTGGCATGGCCCTCAGCGTGCAGCTTGTGCTGCGTGGCACGCTGCCCTTGCCGGCAGTCCCTATCTTTAGCCTGCCATGTAGCCTTCATTTGCCATCAAGTCCGAACTTCATTCCTTTGATTCAACCATCATATTTTAGTTCCTCACATGAATTTTACACCTACAAAACAAGGACTAATCATGTTGGTTAGTGCATACCCAAATTTACACAAAATCGCATAATAATGTAAGTGTATAATTTGACAAACTTGACTAAATTAAGATATGAAATAGCACTTGGGCACGTAATTATGCCCAAGATCACTACCCCACACTTAAATCCTTGTTATTCCTCAAGAAACACTTTTAAATCTCATGCACATGAAGACTCAAACATAGCTAATTGAAGCGAGACAATTCAAGCTAAGGCTACAATGATTATTTTAGATAGAAAATTAAAAATAGAGCATGCAAGATTTAACCCTTAAAATCGAATATAACTATGTAAAGACTTCCTAACCTCAAGAATGGACTCTCAATCTCAACAAACTCTTGCGAATTAACCGATCAAGAAATTCGAGATAAATTTTATCCTTCATTAAACATGTGCCCTCACAACAAGAGAGTTACCCATTTTCGCTCATATGTTTTCAAATTTTAACATGTAGGGGTATATGTATAAGAAATAAGCTCACTCTCACAAAGAATTCACATTCCATATGCATTGACCCATAAGCTTGCCCTTAGTGTTTTACTCCACTAATTTAAGAATGTCAGAAAGTAATATCAAGTAGGACTTAATGGGTTGTAATGTAAGTTGAGGGCGAGTAGGTACTATTATGGGTAATAATAGTGACTATCTTCCCTAAGAGCTTTTAATACACCACACTCTCCTTAAGAACTTCCATCCTCTTACTTCACCTTTATACTTTTCTACTCCCATTTTCCTCTTTTGTTTCCCCATTTCTTTATGCACACTTTGCTTATTAGTAAGGAGTGCGTAAGCATCTTTTCCCTTTGATTTTCTTTTTCGCTATTTTGTTCTTTTAGCCCTCACTAACTCTTATTCATTTTTAAATAAGTGCACCTCTAGTTTTCTCTTCCACTCCCACAACTACTATTTTCCTTCTTCTTTCACTTTTCACTCCTTAACTTCTTTTGCCATTTCACATAAGCGCTTAGGAGTTTTGGATCAAATTCAAGGCTAATGAAAAGAAAGGATTAAGCTCATTTTGTGGCTATCAAAGAATAGGCTAAAAGCTCAGTGGGGCTAACTAGGATCAGACATTCAAGGTAAGTAAACCGAAGGATACAAATTAGGCTCATTGAAAGAAATGCCTAAATCATCTCCTACAATCTACATCCTTCATTTTTCTTTTTATAAATACCAGGAAAGTTCTAGACACTACACAATAGCATGGAATATTCAATATCCTTACACTTACAACACATGCTCAATTAAAGATAAATTCAGACTCTTACTCAACTAGTCACAAGAATGCAAAATTCAGCTTTAGGCACATCGAGTCACATCCAAGAGCTTAGGTGTCTCAAATAGAGTTATACAACTGCTCACATGCTTAAAAATTTACAACACTTTCATCTCACAATCATAGCAATAACATCAAGACATCACTCAGTTAAGGTTTTAAAAACAAAAACCTATTGACTAATTTTCCCTCATGACGGTCGTCGTCCATCCATCATCTGGAACAGTCCCTAACTATGACTAAAACAGCTATGTACAGATAAAGAAAAATTTTATTCATCGATTCAAAGTGCCCCCCTCCCCCCGTCGAAAAAGAACCAAAAAGAAAAATCAACGGGTGGGTGAATCATGCTCAACTAAAATTTTTTTCATCAACCAATACCATATCAAGCACTAAATTCACCTGAAATCATTAAGCACAAAATTTTGAAATTTCCTTCACCCCACACTTGAATCATTCTATGTCCCCAAAGCATCAATTAAAAGTAGTACAAGGGTGAGAAATACTCCCTAAGGCCTCTAGGCCTATCTAACAATATGTTTTTCTTCATTTTTGTACAAGTTGTTTATCGAACCCACTCTTTTCCTCTTTCATGCTTCTTAGCTTCCTCTTCCAAGGGTACTCAGACTTCCCTCCGTTTATGCTTAATTCACCACCAAAAACAACAACAAGATGCACATAAACAAAATCAACACAAAGGAAAAATAAAATTGTACCTGTGGTACCCTTGGGTTGCCTCCCAAGCAACGCCTGATTTTACTTAGCACCACGATGTGGACTATTCTTTTCAGGACATCCTCAAACCAGTTTCCCTTTCGAGAACCATCTTCTTCCCTTTTTGTTTTTAGAGGGAACAACCTCCACTTTGTCCCTCTCTTCTTCCAACTTCTTTTCTAACTGAAGCCCTCCATCATATCGGTCTGAAAAGTAATCATCTCCTGTGGCCTTGGACCTATGGAATCTGCCACCCCACACTTAACCTATGACAACACACTGACCTTATAAAGGTCTCTGTAGTGTTTGGGTAGGTTAATCTCTTGGTAGACCCGAAAGAGTTCTTCTTCATCATCGACCCTCATTTTCATGCTCCCTGCTCTTACATTTATAATTGCTCCTCTAGTGACCAAGAATGGCCATCCCAAGATTAGGGGTACCTTATCATCAACCTTAAAATAGAGTATGATGAAGTCAGGGGGCATAATGAACTTACCCACTTTGATGAGAAGGTCCTCGATTATTCCATGTGGTGCCACTTGAGACTTGTCTGCCAGCTGCAGCATCATTCGTGTTCTTCTCGGTTGACCCAACCCCAAGGTGTTAAACAAAGATAGGGGCATTAGATTCACTTCTGCCCCCAAATCACATAGAGCTCTTATCATCTTAGCTTTACCAATTTTTATGGGGAGGGTAAAGCTCCCTGGGTCTTTAAGCTTTTTCAGTATCTTTCTCATAACCCTGTGGCTGCACTCCTCAGTCAGTGCCACTGTCTGTACATCCACCAATCGAACTTTGTTAGCCACCACATCTTTCAAGTATTTAGCATACTTGGGCATTCCCTACAACACACCAAGCAAAGGAAAATTTATGTGAATTTCTTTGAATATATCAAAGAACTTTTTAGAGCATTCCTCCTCCTTGCTCTTTTTGAGTCTTCGAAAGAATGGTGGTGGTGGTCTCTGTGCTGGCTGAAATGATGATTGTGCATTTTGTTGCACAACACTCTGATTGTCTCCTTTTTCAGTGGATAGTCCTTTTTTAACCAACTCTGGCTGCACCTCATTTCTCTTCTCTTTCGGTGGGTCATCAGCGAATTGCCTGCCACTCCTCAGATTGATGGTGTTGACCTGTCGGGTGTTTGTATCTGTGTCACTGGGTAACCCTCCCTGAGGTCTAGTATGCTGAGCAGCTGCTATTTGACCTATCTGCTTCTCTAGATTGCGGGTTGCCAACTGCTGATTTTTCAAATCTGATGCCATCTTCGCCTGATTCTCTGCTAGTTGGGTCTGTGTTTCCATAATCTTCTGCAACATCTCCTCAATGTTGCTGCTCAACTAGACACCATTCTTCCTGTTCTACTGCTGATACTGCTGTTGTTGAGGTTGCTGGTAGCTCTGACTTTGATTTCCACCCCAAGAAAAATTTGGGTGGCTCTGCCAATTCTTGTTGTAATTGTTCCCAAAATTCTGGTTATTTCTCTGAACATTCCCAACAAAATTGACCGATTTAGGATTGGCCCCGCAAGATTCTGCATTATGCTCATTATTGCCGCAGATTTCACACCAACTAGGAGCTTGCTGAACTGTATTCACCTGTCCCTGTTGTTAGTTCATACTCAGTTTATTGAATTGAGTCATCATATGATGCTGAAATGATGCTAGTTGTGCCGCCAAGGAATTGACACCATCTACCTCTATCAGCCCTGCTATTCTCTTTCTTGCCCCTCTCGATGACTCGCTGTGTCACTCTGGATTTCCCTGAGCAATCCTATTCAACAAAGTGTACAGCTCATCATAAGTCTTCTCCAATTCTTGCCCACCAGATGCAGAGTCTAGAAATTTTTTTGTGTGTGGGTCTAGACTCTCCACAAAGGTATGGGCTAGCACTTCATTGGACTGCTGGTGATGGGGGCAGTCTCTCAATAATGACTTGAATCTCTCCCAAGCCAAATACAAGTTCTCCTCCATCATATGCTTGAAACTTAATATTTCACTCCTAAGTTTGGCAGTCTTGCATGAAGGAAAGAATTTGATGAGGAACTTATTTGCTAAGTCATCCCAAGAAGTTATGGAATTAGGTGGCTCCACTTTCAACCACCTCTTTGCCTCTCCCAACAATGACAATGGGAAGAGTGTGAGTCGGACATAATCAGTTGACACTCCTGTGGGGACGAAAGTCTCACTGATCTCCAAGAAGTTCTGTAAGTGCTGCTGTGGGTCCTCATGAGTCATCTTAGTGAATCGGCCACTAGAATGTAATAACTGCACCATATTCTATTTCAATTCAAAGTTACCTCCAAGCTCCGGTTTGCGGATACTAGAGGTCACATTTGTCGCTAGTGGATTGCCACTTTGCGAACTGGTCGTGCTTCCATGGTTTCAGGTAACAACTCTACTTGCCCTGCTAGTGGGTGTTGTTGTAACCGCTCCGGAAGTCTCTTTAGCTTTCACTCTAGAGCTTCCCTCCTGAGTAAATGCAATTGTCATTCAGGTTCCAACAATAGTTCCATCAGCTCTCTATTCCTTGCAAGCTCTGCAAGGAAGACCTGTCACCTGCAATATAGCAGACTTAGACCAAGTTTCTTAACACTTAAGGAAATTAAAAATCACACAAAAACAAAAAAAAATCACTAAAATTCACCAGTCCTCGGCAACGGCGCCAAAAACTTTGTGCGCTCCAGCACACTAGCAAGCGTACACGGTCATACAAGTAATACAGTGACCCTTTTTAAGAGCCAGATGTCAAACCCACAAGGACTGGACCAATTCAGCGAATTATTATGTTCAAGTGTAAGATTAACCTTCACAAGTATTGATTATAGAAGTTTTTGGTAAATTATAATAAAGTTTTGGGGTGGTCAAAAAATAATCTCGAAACAATATAAGAAGCAACTAGAGCTAAGGCCGGATAATCATGCAATGCTACACTTTGTAATGATTCACGTATGAAATTATTAATTGTTTTCTCCCATAGTTGGAAATGCAATGTTCATGGTCTCTTGAGCCCCTAAACATGATAAACTAGCCTCACAACTACATCGTTGAGCGGAGATGTGACATTCTAGTTTGTTGGCAATTCAACTACATGGATTTGGTTTACGAGGTTTGTGCTCTTGATTAGGGACTTTCGTACCTCTAATCATTTAACCTAACTTAGCTTTACAACTACATCTACGAGTGGTGGAATGACAATGCTAAGCCAGTGTCTTGCTGTCATCCCGTTTTATCAACCAAGCAAGGCAATTTAGGTATATTATTTATCCTAATTGCGAATCATATCGAAAGATAAGAAATTGCTCCCTACATTCCTATGTTCATGCCTAGGGTTACTCTTTCAAGATTTTACCTAGCTTAACATGTGTGTTTTCATGGTGATCAAGAATAAAAACAACAATAATAAAGAATGTAAGACCAAACAACAATTAACAACACAAACCAAAATGAATTCATGCATTACAATCATATCATGTAGCCTCAACCCTAGGGGAAGGGTTTTGGCCACTCATGTTTGGAAAATAACTTAAAAACATCTTTAAAGTTGAGTACTTACAAAAATAGGTAAAAGAGGATGTAAAATTAGTGAACCCTAGGTGAGTTCTTCACTTCTCCCTTCGCTCCTCTACGGTTTCTAGAAAATATTTCGTGAAAAATGATTTTAGAAGCTAAGGGTTCAATTAATACTAAGCCGGAAAAAATGCAAAATTTAGCCTGTGGTGGAACAACTCCGTGTCACGGAGTCGATGACAGATATTTTCCTCCGTGCCATGGAGCAAACGCGGACAACTACTGGACGTGTCTTTTCGGTAGATCTTGTGCGAGGTACCTGCGCGTTGTCCGGCGTGTCACGCTGTTGGTCGCACCATGCGCCTGCCGTGGCATATTGCCATCACGCAGGGCTACTGGATGACACTCCTCGCGCGACATGGCGTTTTGTGGCATGGCCCTCAGCATGCAGTTGTGCTGCGTGGCACGCTGCTCTTGCCGGCAGTCCCTATCTTTAGCCTGCCATGTTGCCTTCATTTGCCATCATGTCCGAACGTCATTCCTTTGCTTCAACTGTCATATTTTAGTACCTCACATGCATTTTACACCTACAAAACAAGGACTAATCATGTTGGTTAGTGCATACCCAAATTTACACAAAATTGCATAAGAATGTAAGTGTATAATTTGACAAACACGACTAAATTAAGTTATGAAATAGCACCTGGGCAAGTAATTATGCCAAGATCACCCGAAAAACAAGATCATGTACAACCTATTGATCATGTTCCTCCATTTTAGTTCATGAATGAAGGAATCACAGTGACGACTTGGTTACAGTTATCAAGACAACAAAATGAATAATTTTCAACTTACCTGTTAAACTCTTGATTTGCTCTTGCTTGCTTGGGGTTTGGAGTATGAAATTCATCCAACCTTTGCAATTTTGTAGCAAAATTTCGAGCTTAATGGCAATGGGAGTGAGTTACGCATGAGTGGAGAGTGAGGGGAGGACATCGTGTGTTCAAATGAGGGAAATTAGGTCCAAAATTTTTGATTTTAAATAAGTTATGGGCGGATTTAAAAATCCGATTCAAGTTGGGTCTACTGGGTTAAGTCATTTAAAGTGCCCGTCATGACTCATACCATGATTCGTAGGTCATACCTATGACCCATCCCACGGACTCGTACCACGAGATAGAGGAAACATACCTGGGGACCTACGAGAGGATGGTACGAGTCGTACCTTCATGCCACGACCCATACCATGACTCGTAGGTCAGACTTCATTAGTTCAGTACTTTCAGGGAAGTTAATTACTACAGTGAGTACTAGGACTCATACCACGAAGGTACAATTTGTAATTACCAACCATAGTATGAACTTCTGTCGATCTCAAGTCTCTGCCTTTTAGCACAGACGGGACTATGAGCCATACAATAATGTTATGGGTCGTATTGAGGCTCGTAGTCTAGACCTGTCCTGCATTTTTCTCCCATCAGTTTTTGTTTCACCTGCAAACTGAACACCCAATTAGTCAAGATACTTAGGTTGCCTCCTAAGAAGCGCTTGATTTAACATCACTACACAACGTAGGTGATTTGGTTACTCAGACTTCACCAAACCTCCTCATGGGTTTCCTCCTAAGAAGTGCCTAATTTAATGTCGCAATACGATGCTAGTCTCTTGATCACTCAGAATTTTTCAAGAAGCTCAGATTCATCCTCAATTGCTAACACCACTCGAAATTCATTGGGTTGCTTCATTGACCTATGGATGTTGAAAGTGACCTCTTCTCTGTTCAGCCTGAATAGATCAAAAAAAAAGAACAACATAATCGAGGAAATAAATACTAAAAGTTAAACACAAACAATTAATCTAATCAAGGAAACCATTTTTAGTAACCCTCAAATCACACGTGGACGTTATCAATAAAGAACCCAACTAGGTTGGGGTCGATCCCACAGGGAATATGGTCAAGATGTAGAATAATGCTAGTATTTATGCTTTTAGTATATTTATTTCCTAATGGGGGGTTTTATAGAAACAATCAAGCAAGAAAGTAGTAGATTGTGATCGTGATCAAATTTATGCAATTAACTAGGGAAGTGTTCCCCATGGATTATAACAACTTTGTGTTATTAAGATAGTTATCTATCTCAATACTTAGCCTGTAGAATTGATAACATAGATTCATCCAAACGAATCATTCGTCCCTATTAGATGACCATACTCAATCACTGTATTTTCATCGGCAACAACACATATTGTAATCATTTCCCATCGACAATAACATACCGAAACCATTTCCCATCGGCATCACAAGAGTATGAATATATATTTTCCACAAAATAACTCAAGGGGCACTATCGGACAATAATTATCATGCAACAATAAGAGTGACATGAATATGCATGCACAAATATATAACACAAGTTTATTAGTCAACCCTACAAACAAGGATCATCAAGTTACCGTCAAGTATCATGCAATGCATAAGTTTTAGTAAGTCAATCATATCATAAGTCATATAATACATCATTATATAAATTTCATGTAAATTTACCTATATTTTGATACCAGTACCCGCATAAATGCTTGTCATCTTAATTATACGAGATGCCCTTATTGCCTATTACTCTTAAATTCATTTAATATATATAAAACTAACACCTCAAACGATGAAGAAATCTGTACTTGCTTCAAATCGAAGTTCAAGCATCAAATTACAAATTTTCCCTTTCATAATGCTTTTGAACGAGTAAAATCTTTTCAAATATATACTCTCCATGAGAATATGAATTCAATGACACCTATATTGCTATAATTATTTTCAGCTCAAAAAATTGAGTCAAAAAGTCACCTCTAGCTTCAGAGCTAAATTTGGAATTTTCTTTCAGATTATTTTTTTCTCATAATGAAACAAACTCACGTGCTGAATATCAGCTAAAAGGAATCGTTATTTGACCCTCAAATCAACAATTCTTATTTTAAAAACCCTAGGCCTAACATCTCAAATTTTTATCCAATTTCATGGATTAAAATGCTAATAAATGGTTATATTCAACTGTAAATACTAAAGTAAAGGTCAAATACTTACACTGTTGCTTATATGAGAAAAATGCCACAAAAATCGCCTCAAATGGAGCTATAAACCTCAAGATATGAAGAAAATACTCAAGAATCGCTATTTAATACACTGCCAGGAAAACTAAATAAATCTAGTTGTAAATATAGTTTTCCCGCTGCAAAAAATCACATATCTAGTCGCCAGGTGTGCACCAAATCCTTTTGCACTAGCAATCCATGTTTTTCCCTAAATGGACCCTAATTCCCTCATACGATCTTGGAATTCGGAGATTTATTTTTCTATACTTTTAAAATTACGATACAGATCTAATGGTTCAATAAACACAATTTGGATCTTATTTGCTCCATGTGGTACCATTTATACTCAAACAACATCGTCAAACAAGCACCCAAAACTCATTTGAGACCCTCCAAACACAAACCAAATATGAAAATCAATTATAAAGCACGTTTCGAACCTGTTGAAATCATCAACTCACTGATTCAAGGTCATCTTGACTAAATATTGACTGTGGTCAACTCTAATATTTAAAATGAACTAGAATGCAACCATTCACTCAAATCACTCATGAACCCCTCGAGATTATTGAAAACTATCCAACTCAATCATAAATCATTCTTCAAACCTAAAAGAGTTGTCAAAGCTCGAAAACGACCTCGTTAACCCCAAATATTGACTTTGATCAAATATTTTCTTATTTCAACTTAAGAACTTCAAATTTTAGATTTTCTTTTCCGAAACGCATTCTATTATCTCGAAAATTGTGTCACCTATTCATGCGATTCATAAATCATATATAAAAGATGCAAGAAGAGTTAAAATGGGAAAAATAGTTAAAAGTCACAAAACGACTAGAAAGTTCATTACATAAAATCTCCAAAGCTAATTAGAATCACAAGAACTTGATGAGTTCTCAAGTAATAATCAATCAAATGTTATTATATGTTGTGAAACACTTCTCTAAGGTGTGTCCTCTAAGTTGTGTCTAAAATAATCCTAAGAAGGTGTATATATAGTACTAGATTAAGTCTGCATTATTCCTACTTGGATTAAGATTGGTGTTTGCAGCTTTTATTCCTACTTGAACTGGGATTGGGTCTTTGCAAATTTTAAGTCATGCGACACTGCTATGTAGGCCGTCAGTCCCTATACCAAAATGGCACCGCGGCTTGCCTCTCCACGCATAGTCTTGCATGTGTGTCATGCAGGCCCTTGCACATGTGTTCCTACGCGATGCCATCGCCTATTATATTTTGGCACTTGCTCCTTTTGAGTTTGTATTGGCAACTCTTGCTCTTTCAAGCCTCAAATAACTCCAAATTTGTCATTTTAATACCTACAAAAATCTAATCATATGCATTCGTTTTCTTACAAATATCATACAAAACCGAAAAGAACACACACAATTTGTTCTCAAAAAATGGTTAAGCATGGGAAAAATATGGCAAATAAATGCATAAATATACCTTACATCACCACCCCACACTTAAACTGTTGTTCACTCTTGAACAATCTACTACTTCCCTTCTCAAATTTAACCACAAAATTTATCCTATGAACAAGTCTACATACACTTAGGATCATTAGGCAAATTTATCAAGCTCCAACAATCCACTCAATATGCATATAAGATCAACATTCAAATGTCACAAGTTGAAATCACATAACTTTCAGAACTTACTCAACAAGGTATATTTGGGCCAATCATAAATCATATGTAATTTAGCAATCAAGACGCACCAAAATTTTACCATTATATGCCCCTCACTATTTGGAGAGATTCCCTTTCACTCACATGATATATATTACAATTTTAACTTGGTCATAAATAACAAAAAATCACTCATTTTCCAAATAACTGAACATGCATGCATAAGACGATCCATAGGTTTGCCATTAGTGTAAATACTCCACTAATATAGAAAATGGAATCAAAGATCAATTAGGACTTGAGATGGTTATACCATAGGCTAAGGGACAGGTAGGAACTATTTGGACATGATAGTACTAATCTCCTTAAGCACTTTAATACTTCACAACTCCTCTTTTAGCACATTCTTCAATCTTCTATTTTCTCCTTGTACCTCCCTTTTATTTTCAATTGACTACTTAGATGACTAGTAGGGAATTTTTGCCATTAAGCTCATTCACAATTTTTCTTTTTATTCTTGTTTCATTCATTCATTTTTCTCAACCTTTTTCTCTTTTATTTCCCCACTACATCACCCTCCTTGTTATGCATTCTTCACTCTTTTCTTTTTTTATAATTTCCGTACTTTAGCTTTTTCCCCTTTTTCTTCACTTGCGCTCCTTTTATGCAAAATTTTTAATTAAAGTGCTTTAGAAGTCATTTGGATTAAGTAATGATCAATAGAAATAAAGAGATTAAGCTTGTAATATGGCTATCAAAAGAATAGGCTAAGCCTCAAAATGGCTAACAGGATAATTACATTAAGGTAATAAAAAAATTGGGATACAAATAGGCTACCAAAGAAATGTCTATATCAATTTCTTTATTCAACATTTTCATTTCGCTTAGCACACACACCGAGCAAGTTCTAGATATCAAATTATAGGCATAGAGTATACAAAAATATCTCACTCACATAATGACACAAATGGTTTGATAATGGCAATCAAGATTATATAAATATATATCCATATTGAATGTCTTATATTATTAAGTCCAATTTTTCAAGCATGGAAGTCAAGTTCCAAAAGTCTAAGTGTTTCTACCATTTCATGCATTTTTGATTGAATCATGCAAAGTCTCAATGATATCTAAGTGAAGCACCTAGCATTCAAAAGGTCTCAAGTTATTGATCTCCTAACAATGACTAATTTTCTCTTAAGACAATTGTCATTCATCCATCATCCAGAATAGTCATGACTGTGACTCAAAAAAAAATGTAGACCCTCTAATCGGTTCTTAGGGACTATCCATCGAAAATGTACTGAAAATAAAAATCGGGGGAACCAAAATAAAAACAAAAACCAAAAACATCACCGAAATACTAGAAGCTAGCAGGAATAAGTCATGCATTACAAAAACTCTAGGCCTACCATGGAAAAATTTAGCAATCAAAGAATACATGGTATAAGAAAATTTACTTCTCCTACCCCACACTTAATCGATAACATTATCCTCACTGCTAAAACATTAGTGCATAAGTAAAAAAGGAAAAATAAGAACTCCTTGGGAGCTAATCCTCATCATCTATGGGGGTATAAGCGACTTCCCCCATATCTAAGTCGTTTCCATCATCAACATCGAACTCGAAATTGGAGTCAACTCGAGCATGCTCCTCGTCAGTAGCATCATCACCATCAAAGGGCTTCTCAAAACCTTCCCAACTCTATAGAGAGCTCTAGAATGCTTGCTCACTGGGTAGTCCATATTCAACTGCTATAGCTGCTTCTCCATCACCTCGCTCATCCTCAGCTGCAACATTTGCATTCTGTACAAGTGACTAAGAACATTATCACTGCATTCATTGCGCTTACTGATAGAAAGCACAGGACCATGTATACCCTCGGGCTCCTTTGTCTTTGTCATATCTAGCCCCTTTGGGTCATATTGTGGCCTATAATAAGTCATCTCCTCATCAATTTTCTACTCTCTCAAATATTAGGTTAAGAGAAACCCAACACTGAATTTCTGTCCCTTGTTCACCCTCGCTCTCCTCAAACATCCTTGATTATCACCCCAACATTTACCGACCTACTATTCATCAAAGAAAATACAAGACAAACTCTTCCCCTAGTCACATGTATCACATGCTTCCTAGGCACCTTACAAGCACAAACAATTTTCAGCCATATTCTAGCCTCCCTGCTCATGTGTGCGTAAGGAACGTGATACCCGTACTGTTGGTGGACTGCTAACGTCCAAATCCACTCCTTGCTAGGAGATACTGTAAATAATCATCGGCAAAACAAATATACCTAACGAATGTCAGGGGTGAATCCCACAAGGAATTGAGTCGATAATCCAAAAGTTATAAACTAATTCAAACTAGAATGCATTGTTGTTAAGCATTTGGAAAGTAAAAATTTGTTGAAAAAGGAAAACAGTATCAAATTCAAATTTAAAACTAAGTGAGGGATAGCTAGGGTGTGTTATTGATGGGTTAACAACTAGAATAGGATTTACTTCATTGCCTTGGATTCAAAACTAGTATAGATAACAATGGATAAAATACATTCTCTCATTTCTCAACCACGAGAATGTTTATGCCTTGGGTTTTCTCAAACCCCAAGGCCAGACTCTAATAATCAACCACAATAGCTTGAGGAAGAATCAAGTTATCTTTAGCCTTGAAGCTTTGATTGTAGTGAGAATGTGGGTTTTCACTATCTATAGCTCAAGCCCACACATCAATACTCCAACTCCTCCTTATTATTTTCCCACCCAATTCTCACCTTTCTTTCTCAAGCAAAAGCAAGGATAGTAAAAAAAAATTCATGTTTGAAACCATCAATTTTTACAATTAAAACTTAGAGAAAATAATAGATCTATACATGCAGTTAGAATCCAAGAACAATTAATCAATACCCATTCATATTTACAAACCCACCATGCACACACCCCTAGCTAGAAATTTAGCTATGTATATTTAGAGAGAGAGAGAAGATATCAAGAGGGTTCCCCTCCAAATTTATCATATTTCTTCATAAATTTTCTTAACAAGGTCATAAAACTATGGTGGAATTACCCCAAAATGTGGTAAAGAAAAAGAAGAAGAAAAGCAAATTCTATCACTACAATTTTATGGTGTGTTTTCTTCTCTATAGAATTGAATGTATGTTGTATGGTGTACAATGAAGGTCATAAACATCTGTACTTTATTGTGTATAAGATTCCACAATTTCCCTTGGAGGTTTTAGGTGCTTTGGGACATTTTCTATATGTTTTTACCCTTCCATCAGCGAAATGGGTCACTTGCCCTTCATTCTGCGTTTCACCGATGGTTAGCAGTTGGTTCGCATGTGCAACTGCATTTGACCTGCGTTTCACCTACGTTTAGTAGGAGCCAATCCGCTAAACGCAAGTTCAAAGCAGTAGCAACTGTGTTCCACCTGCGTTTTGCAAGTCCGGATCCGCATTTCGCCGGTTAAAAGCATGTCTTTATCAGTTCTTTTTGAGTTTAAATCCTTCATTACCTTCTCTTCCTTCAATTTCCTGCATAGAGAAAAAAAGGGCATAAAACCTTCCTAAATGAGTTGAAAACCAAGAAAAAGCTCATCTTAAAAGCCGAATGAGTTGGTAAATTACCAGCTCATTAAACCCAAACTTGAACCATCGCTTGTCCTCAAGTAAGGCATATCCTTATAAGAACAATGATCTTAAGCTTACAGCATCGTGCGAGTTGCACACAAACCATTAAGTCTCAAGAAAAACCAAGAATCACACACCAACTCAAGAAAAAGAAATGACTCTAAATATGCTGCACAAGCTTGAATAGGTAATTACAACCATTAAGCATATCTTGCATGCATTCCTTTTATTCAAACAAGGAATATAGTTCATCAAAACAAGTTCAAGAAGCATCACAAGTCATTGACAATTCACATTCAAAGCTTGCCTTAAATTTCGCTACACACTTGTCTCATTCATACCTCTCACTTGGAAACATTTTTAAGCATGTACCCCCAAGCAAGTGATGCCACTCACAAAAAGAGAGAATCCCATATATTTTAAAGCATTTCACACATAGGGATTATATGATACGGAAAATACACTCACTCTCACCAAGAAATTCAAGTGCATACAAAGTGACCCATAGGCTTGCCCTTTTGGTAACTTTCCACTAATATAGAGTTGCTATACTCCAAATCACTAAGGACGTGCGGGTTGTCATGAAGTCTAGGGGTAAGGGTAGGACAAAATGTTTAGCTCTAGTGAATAGAACCGCCCTAATGCCTTTTTGTGAACACTTTTAACATCCCATCACACTATAGAGATCACTCCACCTTTTCTTTCCTTATTTATCATCTTCATCTTCCGTTTAGTAAGAGCCACCCTTATAACACCTTTGGATTCCACATTTATCCTCATCTAAGAAAGAGGTAGCATATTTCAACTATTCTTTCTCTTTTAATGATTTGAGATTTTTCAACTAACCATTTCATTCATTTCATCACAATTTGGTGCTATCTCACATCGAAGATCTTAGATTTCTCCCTTTTTTTTGAAAACCCCCAATCTTAGACTTTTTCCTCATTTCAATTCTTTTCCTTATCTCTCCCTATCTCTTGGGATTTAAGCCCCATTTTACATTCTTTCATTACTAGAAATTAGGGAAGATGGGTGCCAAAGAAGAGGATTAATAAGGGTCATTAGGCTTGTAATGTAGTTTTCAAGAAAAAGGGGTAAAGACTCAAACATTAGCTATTGAAGTTTGATATTCAAGGAGGTCATTTTGGTGAAGTGACTATCAAAATAAATCCTAAGATCATGTTCTAAGTGCAGCCACTTCTAAAATTAAGTATACAAAAGAATTAAGAAAGGACTCACCGCACAACGCATCACAATCCAAGGAGTTCACAAACTTTCTAAATCCTATTAAGAGTATGATTTTATACAAGATAGTTTGCGAATAAAAAATCCAAACAAGGAATGTGCAACCCATGACAAAAGAGTGCTCATTTTCAAATTCAAGTGCCCCTTTTAATCTTAAAAACCATTTTGCATTGCCAATCAAAATTTTTTTGTGGTACTTCTTAAAACAAGTGCAACAAAGGATCACAAAGACACTAAAATTGGCATTATCCCTTAAGGGAGTCGCCTCTCAATCTATCAGAGGGAAGTGCCACCCGGTTCGACAACAAAAACAGAGAAAAAAGTTGCTCATTGTGAAAGAACCGCGGTAAGAAAACCCTTGGAGTTTATTCATAGACTATTATCTACATAGGCGATGCTAACTAGTAAGTAATGACAATTTGCCCTTAAGAATGACGTTACCCAATCTATCATAGGGCCATGTCGTGCGTCACTAACAAGTGGGTTACTTAGACTTTACCGCCCAGCAAAACAGCAAAACAACAAAATAAATAAAAATAAAGATAACATATTTTCTTTGATGCACAAAGATTGAACCAAATAAGGGAGGAATGGGTGAAAGAACTCCCTGGTACAATGGAGGTATCTGCATTGGAACTATATGCAAATAGCTAAATTTGCATTTCGCAGGTCGCTACCTATGTTTTGCAGTTTGCCACCTTCATTTTATAGGTTTCCACTTGCATTTCATAGGTGAAGCACAGAACCACTTCTTCTGAACCTTCTCCTTCCAGGTATTCTAGATGTAAGTT
This sequence comes from Datura wrightii, assembly GCA_035772735.1. Lineage (NCBI taxonomy): Eukaryota > Viridiplantae > Streptophyta > Magnoliopsida > Solanales > Solanaceae > Datura > Datura wrightii. The sequence continues at coordinate 99,561,793 of JASDFA010000019.1, read as the reverse complement.
GCACCAGACCTGCGTTTCACAGGTCTAGTAGAGATATGTTAATGTTGAGAACTTTCTCTTCCAGGTATTTTGTTTGGCACATGCGCTAGACCTGCATTTCGTGCGTTAGTATCTGCATTTCACAGGTCTAACACAGGTTCCTCATCTTTTCCTTTCCACTCTTTGTCACATTCCATACCTTATTCAACCTTGCAACAACCAAAGACAACACAAACATCAGGTAAAAAGAAGTAAAGCAAAAAGAAATAGAGAAGCACTTAGGTTGCCTCCTAAGAAGTGCCTTTGTTAAAGATATTGGGCATAATTACGTGCCCAAGTGCTATTTTATAACTTAGTTTAGTCAAGTTTGTCAATTTAATTAATTGTATTCTCATGTGATTTTGTATAATTTCGTGCATAAACTAACCAATGTGATTAGCTCTTTGTTTTGAAGGTGAAAAATGCTAAAGATGAGCTTAATAGGATGATGCAAAAAGATAAATGAAGTTCGGGATTAAGTGCAAGGAAATTTTCATGAAGAAAACTTAGAAGTTCCTTGATCACACTCTGTAGCATGCCATAGGAAGAGATTGCCGCAATGGGCACCGTGTCACGCAGGCAAGAGTGTGCGCAAGGAGTGCTAGGTAGTGAGCCTGCGTGACAGTGCCGGGCCACACCGGCCAAGCTCCGCGCCAACAGGCGTGTCACGCCCCATGCCATGCGCGCGCGAGGGGATGTCAACTGCCGAGATTCCAGTGATGTTGTGCATCCAGTCTGTTCCACAATGTGCAAGAGGCGTGATGGCCTCAGTGCCATGCCCAAGGCTCTCGCCCATGCCCTGCCAAGGCCACCCTTCCAGTAATCTTGCGCGACCAATCTGTGTCACGCCATCAAACTGCCGCAATGGGCAGCGTGGCACGGAGCTGGTCCATGGCCGGCCAAAATTCTATTTTTCCTTTTTAATATAAATAGGACACTTAGCTCCAAAAGTTATTTTATCATGAAATATTTTGAGAACAACGGAGAGGAGCAAAGGGAGAAAGGAAAAACTCTACCTAGGTTTCACTAATTTTTATTCTCTTTTATCTATTCTGGTAAGTACTCTACTTGAATCATGTTTTTAAGTATTTGTACGAATATGAGTGGCTAAAACCCTTCCTCTAGGGCTGAGGCCACATGATATGATTGTAAATGCATGAATTCTTCGTTGGTTTGAGTTTTTAGTTGTTGTTTTGTCTTACATTCTATGTTGTTATTATTTTTATGCTTGATCACCATGAAAACAAACTCGTCAAGCTTAGGTAAAAGCTTGAAAGAGTAACCCTAGGCTAGAACACAAGAATGTAAGGAGAAAGTTCTTATCTTTACGATAGGATTAGCAGTTAGGATAGCAATTATACCTAATTTGCCTTATTTGGTTGATAAAACGGGATGAGCTAGACACCGACTTAGAATTGTCACATCACCGATCGTAGAAGTAGTTGTGAAGCAAGTTAGGTTAAATGACTACAGGTACGAAAGTCCATAATCAAGGGCACAAACTCCGTAAACCACATCCACGTAGTTAAATTTCTCATGAATTAGGATGTCACATCCCTGCTCAACGATGTAGGTTCGAGACTAGTTTGTTGTGTTTAGAGGCTCGAAAGACTACGAACATCACATTTTAACTATTTGAGACAACAACTGAAAATTTTATACTCGAACCATTGTGAATTCTAGCATTGCAGGATTAGTAGGCCTCAACTCTAGTTGCTTCTTGTATCGTTTCTCGATTATTTTGTAATCACCCCTAGACTTAATTAGAATTTTCCGAAATTTCTACAATCAATGCTTGGGAGGGTTAATTTTACACTTGAACTTGATAACTCACTAAATTAGTCCAGTCCTTGTGGGTTCGACATCCGGCTTTGCAAAAGGACCACTGTATTAATTGTACGACCGCGTACGCTTGCGCATGCGCTGGGGCGAATAAGTTTTTGGCGCCGTTGTCGAGGACTAGAGAAGTTTACTGAATTTTATATTTATGTGTGATTTTTAATTTCCTTAAGTGTGGAAAAACTTGGTCTTAGTATTCTATATTGCAGGAAATAGGTTGTCCTTGTAGAACTGGCAAGGAATATTGAGCTGGTGGAACCCTTGTACGAAGATGAACGCCAACTACATTTGCTGAGGAGGGAAGCTCTAGACTGAAAGTTGAAAAGGTTACAAGCGAAGTTGCGACAACATCCACCAGTGGGGCAAGTAGAGTTGTTACCTAATCAGACGACAGCCCGACCAGTTCGCAAAGTGGAAATCCCATTAGCGACGAATGTGACCTCCAGTATCCGCAAACCGGAGCCTGGAGGGAAGTTTGAGCTTACAAAGAACATGGTGCAGCTGTTACATTCGAGTGGCTAGTTCACTAGAATGACTCATGAGTACCCACAACAGCACTTACAGAATTTCCTGGAGATCAGTGACACTTTTATCCCCATCGAAGTGTCAATTGACTATGTCTGACTCACACTCTTCCCATTTTCATTATTGGGGGAGGCAAAGAGGTGGTTGAAGGATGAGCCACCAAATTCAATTACTTCTTGGGACGACCTAGTAAAGAAGTTCCTCATCAGATTCTTCCTTTTAGGCAAAGACTGCCAAGCTCAGAAGTGAGATACTAAGCTTCAAGCAGAGGCCGGAGGAGAACTTATATTTGGCTTGGGAGAGATTCAATTCATTGTTGAGAGACTTCCCCCATCACCAGAAGTCTAATGAGGTGTCATCCCATACCTTTGTGGAGAGTCTAGACCCACATACAAAAATTCTATTAGACTCTGCATCGGGTAGGCAAGCATTGGAGAAGACATATGATGAGTTGTACAGTCTGTTGAACAGGATTGCTCAAGAAAATATATAGTGGCACAGCAAATCACCAAGAGCGGTAGGAAAGAGAGCAGCGGGGCTGATAGAAGTGGATAGTGTCAATGCTTTAGTAGCACAACTAGCATCACTTAAGCATCAGATGATGACTCAGTTCAACAAACTCAGTATGAACCAACTGCAGGGATAGGTGAATGCCATTCAGCAGGCTCTGAGTTGCTGTGAAATCTATGGTAACAATATGGGCACAATGCAGAATCTTACAGGGAAAATCCAAAACCTTTCAATTTTGTGGTGAATGTTTAGAGAAATAATCAGAATTTTGGGAACACCTACCATAAGAGTTGGCAGAATCACCCAAACTTTTCTTGGGGTGGCAATTGGAGTCGGAGCTACCAGCAACCTCAGTAGCAGTAGTATCAACAACAGAACAGGCAGAATGGTGGCCAGTCGAGCAACAACAATATTGAGGAGATGTTGCAAAACATTATGGCGACTCAAACCCAACTGGCAGAGAATCAAGAATGGCTTCAGACTAGAAAAATCAGCAGTTGTCCACCCGCAATCTAGAGAAGCAGATGTGTCAATTAACAGTTGCTCCGCACACCATACCTCAGGGAGGGTTACCAGTGACATAAAAATAAATCCCTAACAGGTCAATGCCATCGCTTTGAGGAGTGCCAAGCAAGTGGCTGGTGCACCACCAAAGGAAAAGAGAAATGAGGTGCAGCCGGAGCTGTTCAGAAAGGGTCCATCTACCAACAAGGGAGATAATCAAAGTGTTGTGCAACACAATGCACAATCATCATTGCAAACAGCATAGATACCACCACCACCATTCCCGTATAGACTCAAGAAGAGCAAGAAGGAGAAATGTTTTAAAAAGTTCTTTGATATTTTCAAAGAACTTCACATCAATTTTCCCTTACTTGATGTTTTTTAGGGAATACCCAAGTATGCTAAGTACTTGAAAGATGTGGTGGCCAACAAAGTCAGGTTGGTGGATGTACAAACGATGGCGCTGACTGAGGAGTGCAGCTACAAAGTAATGAGAAAGATGCCGAAAAAGATCAAGGACCCAGGGAGTTTTACCCTCCCCATACAAATGGGTAAAGCTGAATTGATAAGAGCTCTTTGTGACTTAGAGGTAGTAGTAAATCTAATGCCCCTATCTTTGTTTAACACCATGGGGTTTGGTCAGCCGAGTCCAACACGGATAATAATACAGCTGGCAGAAGAGTCCACACTGCACCAGAGGGAATAATTGAGGACCTTCTCATCAAAGTGGGTAAGTTCATTATACCCGTTGATTTAATCATACATGACTTTAAATTTGATGACAAGGCACCCTTGATTTTGGGATGACCATTCTTGGCAACTGGAGGAGCCATCATAAATGTGAGAGCAGGTACGCTCAAAATACGGGTTGATGATGAAGAAGAGCTCTTCAGAGTTTACCAAGAGATCAATACACCCACACACTACAGAGATCTTTGCAAGATTAATGTGTTGTCATAAGCTAAGTGTGGGGTGCACTGCCGTAGGAGATGATCACATTTCAGTCCAAATCTGATGGTGGGCTTAAGTTAAAGAAGAAGTTGGAAGAAGAGAGGGATAGAGTGGAGGTTGTTCCGTCGAAAAATAAAAAGAGAAGAAGATGGTTCTCGAAAGGGAACACTGGTTTGAGGATATCCTAAGAAGTATTGTCCATGTTGTGGCACAACGTAAAATCAGGCACTGCTTGGAAGGCAACCCAAGGGTACCTCATGTACAATTCATTTTCCTTTTGTTTTGATTCTATTTATTTTCACTTTTTGTTGTGGTGATTTAAGCACAGATTAAGGGAAAGCCTGAGTACCCTTAGAAGAGGAATTTAAAGAGTATGGAAAAAGGATGAGTGTGGGGTCGATGACCCACCTGTGCAAAAATGAAGAAAAACATGTTGTTAGCTAGGCCTGGAGGCCTTAGGGAGTATTTCTCACCCTTGTAGTGTTCTTATTTGATGCTTTGGGAACATAGCATGATTCAAGTGTGGGGTGAGGGAAATTTCAAAATTTTGTTCTTAATGAATTCGGGTGAAATTAGTGCTTTTTGGGGTATTGGTTGATGAAAAAGTGTGAGTTGAGCATAATTCACCCACCGGTTGGTTTTTCTTTTTGGTTCTTTTCTGAAGAGGGGCACTTTAAACCGATGAATAAAATTTTTCTGTGTTTGTACGTAGATGTTCGTATTCATAGTTGGGTACTTTTCTTGACGATGGATGGATGACGCCCGTCTTGATGGAAAATTAGTGAATAGATTTTTATTTTTGAATCCTTAGCTGATTGATGGCTTAATGTTCTTGTTATGTGCTATACATGATTGTGAGATGCAAGTGTTGTAAATTTTGTAGCATGTTAACAGTTGTATAACTCTGTTTGAGACACCTAGGCTCTTGAATGCGACTCGATGTTCTTAAAGCTGAATTCTGCATTCTTGTAATTAGCTGAGTTAAGAGTCTGCTGAATTTGTCTTGAATTGAGCATGTGCTGTGAGTGTAAGGATTTTGAATAGTCCAAGTTATTGTGTAGTGCCTAGAACTTGCCTGGTATTGTTACACCCCAAACTGGGGTAGGGCACAATTGACACTCGATTCATGATTGATCGAGAAGCCAGCTATATAGCATCTATAGATGTAACACTAAGGCTAACCAAGCCACCTGTCACGAACAACCAAGACAAATACTGGACCCATAGTGCCTTGACAACTATAAATATGCAACCTGGAAAGCCGACAAGTCTACAATAAAGCTAAGCAGAGCAATGAAAAACCAACACGATTACACAACCAACACTACCATACAAATTAGTCCACATCAGCCTCTACAAAGTAAACAAACTAAAATGTACAGGATAGGGCCCCGGCCTACCCATGCTGCACATAAAACTCAAAATAGTAAAAACTAGGACATAGCTCCTAGAAGAGAGGAGCATACTACTATTCTGCAGCAATCTGGTTCCTACTGCGTACGATGATCTGCGCCTCGGCCTGTACCTACAACACGATTGCAGGAAGGGTCCTAAGATGAAGGGACGTCAGTACGAATAAAATTTACTGGTATGTAAGGCTGAAAACTGTAAACATGTAAGATAAAAATGATAACTAGGCCAGAAATAAGGAATAGTAACAACCTGGAATCCTGAAAACAGAAACCTGACAATAACTCAGTATTGAAGTGTAAATGTAATCATCTAATGCACAACAAAGACTATAATTGAAATGCCAGCAGCCAGCCAATCATAAAATCTATATATAATTCATCCAGCCAGTGTAACACACCGGGGTAAAAATAAAAAAGTCTCCAGTCGGTGTACCACATTGGGGTAAAACCCGTCCAGCCAGTATACCATACCGGGGTAAAATAACAGTACCTCCAGCTGATGTACCACACCGGGGTAAAATCAATAAATCTTAAACAAAATTATAAATGGAGCCGATATGGCTTATAGAGGACCAACTTAATACGTACAGCACAGAAATGATGAATACTAAACATGTGTCCTGCATAGGCCTCCTTCGTAATGCATAACTGCAAGTGAGTACATATAACATGTAAAGATAGAAAATAGAACTTAAATGCATATATTCAAAACTTATAGAAATCATAAGGAACTGCGGACAACCTAAGAGTTTCAACAATATTATAGATCATGTTCAAGGGACATTAGAGCTCAGAAACTCAATAGCTTGTCGTTTGGCTCAAGGGAAAGGGATTATGCAATCTCCCCTTGGCCTGAAATATTTCATAACATACACATAAGATAAAGGACAATCATAACCAGGTAATCCTAATTCAATAAGCTTGCTCACCCTTAATAGCTTGCGACGTTTTTTCATGGCTTAAAATCGTTTACACGGCTTAAAATCGTTTACACGTTATCATCTTTGCTCTTTCACCAATTTCGGAACCTTTAAACACATTTAACATAACACACATATATATACATAACATACATTAAGGACCAGTTAAAAATGCCCAAGCTGAGGGGTCTCAAACTCAATGTACAACTACGACAATAATCAACACAATATCACACTTTAGATATCTCGCTTCAGCAGGCATAATCTTAACATTTAACCTCAATAAAACATGAAACATTAAAGAATAAATGAAGATTAACATACTGCCTCAAGACTTTTAAAGAGGTTTCTGGCTCATTCAAGTCACAACATACAAATCGTGCTTAAAAGAATGATAGACGGGGCGCCTTACATACCTTTCTCAGATGAACTTTTCTCTAGCTGATTTCCTATTACAGCGATCAGCCTTCAACCTCCTTAATCCATTGGTTTTATAGGCCAGCGACAGGCTTAATCTATAGAACAAAATGCAGCCAAAATAACTAACCAAAGGCAGTCACAATAGCTACAACAACACATTGCAACATCAACAGCATTTAGCCATTTTCTCAACTAGTTTTCACTAACTTTTGAGGGAGAAACAAGAGGAAATTTTACCTTAGCTTTGATTTAGTTATTCCCCTCAAAATAAAGTGTACTTCCAGAAAAATAAACAGCAAAAATTCCTAAAGAAAACAAGCAAAACTCAGTTTACAAACAGTCCATCGGCAGCTCACTTAGCTGCCAATTTTCAGATTTTCGCTTTGCAGTTTGAGTGGTTTAAAAGGGGTAAAATCCTTACTTTTTGATGGGGGTTTGTTCTTGGTTAAAAATAAGAGTAATTGAACTAAACTTCTTGTCCAAAAATGCAGCAACCTTGCTGTCCAAAACGCAGCAATAAACAGTTCACCAACACACCAAACACACCTCCAACTTCTAGTCTTTTAATCAAGAATTAAGCAAGGTTAGGAGTAGGACTCTTACTTTTTATACCCGTGTTTAATCCCTACCAAGAGGGAACACATATGTAGCTTAGAAAAGCTTCAAGAAAACATAAAATTCACCACAGCAACACTGCCCAAGTGCAGCCAAAACAGCCACCAACACACCGCTTTCACCTTATGATAGCTCCCCTTCACTTAGTTTTACTTTTAATGGAGTTTTGCTTGGTAATCTATTTATTTGGTTGCTGGAAATTTGAGAGAATTTCATAGGATAATCAAGCACCTCAATTATGGAAAGGTTGAAAACAATTTCATAACATACAACTTAAAATATAAAGGCTGTTGGGCGGTGGCCGTTTTTAGGGCAGTGGCCACCTCAATGCCCGATAGTGTCACGGTGAAACGTCTATAATGTTTTACTCCAAAATCCGATTGACAAGCAGTTTGATGATCTGAAAACTAGACTGAAATACCTTTAATTTGATAGGTCTTGGGGATTATAATTCATTATATACTAGGAGATATGGTTATTTAAAATTGACCCTTACTTATGAACTTCACATACTCTTTGGTTTTCCGTTCGTACACATTTTCCTTGTCATCTACGACCAATATACAACCCATACATCCTTTAACCTAGCATACAAACATCAAATAATCACCAAAAAAGATTTGGGATGTAATACTCTCCCCCCCTTAGAAACATTCACCCCCGAATGGAAATTAATTTCGCTTAATTTGCTTCAAAATAGATACTCAGTAACTTAGGTATCAAACACATACCTCAATATCACGTCTACATCGTGAATAGGTGAGGATATTTCTTTTTCATCTTGCCCTTTCGGCTAAATCGCATGACACCTTTCATAGGAGACACTTTCAGGAAGATCCAATTATTAACAAAAAACTGCAGCGCTTGACGACGTACATCTACAAAAGACTTCTGCCTACTCTGGGCCGTCTAAAGACGATCTCTAATAAGTTTCACCTTGTCAATATCCTACTACACTAAGTCTAGCCCCAATGCTCTCTGCATCACTGAGTTCAAACCAACCCACTAGCGACCTGCACTTTCTCCCATTTAAAGCTTCATATGGGGCCATCTGAATACTTATCTGGTAGCTGTTATTATAGTCAAACCCAATCAAGGAAACATGATCATCCCAGCTTCCGCCAAAATCTAAAACACAGGCACACAACATATCTTCAAGAGTCTGAATAGTGCGTTCAGCCTGTCCATCTGTCTGAGGATGAAATGCGGTACTGAGGCTTACCTAAGTGCCCAAGCCTTTATTGAAAGACTTCCAGAAGTTTGATGTGAACTGAGCACCTCTGTCAGAAATAGTGAAAAAGGGGACGCCATGTAGGCGAACTATCTCCCGTGTATAAATCCTAGCATAATCCTCTGTAGCATATGTAGTTCTAACTGGCAAGAATGAGCTGATTTAGTCAATCTATCAACTATTCACCAAATAGAATCATGCTTCTTGCTCGTTCAAGGCAATCCTGTAATAAAATCCATATTAATCACCTCCCATTTTTAGGCTAGGATTTCTATATCCTGCATCATACCTCTAGGCCTCTGGTGCTCAATCTTCACCAGTTGGCAATTAGGAAACTGAGTCACAAGACCTGTGATATCCTTTTTCAATCCATTCCATTAATATAGTTGCCTCAGATCACGATACATCTTTGTGGCACCTGGGTGTTCTGAATAGCGAGAGTAATGAGCTTCATTCATAATTTGTTCCCATAGCTCACCCACATTAGGTACACATAGATGACCCTAGTATCTCATAACTCGATCGGGTCCATAATCAAATATACTCTGCTTCTATTGTGGTATACTGTCTCTCAATAAGACTAACTTTGTATCATCATATTGTCATTGCTTAACTTCTTCTACAAAGGACGATTCTGCTGTGTTTTTGACAATAACACCCCCATCTTCGACATCTAGTAACTGAATCTGTAAGTCAGCCAACTGCTGTAGAGCCTTTGCCATTTCTATCCTGTCAACTTGAATATTACTCAAGCTACCCATAGACTTGCGACTTAGGGCATCAACTACAACATTTTCCTTGCTCGGACGATACAAAATGCTAACATCATATTCTTTCAGCAATTCTAACCACCTTCTCTAGGTAAATTAAAATCCTTATGCTGAAACAAATACTGGCGGCTCTTATGATCTGTAGAGATATCAACATATATCCCATATAAGTAGTGGCACCAAATATTTAATGCAAATACCATTGCGGCCAACTCAAGATCATGGGTAGGATAATTTTGCTTGTGCTTCCTCCACTGTCTAGAGGAATAAGCAATGACCTTACCGTGTTGCATCTGAACACATCCTAGCCCAAATCTCAAAGCATCACAATAGACCACATAACCCTCGACACTCTCTGGATGAGTCAAGATAGGTGCTGAAGTCAACCTATCCTTCAACTCCTAAAAACTTCGCTCACATGCCTCTATCCACTGAAACTTAGCTGATTTATGAGTCAACTTTGCCAATGGCGCAACGATAGTAGAGAAACCTTCCACAAATCAGGGATAATAACCTGCTAACCCTAGAAAGTTGCGAAATTCTGTAGGATTCAAGGGTTTGGGTCAAGTCTTTACTGCCTCTATCTTCTGACTATCCACTCTTATACCTTCAGCTGTAATTACATGACTAAGGAAAGCCATAGATGTTAGCCAAATCTCACATTTAGAAAATATACCATATAACCTGCGTTCCTGTAGAGTCTGTAATACTACTCTCAAATGATCTACATGCTTGACCTCAGATCGTGAGAAAATCAGAATATCATCAATGAAGACGATCACAAATACATCAAGAAAAGGCCTAAACACCCAATTCATCAGGTCCAGAAAAGCTACTGGGGCATTAGTAAGCCCAAATGACATCACTAAGAACTTATAATGGCCATATCTAGTTCTAAAGGCAGTCTTGGGGATATCAACTTCCCTAACCCATAATTGATGGTACCTGGATCTCAAGTCAATCTTTGAGAAGCATCTGACACCTTGTAACCTTAATCGTAAGTGGGTACTTATTCTTAATCGTAACCTTATTCAGTTGCCTGTAGTCAATAGACATTCTTAACGACCCATCTTTCTTTCACACAAAGAGCACTAGTGCACCCTAAGGCGATACACTAGGTCGAATGAATCCTTCTCGAGCAGATCTCTCAACTGCTCCTTTAATTCCCTTAGCTCTGCTGGAGCCATTATGTAAGGAGGGATCGGTATAGGCGGAGTACCTAGAATTAGATCAATAGCAAAATCTATCTCCCTTTCAAGAGGAATTCCAGGCAAATCCTTCGGAAAGACCTCGGGAACTCATTTACAATAGGAATTAACTGGAGAGTCGTAGGCTCACATTCCAAGTTTCTTACCCGAATCAAGTGAGAAATACAACCTTTGGATATCAACTTCTGAGCCTTAAGGTATGAAATAAACTTACCTTTAGGCTTAGCGGCATTACCTTGCCATTCCCTGACTGGCTCACCGGGATATGGAATCTGACAACCTTAGCTCTGCAATCAACATTGGCATAACATGCCGCCAACAATACATACCCATAAGGAGATCAAAATCAACCATTTCAAGATCAACTAGATCAGCTAAGGTTGATCTATCACATACCAATACTACACAGTTTCGGTAAACCCGTCTAGCTAACACAAATTCGCCAATTAGTGTAGAAACAACAAATGGTATAGACAATAACTCAGGGACTATCTAAAATTGACTCACAACCAATGGTGTAACATAAGAGAGTGTAGAACCAGGATCAAGTAAGACATATACTGCACGAGAATAAATAATCAAAGTACCTGTAACAACATCAGGTGAGGCCTCCTGGTCTTGTCGACCGCCCAAAGCATAAAACCGATTCTGGGTTGCCCCAGAACTAGAAAACTCTCTCCTTCTGCCTCTTCCATGGCCTGGTACTAGCTGAGGATCAGGTCTGGGAGGTAAAATAAAGGATGACGAAGCAATCGTTGATCGCGCCTGATCCGCCTCGACCCTATCAGAACAATCCCTCATAAAGTGCCCTGTCTTCCCACAATGATAGCATACATTCTGCCCCAAACAACACTGACCTGAATTATATTTTCTACACTGAGGACAAGGCAGCAATGGTGGTCGTGTCTACCCCGCCCTCTCCTGTCATCTAGAGCTAGATGGAGCTGGGCCTTGGTCTCTTCTCTGTCCTTAAAACTGAGGTGGGGCACTCCCTACAGGCCAGATGACTGCCTGTATGATTGAGCCGCCGGGTCACCCCGCGACCCTCTGTAAGGACCCACATTCCTAGCTCTCTTTCGTTGCTCCTGCTGTCTTCGAGTATCTCGTAATTGATGAACCAAATCCTCCGCCCTCTAGGCGAAAGCCTGATTTCGCGAAATGTCCATGTTCTCCTGAGTAGATACCCTAAAAAAGTCTCAAGCTATATGAAGCCCCAACCCTAACATGAACCGATGAACTCTATCCTCCATTTTCTAAACCATGTGTACAGCATACCTGGCAAGAGAATTAAACCGAAGACAATACTCACGCACACTCATACTTCCCTACTCTAGGTGGCCAAACTGCTCATCTTGAGCCTGTCGAAGCTCTCGGGATAGATAGTGGTGCATAAAGGCCTTGAAGAACTCTTCCCACTCAGCTGGCAGTGCATCGACTCCCCTGGAATGAGCACAATCCTCATACCACAATATAGCCACATCACGTAATCTGAAGGCCGCCAACTCTACTTCCTCGTCGCTGTAGCTCGCATCACCTTTAACACCCTATAAGTCTGGTCAATAAAGACCTGGGATCCTTGCTCGGGTCTAATCTAGTGAATATAGGAGGGCTCAAACTCAAGAACTCGCGATCCTTGGAACTCTTAGTTGACTAGCCTCTATGTCTCTCCATCGCCTCCAATCGTCGTTCTTGATCTGCGGCTATATGAGCCATCAGTTGAACAGCTCCCTCAAGACCTTCTCCTTCCGGAATAATAAGAGGTACCAAAGGCGCGGGAGGATCTGCCACCCTACTACCCTCAGGTATTTATGGTGCAGGAGGAGCTAGAGGTCTATCTGCCATTACTCTAACCGGTGCGGGGGGAACTGTAATACCTGGGGCAGAAGACTCACTCTGAGCCTCTGACCTGTCTCCCTGATCTCCTAGAGGGCGACTAGTACCCTCACCAACGGCTGTGTCAATCAACCTCGTAGTCATCTTTCTTGTCATAGGCATACTTTGAAACAATAACACGATTTAGATATCATAGTACTTATGACCTCGACCTATAGAACGAACTATTAGCAAAAGAAGTTAAACAATTCCTAAATGTCCTATAGCCTCCTGGTTATAAGTATGGTATACAACATACCCATAAGCAAGACTCTACTAGACACAGCTGTGTGGACTCCCTAGGACACGACTTCATTCTGATACCAAGTTTGTCACGCCCCAAACTGGGGTAGGGCGCAACTGGCACTCGATTCATGATTGATCAAGAAACACGCTATATAGCATCTATACATGTAACACTAAGGTTGACCAAGCCACCTATCAAAACTAACCAAGATAAATACTGGACCCATAATTGCTTGACAACTATAAATATGCAACCTGGAAAGATGACAAGGCTACAATAAAGCTAAACAGAGCAACGAAAAACCAACACGACTACACAACCAGCACTACTATACAAACTAGTCCACATCAGCCTCTACAGAGTAAAAAAACTGAAATGCATAGGACAGGGCCCCGACCTACCCATGTTGTACAAAAAACTCAAAATAGTCAAAACTAGGACATGGCTCCTAGAAGAGAGGAGCATACCACTATTCTGTTGAAATCTGGCTCCTACGGCGTTCGATAATCTGTGCCTCGGCCTGTACCCGCAACACGAGTGCAGGAAGGGTCCCAAGATGAAGTGACGTCATTACAAATAAAATGTACTGGTATGTAAGGATGAAAATTGTAAACATGTAAGATAAAAATGATAACTAGGCCAGAAATAAGGAATAGTAACAACCTGGAATCCTGAAAACAGAAACCTGTCGATAAATTAGTGTAAATGTAATCATCTAATGAAGAACAAAGACTATAACTGAAATGCTAGCAGCCAGCCAATCATAAAATCTATATACAATTCGTCCATCCAGTGTACCACATTGGGGTAAAAATAAAAATACTTCCATCTGATGTACCACACCGTGGTAAAATCCTTCCAGCTGGTAAACCACATCGGGGTAAAATGACAATACCTCCAATAAGTGTACCACAGGGTAAAGTCAATAAATCTTAAACAAAATCGTAAATGGAGCCAGTATGGCTTATACTGGACTAACTTAATACGTACAACATAGAAATGATGAATACTAAACATGTGGCCTGCATAGACCTCCTTCGTAATGCATAACTGCAAGTGAGTACATATAACATGTAAAGCTAGAAAATAGAAGTTAAATACATATATTCAAAACTAGTATAAATCATAAGGTACTGCGGACAACCTAAGAGTTTCAACAAAATTTATAGATCATGTTCAAGGGACTTTAGAGCTCAGAAACTCAATAGCGTGTCGTTCGGCTTAAGGGAAAAATATTTCATAACATACACATAAGATAACGGAAAACCATAACCAGGTAATCCTAATTCAATAAGCTCGTTTACCCTAAATAGCTTGCGACGTCTTTACATGGCTTAAAATCGTTTGCACGTTATCATCTTGGCTCTTTCACCAATTTCGGTTAGCAACCAGACCTTTAAATACATTTAGCATCATATATATATATATATATATAACATACAGTAAGGACCAGCTAACAATGCCCACACTGAGGGGTCTCCACCTCAATGTACAACTATGACAACAATCAACCCAATATCATACTTTAGATGTCTCACTTCGGCTAGGCAAAATCTTAACATTTAAACCCAACAAAACATTAAACATTAAAGCTTAAATTAAGCTTAACATACTGCCTCAATACTTTTAACGAGGTTGCTGGCTCATTCGATTTACAACAGACAAATTGTGCTTAATAGATCGATAGACAGTGCGCCTTACATACCTTTCTCCGATGTACTTTTCTCTTGCCGATTTCCTATTTCAATGATCAGCCTTCAACCTCCTTAATCCAGTGGCTTTATAGGTCAACGACAAGATTAATCTATAGCACCAAATTCAGCAAAAATAACTAACCAAAGGCAGTCACAATATCAACAACGACACACGGCAACATCAACAACGTTTAGCCATTTTCTCAACTAGTTTTCACTAACTTTTGAGGGAGAAACAAGAGGAAACTCTACATTAGTTTTTATTTAATTATTCCCCTCAATATAAGGTATACTTCCAGAAAAATAAACAGCCAAAAATACTAAAGAAAACGAGCAAAACTCAGCTCACAAATAGTCCATCGGCAGCTAACTTAGCTGCCAATTTTCAAATTTTCTCTTTGCAATTTGAGAGCTTTAAAAGGGGTGAAATCCTTGACTTTTTATGGGGGTTTGTTCTTGCCTAAAAGTAGGAATAATTGACCTCAACTTATTGTCCAAAAATGCAGCAACCTTGCTGTCCAAAATGCAGCAAAAACAGTTCACCCACACACCAAACACACCTCCAACTTCTAGTCTTTTAATCAAGAATTCAAGCAAGGTTAGGAGTAGAATTCTTACTTTTCATACCTGTGTTTAATACCTTCCAAGAGGGAACACATATGTAGCTTACAAAAGCTTTAAAAACACAGAAAAATTCACCACAGTAACACAGCCCAAGTGCAGCCAAAACAGCCACCAACACACCGCTTTCACCTTAGGATAGCTCCCCTTCACTTAGTTTTACTTTTAATGGAGTTTTTCTTGGTGATCTATTTATCTGGTTGCTGGAAATTTGAGAGAATTTCATAGGATAAGCAAGCACCTCAATTCTGGAAACGTTGAAAATAATTTCATAACACACAACTTAAAATATAAAGGCTATTGGGCGGTGGCCATTTTTAGGGTGGTGGCCACCTTACTGCCCGATAGTGTCACGGTAAAATATCTACAACTTTTTACTCCGAAATCCGATTGATGACCTTTTTGATGATATAAAAATTAGACTCAAATACCTTTAATGTGATAGGTAGTGGGACTTCTAATTTAATATATATTAGGTGATATGATTGTTTAAATTTGACCCTTACTTATGAACTTCACATACTCTTTTATTTTCCGTTCGTACACATTTTCCTTGTCATCTACAATTAATATACAACTCGTACATCCTTTAACCTAGCATACAAACATCAAATAATCACCAAAAAAAATTTTTTGGGATGTTATAGGTGTGTATACAAAACGAAATGAGGGATGTCGATTGTAGGAGATGATTTAGGCATTTGTTTGAATGAGCTTAATTCTTATCCTTGCTTTACCTACCTTGAATGTCTGATCCTAGTTAGCCCCATTGAGACTTTAGCATATTCTTTGATAGCCACAAATTGATCTTAATCCTTTCTTTTTATTAGCCTTGAATTTGATCCAAAACTCCTAAGCGCTTAAGTGAAAATGCAAATGAAGTTAAGGAGTGAGAAGTTGGAATGAGAAGGAAAACAGTAGTTGTGGGAGTTGAAGAGAGGACTAGAGGTTCACTTGTTTAAAATATTGAATAAGATTTAGTAAGGAGTAAAAGAAGAAAAGAGCGGGAAAAAATTGTGTAAGTACTCCTTACTAATAGCTTAAGTGTGCCTAAGGAAATGGGGAAACAATGAGGAAAACAGAGAGTTGAAAAGAATAAAGATGAAGTAAGAGGATAGATATTCGTAATGAAAGTGTGATGTACTAAAAGCGCTTAGGGAAGATAGTCACTATTACTGGCTAGAATAGTATCTGCTTGTCACTTAGCTTGCATTACAACCCATTAAGTCCTGTTTGATCTTACGTTCAAACATTCCTAAATTAGTGGAGTAAAACACTAAAGGCAAGCTTATGGGTCAATACATGTTGCATGTGAACTCTTTTTGAGAGTGAGAGTATTTCTTATTCATATACCCATGCATGTTATAATTTGAAAACATATGAGCAGGAAATGGATAACTTGCTTGTGTGAGGGCACATGTTTCATGAAGGATAAAATTCATGTCAGATTTTTTGATTGGTTAATTTGCATGAGTTTGTTGAGGTTGAGAGTAGATTCTTGAGTCTTGGAAGTCTTAATGTAGTTATATGTGATTTTAGTGGTTATATCTTGCATGCTCTATTTTTAACTTGCTATCTAAAATAATCGTTGTCGCCTTAGATTGACTTATCTTGTTTCAATTAGCTATGTGTGAGTTCTTCATGTGCATGAGATGTAATAGAGTTGTTTGAGGAAGAACAAGGCTTTAAGTGTGGGGTAGTGATCTTGGGCATAATTACGTGCCCAAGTGCTATTTTATAACTTAGTTTAGTCAAGTTTGTCAATTTAATTAATTGTATTCTCATGTGATTTTGTATAATTTCATGCATAAACTAACCAATGTGATTAGCTCTTTTTTTTTAGGTGAAAAATGCTAAAGATGAGCTTAATAGGATGATGCACGAAGATAAAGGGAGTTCGGGATTAAGTGATTAGGAAGATGGCATGAAGAAAACTTAGAAGTGCCTTGATCACACCTTGTAGCGTGCCACAACAAGAGACTGCCGTGATGGGCACCGTGTCACCTTGGCAAGAGTGCAATGCGAGGAGTTCCAGGAAGTGTGCCTTCGCGATAGTGTCGTGCCACGCCGGCTAGGCTCTATGCCAACAGACGTGTCACGCCCCACGCCATGCGCGCACGAGGGGATGTCAACTTTTGAGATTCCAGTGATGCTGTATGTCCAGTCCATGCCACGACATGCGAGAGGTGCGATGGCCACCGTGCCATACCCAAGGCTCTCGCCCATGCCTTGCCACCCATCCAGTACACCCTCGCAACCAGTCCGTGTCACGCCATCAAACTACCGTGATGGGAAGCATGGAATGGAGCTGGTTCATGGCCGGCCAAAATTCTATTTTTCCCATTTAATATAAATAGGGAACTTAGCTCCAAAAAAAGTTATTTTATCACGAAATATTTTGAGAACAACGGAGAGGAGCGAAGGGAGAAAGGAAGAATTATACCTAGGGTTCACTAATTTTTATTCTCTTTTATCTATTCTTGTAGGTACTCTACTTGAATCATGTTTTTAAGTATTTGTATGAACATGAGTGGCTAAAACCCTTCCTCTAGGGTTGAGGCCACATGATATGACTGTATTGTAGGAGAGTCTATTAACCGACATATATTTATGTGAGCTAAATTACTCCCTATCAATAGGCCCGACTGTACCTTCTAGGGTATAGTGACTGGTCTCTGTGATTATTAATTGATGCCCATTCGGGCTAATAACCTACGATGGCAGGTAGCTCTGGGAACCTGGGTACGCTAAGCCTCGACCCACTCGGGTGCTAAGTACTACTCCCAACTGAGGACATAATGATGTATTTGTATATGTGTACTGTGCTTATAGCTCGAAATTGATGTCCTAAGACTAAGTAATAAATACTTATTTGGAAGTGTTCTAAGAGTCGAAAGGACCTGATAAACTGATAAAACTTGAATTCTGATAATACTGTTATTATTTTTGATAAACTGAAATCACTGATTTCTGATTATACTATTGTTACTAAGTATACTGGAAATGCTAAAAATATTGTAAGTCATGGATGCTCAATTCTTTGAAAAAGTCATATATATATATTTTGACAACTCATACAAAATTAATATGAATGCTAATTTCGAAATAAGTTCTCTAAAAACATATAAAAACTGAAATCATGTAAAGCTAATATGCAAGCTGAAAATCATATCATAAATATCTAATAATTTTTGTCATGAAAGCAAGAAAACATAGATGAGATAGGGAAATTCAACAATTGGAACAAAATACCCGAAATCATGATTTCTATAGAAAACTAATAGCTAGGGTTTTTCTTAAAAATTTGGAACACAAGTGTGGAAGAAGAACCTTGTTGAAGTCCCACATACCTGAAAAAGAAGACCCCTTTAATGGAAGCTTGAATTCTGAAGATGGAGGAAGAACCCGAGTTCTTGCTTTGGAGAGTTCCTGAACTCTTACGTTCTATTCTTGAGAGTTTAGGAGAGAATGAGAGGAGATTGCCCACTAGACCCCCTAAATCTCCGTCCAAAATACCCCAATAAGTTGTAGTTTAGGAATTAAAATAGTAGAAAGTTGTGAAAATACCCCTGGAAAATTGTTATAAAAACTGCCCATTGAAACCTAATGGGTCACACAACGAGTCATTAGTTGTCACCAAAAATCGTTGGGACCAGTCATTGGATCTGGGCTAAAATATTCAGTTTTTAAACTTCTTCCAATGGGCAGACAGGACGACTCATTAACAGACATAATGGGTCATCAAATCCAGTTGTTGTCATTGGAACATTTTTGAACTTTTTGAATTTCCAACTAACGGCTCATCTGAATGGGTTGTTATATCCTTGAATTACTTGTCAAGTAGCTCATTGGATGAAGAGGGAAAAATCTGTTGGCAACCAATGACTGAACTAATGGGTCATTGGTTTTCACAACAGCTCGTAAGACGAGTGATTTTATGGGAAATTTATTGGTTTCCTACTGGTTCTTATTCCAATTGTAGGGTTTGTGTCACGCCCCGCCTTGGGAGGCATGACTGGCACCTGGTTCCCTACTTGGACCTGGAGTGCTGGACTAGCTGAGCCTAAGCACTTCTGATGCTAGGCTGGCTCTAACTCTGGATTCAATAAAACGACGGGCTATATAACAGTTGTAAATACAGCCCCCGGCCGACAAGGCCTATAGCCACCTGTAAGAAAACAACAGCTACCCAGAACAACTGAATTAATAGGGAACTTATGTGGGCCGACAAGGCCACCATGCTGTCTAGTTATTTTTGAATCAAAAAAACAAGTGCTAAACTGCTACATGACCAACAAGATCACCACTACCCACTGAATAAGGCCCCACAAGGCCATCATAAACAAACTAAATCATACACACGGCCTCACACGACCGGTACAGCTAACCATAGGGAATATACAATATGTAAGCCTCTAAGAATACTGATAAGATGGTCGGGATAGGGCCTCAACCTATCCATACTGTACAACAAAAGAAAAGGAATAAACCTCTAGCTGTCTAGTTCCGGATGACAGGAGCTGATGACTTTGTGTGCTGGCTAGAATTATGAGGGATCAGCTCCTTGTCTATGAGTACTTGCAGGCAAGTAATGCAGTGCCCCAAAGCGGGCGTCAGTACCGTTGACACTGAGTATGCAAAGCAACAACTAGAAAATAACTGAAGACAAGCAATATAACTGATAGAACTGAAGTAGAAAGAAATAGACTGTAACTGACTGAAAGTACAAGTTTAAGACTGTCCTCAACTATGCTGAAAGGAGTAGGAGTCGTACCTGGTAATGTGGCATTCTACTATCCACCTATTTATAACTAACATAACATAGCATAATATAGCATAACATAGCATAACATAGCACAAATAAACCTTACCTGGCCCCCATAAGCCGGAAGGTACAACCAGCATGCAATCTATACCCCTACCCCGGTCATCCCATCTCCCATAGTAACTATAAGCATCCTGCCGGTCCCCTGGGTATGCACTTGGGCCCGCTGAGCCCCTGACTATAACTGTACCTGAGTCCGAAGGACTCCTGAATCAACATCCCGGGCGTACCCGCTCGATGGGGGTGTATAAAAGCCGACCAAGGCAAAATATGGGGAAACTGGCATCCCATCTTTGTCCCTAGGGGACGGCATGCCACTCCGTAGAGCGACGTATCCTCTCCCTCTGGAGGACGAGTCGATACAGCTATTAACCCTGGGGCGATCATGAATGCTAGGTAATCCAGCCCAAAACAATACAGTCAAGTCTCAACTAATAATACTAACTGCGTACACTACATGCTGAAACTAATGATAGTAATGTATGTATGTATATAATACATGTTGAAACTGATAATGGCATATATATAATTTCTATCATATGGTGCTGAATCTGATATTGAAACAAGATATAATATTTCAGCTGAAAATCATGCTGTATAACTAAGTTTCATGGTAAACATGATTTACTATTTCTAACATGCTTTCTGAATTTCATATTGATATACTATACTGTTTCGGAAGTACTCTACTGAAATTTATACTGTGCTAGTAAGGTTCACGCTACATATGACATGATGTTTCTAACAACATTGCTAAAATTTATACTAAACATAATATGCGGCTTCTGAAACATTCTACTAGAACTTGAACTATTTTACTATACCGGAACTACGAGCTTGCCAAAGAAACTGGCTTTACATACCTTGTCCGTTAACTTTCTTAGTATCTGGCGTAACTCGGCTAATTTTCAGTTATTTCTCCCAACTGTTATCATATCCACGAAGGGAAAGAATCAATTCTATTATTATTATTATAAAGAAACCATATTTACAATATACACTCACTGCCTATTCTTTGACTTATCGAAGAACGACCGAAAACTCGCAATTTCGCGGAAGTCCAGAAGGGAGAAATACTCATTTTAGGGCTAGGAGTATATTGACACTAATTTGGAGCAATACCACTTACCTTATCTGGTAAGACGACAGTTCGCCGGCCAAATTTCACAGAACTAACTCCGTAGGAATGTTCTCTGCAGCTTTATACTTCGGTATTCGAGGTTAATTTGATTTTGCACTGCGTTTGACAGCGTAATCGGATGAATATTTATCAAAACCCTTCATCCCTTACTGTTTTCCTTCATTTCTGCTGGAAATTATACAATGAAATGAATTAAAAATGAAGTGAAGGCTTTATATACTTAAGGCTTGTACCTCACCTCCGTGGCACGTTGGCCATCGCAGAAGTGAGCCCTCCGTGACACGTTGGCCATCGCGGAGGGGGTCTTCCCAGCCTCCTCTTGCGATGGTTCGATGTGGCACTTGTTCGGTCTTTCCCCGGGCTTTTTTCTAGCATGTATGGCATTCTAAAACTCTTAACCAACATGCAAATAGGTCATCTAAATGTCAAGAATTTACGGGGTGTAACTTCCTCCCCCCTTAAGAACATTCGTCCTGGAATGTAAACTTCTACTTGCAAGAATTTCAACTTACTTGACTTATTCTAGAAAAATTTCGGCAGAGTCTCCCCTATAATATGGACTATCTCAAAAATCCTAAAACGCAGAAAAGCCCAATACAGGTACTCCACATAATACTAGTATTCATCACGCAATAGACTAAAGCCAACTATTTCATTTATACACATAATATAAGGCAATTCATAAAACAACAATACTAACGTACCTCTGGCTGATTAAGTCTGAAACAGTTGAGGATATCTAACTTTCATATCTTCTTCTACTTCCCAAGTCATTTCCTCTCGGTTCCTGTTACACCATAACACCTTGACAGAAGCAACATCTTTAGTTCTTAATCTGTGAATCTGCCGGTCTAGTATGGCTACTATAACCTCTTCATAAGCCAGCTCCTCCATAACCTGGACATCCTGAACTGGGACAACTCTGGAGGGGTCTCCTATATACTTCCTCAGCATGGACACATGGAAAACTAGGTGAACAGACTCTAATTCTAGAGGTAATTTCAACATGTATGCCACTTGGCCTATTCTTCGGCGAATAGTGCGTTCTACCTGTCCATTGGTTTGAGGGTGGAAAGTTGTGCTCAGGTTAATCTGCGTTCCCAGGCTCCTCTGAAATGATTGCCAAAATTTAGCTATAAATTGCGCCCCTCTGTCAGAGATAATGGACATGGGAACACCATGCAGTCTGACTATTTCTCTGATGTACAACTCAACGTAATCTTAGGTGGAGAAAGTAGCCCTTACTGGCAGAAAATGGGCTGATTTTGTCAGTTTGTTAACAATTACCTAAGTTGAGTCATTTCTATGTCTGGTACGGGGTAATCTTGCTACAAAATCCATATTTACTGCTTCCCACTTCCAAAGAGGCACAACTATGTCTTGAGTCAATCTGCCTGGTTTCTGGTATTCCGCTTTTACTTGCTAGCAGTTAGGATGTTGGGCTACGAATTCTGCTATTTCCCTCCTCATACCTGGCCACCAGTAGATTTCTTTAATATCGTGGTACATTTTCATCGCGCCTTGGTGGAGAGAATAACGGGCGTATGTGCCTCACTCATAATCTGCTGGCGAAGCCCTGAAATATCTGGAACACAAAGGCGGCCTTTACATCGCAACACTTCATCCTCAGTTACCTGAAAATCCGGCGCTTTTCCTTGTTGAACTCTGTCTTTAAGCTGAACCAGGTCAGGATCATCAAACTGTCGTTCCTTTATCTCCATAACTAATGACGACACTGTGGTGTTCTGAATTACCGCTCTATTGTCTTCTGTTTCTGCTACACGAATGGTTAACTGGCTAACTGGTGTATCTCTTAGGCCAATTCCCGCTGCTCGGGCTGCAAGTACGCCAAACTCCCCATAGACTTATGGCTAAGGGCATCTGCTACTATGTTGGCTATGCCTGGGTGATACAGAATATTTACATCATAATCTTTCAACATTTCCAACCAGCGACGTTGCCGTAAGTTCAACTCTCTCTGGGTGAAGATATATTGTAGGCTCTTATGATCATTGAAAATATCCACATGAACGCCATACAAGTAATGTCTCCATATCTTTAGGGCATGGATCACTGCGGCTAATTCCAGGTCATAGGTAGGATAATTCTTTTCGTGTTTCCTTAGTTGTCTTGAAGCATAAGCAATTACTTTACCATGCTGCATCGACACACATCCTAACCCAATACCCGAAGCGTCACAATAAACTGCATAACCCTCTGTACCTTCTAGCAATGCTAACACTGGGGTGGAAGTCAACCTGTCTTTCAATTCCTGGAAACTCTGCTCAATGCCTCCGTCCACTGAAACTTTACTGCTTTTTGTGTCAGCTTAGTCAAAGGTGCCGCTATGGTGGAGAATCCCTCAACAAATCTTCTGTAGTACCCTGATAATCCTAGAAAACTGCATACTTTGGTCTGAGTAGTAGGTCTGGCCATATTTTTACTACTTCTATTTTCTGTGTGTCTACTTGTATACCCGCGTACGACATGATGTGCCCCAAGAAGGCTACTGAGATTCAACCAAAATTCACATTTAGAGAACTTGGCATACAACTAACGATCCCTGAGAATTTGGAGCACTGTCCGCAAATGATCCTGGTGGTCTGCCTCTGAGCGAGAATACACCAGAATATCGTCAATAAACACTATCATGAACAGGTCCAGGTATGGTCTAAAGATGCTGTTCATCAGGTCCATAAATACTGCTGGGGCATTTGTCAGCCCAAAGGACATGACTAGGAATTCAAAATAGCCGTATCTGGTCTTGAAGGCAGTCTTCGGAATGTCCCTTTCACGAACTCGAACCTGATGATATCCAGACCGTAAGTCAATCTTATAGAAATATATGGCCCCCTGTAACTGATGAAGCAAATCATCTATTTTGGGGAGCGGATACTTATTCTTGACTGTAACCTTGTTCAACTTCCGGTAGTCTATACACATGCGGAGGGAGGCGTCCTTCTTTCTCACAAATAGAACTGGCGCACCCCAAGGTGAAGTACTCGGCCTGATAAAGCCCTTATCTAACGATCTTTCAGCTGCTCCTTTAGTTCTCTGAGTTTAGCAGGAGCCATGCGATATGGGGGAATTGATATGTGTTGAGTGCCTGGTAACAAATCAATTGCAAAATCTATTTCCCTTTCTGGGGGAATACCAGGTAACTCATTTGGAAATATATTTGGGAATTCATTCACCACTGGAACAGACCGGAGAGTCAGAGGCTCTACCCGAACATTCTAGACTCTGGCTATGTGGTAGATACATCCTTTAGCGATCAATTTCCTTGCCTGAAGATAGGAAATAAACCTACCTTTTAGCGTAATTGTACTGCCCTTCCACTCTCGTACTGCCTCCCCAGCAAAGTGGAATCGGACTGTCTTCGTCCAGCATTCTACATTTTCATAGCACGAATGTTCACTCCCAATCGCACGCAAGTGCACGTGGTCGTACAAGTAATAAGGTGGCTTTATTTCAAGCCAGGTGTCGAACCCACAGGGACTGTAACGAAGGAGTAATTTTTCTCTAAGTGTTTAGTATACACACTTCTTTATACAAGTGGACAAGCAAAACAAATGGTGATTTTTCAAGAATATTAGTTAATGTAACCTTAAGTGAAAATTATGAATTATAATCTGAACAATAGCACGAACAAGCTGAGGTTAAGGCAAAACATGCAGATATGTAATTTATAGATTAAATTTCAGTCAACACTTCTCTTCGGTTGTTAGTTAGGAATTATTAACAATGGATTAGGTCTTTCGAACTCCTCAACAATTAAAGAATTATGAGATTTACATTACACATTTTTGTGATGCAACAACTCATATTCTCATAAACCAAACTAAATTCCATAGATGACCAAATATGACATTACAGATATATTTCTATTCTCAACGTTAATCTTCTCTTAATTTCTCAACCAAGACAAGAACATATTCTACCAATTCACATCCATCCAAATAATCTTCCTTTCAGAAATAAAATTGGAATTTTAATATATACATTAAAAATGGCCAAGCATTAATGTGGTAAAAACAAGAATCAGTAGAACAACTGTTTTAGAGAAGATAAAAACTGAAAAAACATCAATTACATACTATTGCAATTATTCTCAACCTCAGCCAAAGGTGAATTAGCCACTCATTTGAGGATTAAACATCTTCAAACAAGTAGAAAACATACAAGCAATTGAAATTTAAGAGAAAAAGGAAGAGAATTAACCCTAGGACTTCTTCAGCTCAACTGCTTGATACCCATGTTCTAGCATGAAATGTCAGATAACTTAAAATAAAACCTAAGTGTGCTATTTATACAAATGAGAAATTTCCCGGAATAAACTGGCAACGTGGCACGGAGGCCATCGCGGAGCATCAGCTCCGTGCCACGGACTTGTCGCGCACCTTCACTGGAATCCGGGTGTGCAGCAAAGTCTTCCTAACGTGTCAAGAAAGTGAACGCGGAGCATAGGCTCTGTGATACGGTGCCATCGCGCACCTTCACTAGAATTCGCCTAAAATTTCACTCTAGGCAGAATGCTACCGCGATGGTAGCGTGGAACGGCCTCTATCGCGGAGCATCAATTGCTTAGTATTTTCTTGCCGACTTCCGCTGTTCGGTGCTTTTGCTTTGGGTATAAAGCTACACGCAAGTGCACGTGGTCGAACAAGTAGTAAAGTGGCTTAAGTAAGCCAAGTATCGATCCCACAGGGACTGGGATGAAGTGCAATCTGCTCAAGTGTACTATATTTTAATTCTAGAAATGCAGACAACAGTGTAACCAAAAGTTTGATATTTTGATTTATAATTTTTATGCTAAATCTAAAACAGCTGTCTAATGTGAGTCTGAACTATGAATGAGAGCATGCTGAGGTTAAACAAACATGTAATAAAATTAATTATCGACATAATTTGGTTAGTCTTTTCCTCCGGTTGCTAGCCAAGAACTATTGCCAAGAGATTAAAACTCTCGTATTTAACCCCACTTAGGAATCATGAACCATCCACCTACATTTCTGTGATTAAATGCAATTCATGTTCTAGCCATACAAACCCGGTTCCTAAATTGACTAATACGACTTTCAGGTATATTTCTATCCTGAAAGTAAATCAATTCTCAATTTTCCCAAACTAAGAAAAGATCATATCCTATTAATTCACAACTTTCCAATTTCTTGCTCTCTCGAGTGAAACCGGACTTTTTAGATGTACATTAATGTAGGCCACACATTAATGCAGTAAGAACAAGAATTAATAGAACAACCATGAAAGAAAAGATTAAAAACCAAATTGACCAACAATCACATTTCAATACAATTGTTCTTAACCTCAGCAAGAAGAGGAATTAGCCACTCATTTGCGGATTAAACATCGTTAAAATGAGTGTTAAATATACAAGCAATTGAATTGAAGAAGAAGGAGATAGAGAAAAACCCTGATAATTTCGTCCCCTCAACTGCCTGTAACCCACGTTCTTGCTCCACCAAGTCAGAATATTGAAAAATGAACCTAAGTGTTCTATTTATACTAGTGGGAATTTTTCCCGGAATAACAAGCAACGTGTCACGGAGTGCATCGCGGAGCACTGCCTCCGTGACACGCCACAGACGTGGAGGCTCACTGGAAATGGACAGTCCAGGTAATAAAGCCCAACGTGGCATGGCGTGCAATGCAGAGCTAGGCCATCGTGCCACGGACCCAACGCGCACCCTCACTGGAATTTGGCCAAAAATTCCCT
The DNA here is from genome assembly GCA_035772735.1 of Datura wrightii. Classification (NCBI taxonomy): domain Eukaryota; kingdom Viridiplantae; phylum Streptophyta; class Magnoliopsida; order Solanales; family Solanaceae; genus Datura; species Datura wrightii. Next base: position 99,534,736 of record JASDFA010000019.1, on the reverse strand, counting down.
GTCCAGACAGAAGGCCTCCGCGATAGCAGCGTGACACGGCTCCATCACGGAGCCTCTTTATTTTGTGCCTTCCAATGCCTTGTCCTGTGCTAACATCCGAGTCCAACCCCGATCGCTCCCAACACGCATTTTAGCTTCCCAAAATTACATTTTACCTGCAAAACAATGCTAATCATGTTGGTTAGTATAAATTCACATTTTATTAACAATCACATGAGAATGTATAAACATTGATAGATAAACAAGGCTAAAATGACACCTTTGAGTATCTCTTGGGCATATAAATTTGCCTAAGATCATCTGCGTTTTGCTTCCGAGTCCATTCCTTCACTTCACCAACTTGTAGATTAGTTTCCGAAATTCATTTTAAACTGCAAAAACAATAGCTAATCATGTTGGTTAGTATAAATCCACATTTACATAAAAATCACATGAGAATGTACACATAGAAGTAGATAAACGAGTCAAAATTAAGTAATAAAGCATCACTTGGGCATGCGATTCTGCCCACGATCACCTACCCCACACTTAAAGCCTTGTTCATCCTCGAACAACCCTTTTACATCTTATGCAAATGAAACTCACACATAGCTAATTTAGCAAGACAATTCGAGCTACGGCTATAATGACTAGTTGAGATGACAAGTGAAAAATAGTGCATGCAAGATTTACCTATTAAAATCGTATTTAACTACGTTGAGACTTCCTAGCCTCAAGACTTGACTTTCAATCTCAACAAACTCATTCCAATAAACTGATAAAGAATCCGACATGAATGTTATACCTCATTAAATATGTGCCCTCACCACAAGAGAGTTACCCCTTTTTTTATTAATGAATTTTAAACTCACAATATGTATGGGTGTATGAATAGAATTTCGCTCACTCTCTCAAAGAATTCGCATGCATCATGTGGTGAACCATAAACTTGCCCTCAGTGTTGTACTCCACTAATTTAAGGATGTTTGAATGTAAGATCAAGTAGGACTTTTTAGGTTGTAATGTAGGCTAAGGACAGGTGGGATCATCTTATGCCTATTAACAGTGACAATCTTTCCCAAGCACTTTTACTACATTACATTTTTATTAAAGACACATTTTCTTTATCTTCACCTTCCTTCTTTTCACTCTTGAATTATCTTCCTTCCTATTCCCATTTCTTTAAGTACACTTGGACTATTTGTAAGGAGTACTTAAGCACTTTTTCATTCATTTATTTTCTTACTCCCTACCAATAATTAGGCATTTTCAACCAAGTGCACCTCTAAGTTTTTCCTTAACTTCCACAACTGCTATTTTTCCTTCTTTTTCCCACTTCTCACTCCTTCACTCTTTCGGATTTTTCACTTAAGCGCTTAGGAGTTTTGGATCAATTACAAGGATAATGAAAGAAAAAGATTAAGCTTATGTTGTAGCTATAAAAGAATAGGCTTAAGGCTCAATGGGGCAAAATAGGATTCAACATTCAAGGTAGATAAGGCTATGAGTAATAATTAGGCTCATTAGAAGTAATGCCTAAATCATCTCCTACACTCTACATCCTTCATTTCGTTTTGTATACACATCAGGCAAGTTCTAGACATTCCACAATAGCACGGAATATTCAAAAAACTCAAACTTACTACACATGCTCAATTCAAGACATATTCAATAGACTCTTAACTCAGCTAATTACAATAATTCAAAATTAAGCTTTAATCACATTGAGTCAAATTCAAGAGCCTAGGTGTCTCAAACATATTTAGAACACTTGCATGCTTCAACACTAACCATACTTGCATCTTACAATCATATATAGCACATAACAAGAATATCAAACCATTAATTAGCTACGGGTTCAAAAATCAAAACCTACTAACTAAATTTCCCTTAAGACGGTCGTCAACCATCTATCATAGGGAACAATCTCTATCTAAGACTTCGGTTCAAAGGGACTATTCTCCGGAAAAGCACCGAAAGCAAAAACCGAGAAAACCAAACAAAAAATTTAAAAATAGAAACAACTTGCACAAATAATTACACAAATAAATCCTTAATAATCACCACACACACACACAATCATCAACACAACACGAAACACAATGTAACACATTCAACAACTGAAGCACAAGCACAAGCACAACACAGTCTTACTACACCAGCACCTAACTACTCCCACCCCATACTTAGTCGGAATACTGTCCTCAGTGTTCACATATCTGCAATTAAAAACACAGTTTGGGTGGTGTAACTCCCTGATCAATCAAAGTGTTCGATCTCCTCATCAGGTGCCAATGCCTCATCTCCAAGATCAGAATCTTCTCCGACGTCTTCCTCTGACTCAATGTCTAAGTCATCTCGACGAGTTTCCTCATCAGTGGGTACATCATCGTCCACTAGTTCTACAAATGCGGGCCCAATTCTACAGAACGCTCGGGCATGCTCATTAAATGGATAATCCATCTCGAGTTGCCATAATTCATCCTCCGTCGCGGGCCTTCCGCCAATCCGCAGTTGCAGCATCTGCATTCATACATTCTGGCTATATATTGGTCATCCCGAGCATGTCGCTCTATGAGTGTAAGCACAGGCCGAAATGTGATATCGAGTCCTTTGGTCTTAGTGACATCCAAAGAACGACGGTCCAATTGAGGAATATAATCTAGGGCCTCTTCTTCGAGGCCATGACCCCTGAGATAAGCTTTTAAAGACCACCGAACCCATACCGATGCCCTTGATGAAGTCTGGCTTTCTTCATTGCTGAAATAATCACCGCTCCAACATTTATCTTGAGCACTTTCATCAATGCATATACCAAACAAACTCTGTCCCGGGTGACATCCGTCATATGCACCCCCGGGATCAGGCAAGTACACACTATCTTCAGCCAAATCCTTGCTTCTCTGTTTATTTGGGAGTATGGTAATAACTGGTGATATCCTCTTTCTTTGTGACGACTCCACCTAGCTGTTGATGGTGCTCCACATAATGTGTGTCTGATATCCGCATATGGTGGAGTGATGTTCAGCTGGCGGAGAACATGTGCGTATGTGTCTTGCGTCCCCAAGATGGCATTAAGATCTTGTGGTTCAAAAGTAACCACCTGTCCTCTAATCTTTACTTTGTGGCTTGCGCAGGGTGGGGTTCCAATTAGCGTAGAATTCCCTTATGAGGTGAAGATTACACTCTTTGGGTTCTTCGAAGATGAAGTTTAACCCCACAGTGTGTATCTTGTGTAAGATTCTCCGGAATTCTTGAGCTAGTAGATCCCTTGCTATTTGCTCCTCATGGAAGTACTTGGCTTCTTTATGCTTGGAGTACCATTTCTTCCCCTTGTCCAATACCCATCGTGTTCCATATTGCCTTCGTTGGCCCCTTGGAACTGGTGGTGCTGCTGCACCAACTCTAAGTCTTTTTCTGTTGGGGCCAGATGTGGAGGCACCTTTTCCTTTGTTTTGTCGTCCAGACATTTTTCCTGTTCATCAAAAACATATATTTTCAATGTCATTCATGGTATAGTTAGCTACTACTAAGGATGAGCTTAAATTGATCACCCCACACTTAGTTGTTAGCCGTAATTCATACAATTCGACAAGAACAACCACATAATTCCAGCTTTTATTTCTCACAAGGTGCAGTGCATCAATAAAAGTCGATGGAATAGCTTCATTGTACTACTCAGACTTCATACAATGCATTGTTAAAGTTCATCCATCTATCCATTTACAAAGTGCATGAGCAATTCACAATTTTGTGCACAACAACCTATTGGATTTTTCCTACTTTCATCCCCAAAAATCAACCTTCAACCTTAACATATCAAAGTTTAATCACAAATTTTTAACTCCAACAACATACACAATCCAAGATTTTTTTCTTTGTCTACCCTTTCTTCTTCTTCCAAACTCAATTTCTCATCCCTAGTTATCAACAATGTAAGATTTTCAATACAAATCATGTAATTATTGAGTTCATAACACAACATTAGCACAAAATCAACATTCATCCATGACCCAATCAATTACACATCTTATTAATAACTTAGGGAATAATTTCATCATAAAACATGTTCAAGAATCGAAATATGCAGCAAGAATGACAAAAATTCGAGAACATACCTTTACTTGAAGAGTTTGAAGAAGACTTGAAGAAATTTCTTAAGTTAGAGCCATGGAACGTTGAGGGAGAAGGGGGAATGGGGGTTTTGTCGCGGAGGATTGCAGAAGAATGGAGGAAAAATGTGTTTTTGGGTTAAAAATAATGATTTCATGCGGGTTGCTCCGATTCCCCGAGCTGACCCAACGCCAATTTGGCCTCAACGTGTCACGGAGGCCATCGCGGAGGTCAATCTCCGTGACACGGAGCCATCGCGGAGGTTTGCTGGAATTTGACATACCTGGACATTAACTCGAGCGTATCACGGAGGCTAACGCGGAGCACAGGCTCCGTGACACAGTGCCATCGCGGTAGCTCACTGCCTCTTTCCCCAATTTTCACTTTTACCTTTGTTTTTCCACTTGCGATTTTGTATTTTTCCCTCCATATCTCCTGAAAATCATCCAACAACAACAACTTGTTAGAAAATAGTGGGTTGCCTCCCACCTAGCGCCTTAGTTTTCGTCATGGCATGACCATTTTTTAAAAATATTTTCTAACTATTATAGTACATTACATTAACGGGTTGCCTCCGTGCAGCGCCTGGTTTATCGTCGCGGCTCGACGCTTGTCATCTTCATTCTTCTACTAAGGTGATAGACGTCTTCTCTCGATTAACGCCCTCACCCCAGTAGTGCTTACACCTTTGTCCATTCACTAAAAATGTGGCACTTTTATCCTCTTACCACAATTCAACCGCCCTATATGGGGTCATCCTTACTACTTCAAACGGCCCCAACCACTTGGAGTGCAATTTCCTGGGAAGAGTTTCAATCTAGAGTTGAATAGCAGCACCATATGGCTCGACTCAAAGATTCGATGCACCATATGCCTGTCGTGCCACCTTTTCATTTTTTTGTAGCATTTTGCACTTTCATATGCGTGCCATCGAAATTCATCCAACTCACTCAGCTGCATCAATCTCCTCTTTCCTGCTAGCTCCGAATCCATGTTCAACTTCCGCACAACCCAATAAACTTGATGTTCAAGCTCTACAGGGAGATGACATGCCTTCCCGTAAACTAATATGTACGGTGAAGTCCCAATAGGTGTCTTATATGCAGTTCGATAAGCCCAAAACACATCATCCAGTTTGCTTGCCCAATCCTTGCGTTGTGCATTCGCCGTTTTCTGCAAAATCTGTTTAGTTTCCCTGTTTGACACCTCTACTTGTCCGCTAGTTTGGGGATGATATACTGTAGCCACTTTATGCCACACCCCTTATTTCGATAGCAAATTCCTGAATCCTGCATTCACAAAATGTGCCCCTCCATCACTGATAATTGCTCGTGGCGTACCAAACCTTGTGAAAATCTGCTTCTTCACAAATCTAGCCACCCCCTTGTTGTCGTTCCTGGGACACGCTGCTGCCTCAACCCACTTGGACATATAGTCCACTGCCACCAAGATTTATTGATGGCCAAACAATGGTGGAAACGGGCCCATAAAATCTATCCCCCACACATCAAACACCTCAACTTCCAATATGTGATGCAATGGCATCTCATGTCTCCTGCCGATTATTCTTGCTCTTTGACATCGATCACATACTTTGACATAAGTTGCAGCATCTTTGAACAATGTGGCCAAAAGAACCCGGATTGTAGCAGTTTGTGAGTAGTACGCTCTCCTCCATGATGACCTTCATACGACAATGAATGACAACTCCTCAGCACCTCTACCTTCTGACTTTCTGGAATGTACCGCCTCATCACTTGATCTGGTCATACGGCTCATCCCACATGTAATACCTGGACTCATGCTTCATCTTCTTCCTTTGTTGAGCTGTTGCCTCAAGTGGGTATATTCCACTTACTAACAAGTTCACAATATCTGCATACCAAGAGAGTTCAGCTTCCTTTATTTCCAAGAGTTGTTCATCAGGGAACTCTTCTTGGATGCGCTCACCTTCCTTTACATGTAAATGGTTCTCTAGTCGCAATAGGTGATCTACAGCCTTATTTTCACTTCCCTTCCTGTCTCGGATCTCTATATCAAACTCTTTCAGCAATAATATCCACCTGATTAGCCTGGGCTTCGCATCTTTCTTGCCAAATAAGTACCAAATTGCCGTATGATCAGTGTGTAGCACCACTTCGACCCCACCAGGTAGGATCTAAACTTGTCAAATGCAAACACTAGAGCCAGCATCTCCTTCTCCGTGACTGTATAATTAACTTGTGCAACATCAAGCGTTTTGCTTGCATAGTAGATGGAATGAAAAATCTTATTCCTTCGCTGCCCCAATACCGCTCCTACAGCCGCATCACTTGCATCACACATTAACACAAAAGGATATTCCCAATCAGGAGCAAAGAGAATAGGAGCTTCCACCAGCTTCTTTTTCAGCTCCTCAAATGCTTCTACACATTCCTTGTCAAATTCAAACTTCACCTCTTTTTCTAACAACCGACATATCGGTCTATAAATCTTAGAGAAGTCTTGAATAAACCGTTTGGTAAAACTCAGCATGTCCTAAGAAGCTGTGAACACCCTTAACTGATACTGGCGGTGGTAGCTTTTCATGACACCTTATAGCCAAGGACAATACGCTCCTTGAATAAAAAGTGACACTTTTCCCAATTGAGCACCAGGTTTGAGTCTTCACATCTGGTTAACACCCTGTCTAGACTCTGCAAACACATAGCAAACGAGTTACCAAAAACAGAAAAGTCATCCATAAATACCTCGACATAGTCTTCCATCATAATCGTGGAATATTGCCATCATGCATCACTGGAATGTGGCTGGTGCATTGCATAGACCAAAGGGCATCCGCTTGAAAGCATATGTCCCATAAGGACATGTAAATGTAGTCTTCTCCTGATCTTCTGGTGCTATGGCTATTTGATTATAACCAGAGTAACCAGCCAGAAAGCAATAATATTCCTTCCCTGCCAGCCTGTCCAATATCTGATCAACGAATGGAATCGGATAGTGATCTTTCCGAGTGGCCTTATTGAGCTTCCTATAATCCATGCAATTTCGCCAGCCCGTGAATGTGCATGTGGGAATTAGCTCATTCTTTTCATTTGTGACCACTGTCATTCCCCCTTTCTTGGGAACGCATTGAACTGGGCTAACCCATTCACTGTCTGAGATGGGATATACCACTCCTGCATCTAGCCACTTGATCACTTCCTTTCTAACTACATCCTTCATCCCCGGGTTCAACCTCCGCTGATGTTGCACGGTTGGCTTGGATCCCTCTTCCACGAATATCTTGTGCATGCAGAAAGCTAGACAGATCCCCTTAATGTCTGACATCTGCCATCCCATTGCTCTTTTTCGCCTCTTAAGGACCACCAATGCGTCTTTCACTTGTGAATCTGTCAGTTCTGCTGAAATGATGACTGGTAAGGTGTCATCTTCACCCAAGAATACATACTGCAGATGTGGAGGCAATGTCTTTAACTCCAATTTAGGTGCCTCCTCTATTGATGGCTTTTGGGGATGGTTCCAAGGACCTCTTCAATGGTTCAAAATCTTGCTTCCTGATGAACCATTTTGGCTCATTAAAAGTCTGCACCATCTCATATGTCGCACTGTCCCCAAAATGATCAAATCCCACCAAGGCTCTCTCCAAGGGATCCTATGAGTCAATAATCTAAAGGGTCGATCCCTGATTCAAAACACTGATTGCTGATAACTCTTCATAGATGGCAGGTTGATTCATGGCCTTGTAGACATCAAAGACCTCTACCTTATCATGAGCTCTCAAGGTTAGTTTCCCATCAGCTACATCAATTAAGGCTCGCCTGGTTTCCAAGAAGGAACGTCCCAAAATAAATGGGACTTCCGCATCTGGCTCAAAATCAAGAATTATAAAATCAACCGGGAAAATGAGGGATCCTACTTGCACTAGCACATCCTCCACAATTCCATCAGATCTGACCAATGAACGGTTATCTAGCTGCAAGATCACAGTGGTGGGTCTAGGACTGCCCAGCCCCAGCTTCTTGAATACTGATGTTGGCATCAAATTTATACTTGCTCCCAAATTGCACAAACCACGAGCTTGAATAGATTGCCCAATTGTAATCTGAATAGTGAAGCTCCCAGGATCCTTGAGCTTTGTCGGCAATCGATTCTGTATACGGGAGGTGCACTCCTCAGTAAGTGCAACTGTAGCATACTCTGTCAGTCTGCTCTTGTTTGCTACAATGTCTTTGATGTACTTAGCATATTTTGGCACACCCTGCAGCACATCTACTAAAGGAAGATTAATATGTACCTGCTTCAACACTTCCATGAATTTCTTGAAGCATTCTTCCTCCTTATGCTTTTTCAATCTTTGAGGAAATGGGGCGGTGGTCTTTCCATCTCTGCTGCCTTTTCATTCCCCCTCGCATCATCATTTCCTTCATCCTTTTCTGTTGCTCCAAATTTCTGAGGTGGTATTTTGGGTTCCACCTCCCCGAGTTGCTTTCCACTCCGGGTAGTAACTGCATTAACTTGCTTAGGATTTGGGTCTGTATCACTTGGTAATCCTCCCTTCGGTCTAGTATTTTGGGCTCCAGCTAACTGTCCCAACTGATACTCCAATGCCTTTGTAGCTAACTGTTGATTTTTCATGTCAGTCGTCAATTTTACCTGATCAGCTTGCATCTGCGCCTGGTTAGCTATTATGGTTTTAAGCATATCCTCGATGTTTCTTGACTGAGGAGGTGCATTATTTCCTCTAAACTGCAGCTGAAAATTGTGATGACCCCCTTGATTTCTGTGCACGCCCTAATTTGAACTCTTTCCCTGATGGCTATTACTCCCTCATGAAAAATTCGGATGATTTCTCCAATTTGGGTTGTAACTGTTGCCATACTGCTGATTGTTTCTCCTCATGGCGTTTCCAACAAAATTTACCGAATCTAGATTGGCACCACAACACTCAGATGAGTGTTCACTACTTCCACAGGCTTCACACCACACCTGCTGAATTGCATTGACTGGGGCTTGTGCTTGGCTCAAACTCATGCTACTGAAATGAGTGTTAATTTGATTCTGCAAAGCAGCTATTTGTGCAACAATCGCTGTGAATCCATCTACCTCCAAGACCCCTGCCACTTTCTTCACTCACCCTCGGGTTGTATCAGCATTCCATTCAGGATTACCTTGTGAAATACGGTTCAACAAGGTGTATAACTCTTCGTATGTCTTTTCCAATGCCTGCCCCTCGGCTACTGAGTCTAACAAAATCTTTATATGCGGTTCCAAGCCTTCAATAAATGTATGCACCAACACATCATTAGACTGATGATGGTGAAGACAATATCTTAACATTGACTTGAACCTCTCCCAAGCTTGATACAAATTCTCACCCTCTCTCTATTTGAAACTTAGAATCTGACTTCTAAGCCTAGTTGTCTTCCCTGATGGAAAGAATCGTATCAAAAACTTCCTCGCTAAGTCATCCCAAGTAGTAATAGAATTTGGCGGTTCAGCCTTTAACCACCTCTTGGCTTCCCCCAGCAGTGAAAATGGGAATAGTGTAAGCCTCACATAATCAGATGATACTCCAGCGGGTATATATGTGTCACTTATCTCCAAGAAGTTTTGGAGATGCTGCTATGGATTTTCATGAGGGAAACCTGTAAATTGCCTGCTAGTGTGCAATAACTGCACCATATTCTGCTTAAGTTAAAATCTCCCTCCTGGTTCCGACCTGCGAATGCTGGATGTTACATTATTTGGATGTGGGATTGCCACCTCGCGGACCGGTCGTGCTGCCATCTCTTCTGGCACTAAAACTGCCCTTACAATCGATGTATACTGTTGTTGCTCCAGAATTGCCCTCCTTAATAACTGCAACTTCTTTTCTAGAGATTCCCTCTTATATAGATGAAATTGTCTCTCCGGCTCTAAAAATGGATCCACCAACTCCTTATCTCTTGCCAGCATTCAGAAAAAACTTAGTACCTACAAGAGAAATCGCTAAGGTCAAGTTGTCAACACTTGTATCGAACTTGTAAACTAACACTAAGAAAATTAAGTTACCAATTGCGCCAATCCCCGGCAACGACTCCAAAAACTTGTTTACTCCCAATCACACGCAAGTGCACGTGGTCATACAAGTAATGAAGTGGCTTTATTTCAAGCCAGGAATCGAACCCACAGGGACTGTAACGAAAGAGTAATTTTTCTCTAAGAGTTTAGTATACACACTTCTTTATACAAGTAGACAAGCAAAACAAATGGTGATTTTTCAAGAATATTAGTTAATGTAACCTTAAGTGAAAATTATGAATTATAATCTGAACAATAGCACGAATCAGCTGAGGTTAAGGCAAAACATGCAGATATGTAATTTATTGATTAAATTTCAGTCAACACTTCTCTTCAGTTGTTAGTCAGGAATTAATAACAATGGATTGGGTCTTTCGAACTCCTCACCAATTAAAGAATTATGAGATTTACATACACATTTCTGTGATGCAACAACTCATATTCTCGTAAACCAAAATAAATTCCATAGATGACCAAATATGACATTACATATATATTTCTATTCTCAACGTTAATCTTCTCTTAATTTCTCAACCAAGACAAGAACGTATTCTACCAATCACATCCATCCATATAATCTTCCTTTCAGAAATAAAAGTGGAATATTAATATATACATTAAGAATGGCCAATCATTAATGTAGTAAAAACAAGAATCAGTAGAACAACCGTTTTAGAGAACATAAAAACTGAAATAACATCAATTACATACTACTGCAATTATCCTCAACCTCAGCCAAAGGTGAATTAGCCACTCATTTGAGGATTAAACATCTTCAAACAAGTAGAAAACATACTAACAATTGAAATTTAAGAGAAAAAGAAAGAGAATTAACCCTAGGACTTCTTCATTTCAACTGCTTGATACCCACGTTCTAGCATGAAATGTCAGATAACTTAAAATAAAACCTAAGTGTACTATTTATACAAGTGAGAAATTTCCTAGAATAAACTGGAAACGTGGCACGGACGCTATCGCAGAGCATCAGCTCCGTGCCACGGACTTGTCGCGCACCTTCACTGGAATCCGAGTGTGCAGCAAAGTCTTCCCAACGTGTCACGGAAGTGAACACGGAGCATAGGCTCCGTGACACGGTGCCATCGTGCACCTTCACTGTAATTCGCCTAAAATTTCACTCTAGGCAGAATGCTACCGCGATGGTAGCGTGCCACGGCCTCTATCGCGGAGCATCTATTGCTAAGTATTTTCTTGCCGACTTCCGCATTTTTCTTTTGAGTCCATTCCTTCACTTCACCAACTTGTAGATTAGTTTCAAAATTCATTTTAAACTACAAAAACAATAGCTAATCATGTTGGTTAGTATAAATCCACATTTACATAAAAATCACATGAGAATGTACACATAGAAGTAGAAAAACAAGTTAAAATTAAGTAATAAAGTATCACTTGGGCATGCAATTCTGCCCACAATCAACGGAGCCAACCAATCCATACCCATAATGGCGTCGAAATCAACCATCTCTAATTCTACCAAATCTACTATGGTCCGACGATTAGCAACCTCTACTGTACACCCTCGATAGACCCTTCTTGCTATGATGGAGTCACCGACGGGTGTGGATACTGAAAAGGGTTGCTGAAGCAACTCTGGTGCAACACTAAACTTTCGAGCCACAAATTGGGTAACGTAGGACAAAGTAGATCCTAGATCAATTAATACATAAGCAGGGTAAGAGCAAATAGTCATCATACCTGTTACAACATCATATGACCCTTTTGAATCCTGCCTTCCTAGTAAAGCATATGTGCGGCTTGGACCTGCAGCTACACTGGAGGCCTCTGATCTTCCCCGACCTCTGCCTGCTGAAACTGAGGGCCTGCGCTCTGCCGAGGATGCTGAAGCTCATGACCCTGCGGATGCCCTGTCCTGTCTATCCCTGTCATCCTGACCTCTGGCTGGACAATCTCTAATCAGATGACCCTCTTGGCCACAAATATAACATACAGTGGGGCCATATCTGCATGCTCCAGAATGGCGTCGACTGCATATAGGGCAAAGTGGTAGGGTATACCTACTCTGCTCCACCCTCCTCTGTAGTGGTGAATCTGTGGTGTACGAGCCTCCGCCGGTCTCCGACTACCCCCTGCGACTAAATCTACCCCTCTGCGGCTGTTGTGGAGGCGGGGGTCTGGGCAGCCTATCTGACAATCGTGGCTTGGGTGCTCCCCGGATCTCCCTCTGTAACTCGATTGGCCTATCCCTGCCGCGCTGTTCCTGACTGGTCCTCCCGATCTCCCGCTACCGCTGCTTGATGCCCTCAATATTCTGGGCGAATTCTTGAACTCGGGAAATGTCCATGTCCTCTCGTAGAGTAGCCGTAATAGAAGTCTCAACATACTCTGGATTCAACCCCATGATGAAGCGGTGTACTCTGGATTCCATGGTATCAACAAAGGCGGATGCATACTGGGCCAAAGAATCAAACCGCAAGGTGTATTCTCGAACACTCATGGACCCCTTCTCCAAATGTAAAAACTGTTCCACCCCAGCCTGTCGAATCTCCCATGGTAAATAGTGATCCAGAAAAGCTCTTGAGAAGCTGGACCAGGTTAGAGGGGAAACATCTCTCCCTCGTGACCTTTCCCAGCTTTCATACCACAACACGACGATGTCCCATAACCGGAATGCTGCAATTCAATCAATTCTGTAGACGTGGCATGCATAACCCTGAAAATTCTCTGCATTAGGTCTAGAAAATCCTGAGGGTCCTCTATCAGGTCCGTACCTATAAATTGTGGGGGATTCAGAGCCAAAAATTCCCGAACCCTCGAACTACCGGGCCCTCCTGATGACTCTACAACTGTAGACAGCATCGGCTGATACTGAGCAGCCATCATTTGTGCTAACATGACTACTGCACTCCTGACCTCCTGGTCGGAAGGTATCGGTATAGGGACTGCTGGAGGTGGTGTCGCCCCAAGGGGCTCCTGATGTGGTGGAGACTGCTGAGAAGGTTGGGATGATGCCTCTTTATCGCCCTCTGATCGGGCTAATTCTAAATGAGGGTGAGGCATCCTGCTGGTGCCTTCCCCTGCTGCGGTGTCCAATCTTCGGCCTGTGGTAGGATGCCGCTGGTTTGACATTTTATTTGTAACCAAAAAATATAGTAAACTCTAGGGACGCAACCCTATACTGTACCTCTCTGCAGCACAACTGAATAAGAATAAAAAGCAACCATCCTATTGTGCCTTGCAGCCTCCTGCCTATAGTATGTGGTGCACAACACATCCATAGGCAAGACTCTACTTAGCATGACTTGCAGACTCACTGGGATACGACCTGCTCTGATACCAAGTTTGTCACGCCCCGCCTTGGGAGGCATGACTGGCGCCTGGTGCCCTACAAGGACCTGAACTGCTGAACTAGCTGAGCCTAAGCACTTCTGGTGCCAGGCTGGCTCTAACTCTGGATTCAAGAAAATGACGGGCTATATAACGACTGTAAATACAGCCTCTGGCTGACTAGGCCTATAGCCACCTATAAGAAAACAACAGCTACCCAGAACAACTGAATCAATAAGGAGCCTATGCGGGCCGACAAGGCCACCATGTTGTCTAGTTATTTCTGAATCTAGAAAACAAGTGCTAAACTGCTACGTGACCAACAAGATCACCATTACCCACCGAATAAGGCCCCACACGGCCTTCATAAATAAACTAAATCATACACACGACCTCAAACCATCGGTACAGCTAACCATAGGGAATATATAATCTGTAAGCCTCTAAGAATACTGATAAGATGGTCGGGACAGGGCCTCGGCCTATCCATTCTGTACAATAAAAGAAAAGGAATAAACCTCTAGCTCCTCGTCTATGAGTACCAGCAGGTAAGTAATGCAGCGCCCCAAAACGGGTTTCAGTATTGCTGGTAATAAGTATGCAAAGCAACAACTGGAAAATAACTGAAGACAAGCAATATAACTGATAGAACTGAACTAGAAAGAAATAGACTGTAACCAACTGAAAGTATGAGTTTAAGACTATCCTCAACTATGCTGAAAGAAGTAGGAGTCGTACCTGGTAACGTGGCATTATACTATCTATATATTTATAACTAACATAACATGGCATAATATAGCATAACATAGCATAACATAGCCCGCATAAACCTTACCTGGCCCCCATAAGCGGGAAGGTACAACCAACACGCAATCTATACCCCTACCCCAGTCATCCCATCTCCCATAGTAACTATAAGCATCCTGCCGGTCCCTTGGGTATGCACTTGGGCCCGCTGAGCCCTTGACTATAACTGTACCTGATTCTGGAGGACTCCTGAATCAACATCCCGGGCGTACCCGCTCGACGAGGGTGTATAAAAGTCGACCAAGGCAAAATATGGGAAAACTGGCATCCCATCTTCATCCCTAGGGGACGACATGCCACTCCATAGAGCGATGTATCCTTTCCCTCTGGTGGACGAGTCGATACAACTATTAACCATGATGCGGTCATGAATGCTAGGTAATCCAGCCCAAAACAATACAGTCAAGTCTCAACTAATAATACTAACTGCACGTGCTACATGCTGAAACTAATGATAGTAATGTATGTACATATATAATACATGTTGAAACTGATAATGGCATATATATAATTTCTGTCATACTGTGCTAAATCTGATACTGAAACAAGATATAATATTTCAGCTAAAAATCATGTTGTGTAATTAAGTTTCATGGTAAACATGATTTACTATTTCTAACATGCTTTCTGAATTTCATATTGATATACTATACTGTTTCGGAAGTACTCTACTGAAATTTATACTAAACATAATATGCAGCTTCTGAAACATTCTACTGGAACTTGAACTATTTTACTATACCGGAACTACTAGCTTGCCGAAGAAACTGGCTTTACATACCTTGTCCATTAACTTTTTGAGTATCTGGCGTAACTCGGCTAATTTTAACCTATTTCTCCCAACTGTAATCATATCCATGAAGGATAAGAATCAATTCTATTATTATTATAAATAAACCATATTTACAATATACACTCATTGCCTATTGTTTGACTTATTGAAGAATGGCCGAAAACTCGCTATTTCGCGGAAGTCCAGAAGGGAGAAATACTCATTTTAGGGCTAGGAGTATACTGACACTAATTTGGAGCAATTCCACTTACCTTAGCTCGGTAGGACGATGGTTCACCGGCCGAATTTCACAAAACTCATTCCATAGGAATGTTCTCTGCAGCTTTATACTTCGGTATCTGAGGTTAATTTGAGTTTGGACTGCGGTTGACGGCGTAATCGGACGAATATTTATCAAAACCCTTCGTCCCTTACTGTTTTCCTTCGTTTTTGTTGGAAATTATACAGTAAAATGAATTAAAAACGAAGTGAAGGGTTTATATAGTTGAGGCCTGGACCTCACCTCCGTGGCACGTTGGCCATCGCAGAGGTGAGCCCTCCGTGACACGTTGGCCATCGCGGAGGGGGTCTGCCCAGCCTCCTCTTGCGATGGTTCGATGTGGCACTTGTCCAGTCTTTCCCTGGGACTTTTTTTAGCATGTATGGCATTCTAAAACTCTTAACCAACATGCGAATAGGCCATCTAAATGTCAAGAATTTAAAGGGTGTAACAGTTTCGTCTTAGGAACTTTTGGGGTATTACATTATCTCCCCTTTGGAAACATCCATCCTCGAATGGAGACTAATTAAACTGAATGGGTAGGGAAAGAGATGCAATCCCAATATTAAATATTATGAGTTGATTACTGAGGGAGTAACTGACACCGACTAGATACACTTGTTGAATTAGATTCATGCAACAAGGATGCATACAAAGACATGAATAGAACTGAAGAGCATGACATTGCCATGAAACTGTGTAGAGTATTAAGGAAGAAACTAGGCCCTTATGCAGATGTGGAGCTGGAAGGGAAAAGGTGAGTATACTTGGCCATCATATCTACTTCGGCTTCTCACATAGCTCCCTCTATAAGCTGATTCCTACAAAGAACTTTCACTAAAGTGACCTACTTATTCCTCAAGTTATGAACCTGACAGTCAAGAGTCTCAATGGGAACCTCTTCATAAGTGAAATTATCCTTTATTCCAACACTTTCTAAAGGCACAACTGAGGTCGCTTCACCGATGCATTTCTTTAACAGATACATATGAAAGACTGGATGCACCAATGTTAACCCCTCAGGAAAGTCCAAACTCATAGGCCACATTGCCAATGCGCATCAGAATCTTGTAAGGACCAACATAGCAGGGACTGATTTTTCCTTTCTTCCCAAACCTTATCACCCATTTCATAGGTGAAAATTTTAGATATACCCAATCATCAACAACAAACTCGAGTTTTCTCCTCCTCATATCTGCATACGATTTCTAACAAATTTGAGCTATTTTAAACCTTTCTTTAATAAGATAAACTTTCTCCATGGACTCATGAACTAAATCAGGCCTTATTAAGGAAGCTTCACCAACCTCAAACCACCATATAGGAGACCTACACCTCCTACAATAAAGTGCCTCAAATGGGGCCATCTGAATGGTAGAGTGGTAGCTGTTGTTATACACAAACTCGATGAGAGGTAGGTGATCATCCCAATTGTCCTTTAAATCAATAACACAAGGCTGATCTTGGACAGAATTTCATGCTCAAGCGATACTAAAATGCTTCATTTTGACTTGTTCGTCTATCATTATTTTGTACATTCTCATGTGATTTGTAGTTAAATGTGAATTAATACTAACCAACATGATTAGTGTTGTTTTGCAGGTAAAATGGAATTTTGGGAAGCTAAGATACATGTTGGTAAAATCGGGAACAGACTTGGAAACAAGGAGTGGAAGAGGACAAGGAAGAGCAACAAAAGTAAGGGCTCCGCGATTGAGCCGTGTCACGTTGCCATCGCGGAGGCACTCTGCCTCAGATGAAATAAATTTGGAAATTTCCAGTGAAGGTGCACGATATCACCATGTCACGTTGGCCAGGCTCCGCGACGCAGGTCGTGGCATGTTGAGGTGAAATTGCTTGGGAGCCGAATTCCAGTAAGGTTCCGCGATACCTCCGTGGCACGGAGGGAGTGCTCTGCGATACACTCCGTGCCACGTTGCTTGTTATTTCGGGAAAAATTCTCAACAGTATAAATAGCACACTTAGGTTTTATTTTAAACATTCTGACTTGGTTGAGAAAGAATGGGGGTTACAGGCAATTGAGTGGACGAAAATTCTAGGGTTCTTCCCTATCTCTTTCTCTTTTATCTCAATTGTTTGTATGAATTATACTTATTTGGTGATGTTTAATCCACAAATGAGTGGCTAAATTCACTTCTTGCTGAGGTTAAGAACAATTGTAGTGGAATGTAATTATTAATCATTTCAGTTTTCATCTTTTCTTCAATGGTTGTTTTATCAATTCTTGTTCTTACTGCATTAATGTTTGGCCAATGTTAATGTATATCTAAAAATTCAATTTTGATTTTGAAAAGGAAAGAAATTGGAAAGATGTGAATTGGTAGGATATGATCTCTTCTTAATTTGGAAAATCGAGAATTTATTTACATTCAGAATATAAATGTATCTGAAAGTCTTATTAGTCAATTAAGGAATCGGGAATGTATGGCTAGAACATGAAATCCTTTTATCACAGAAATGTAGATTAAGACTCATGATTCTTAAGTTGGATAGGAGTCGAAAGTTCCAATCCATAAGCAATAATTCTTGACTAGCAACCAAAGGAAAGATTACCTGAATTGTATTGACAAATTAATTCCCTGCATGTTCATTTTAACCTCAGCTTGCTCATTACTATTGTTCAGACTCACTTTATAATTTTGCCTTAGATTCTTATTAAATCAGTAAACTCAAACTCTCAAAATAATATTTATTTGGTTCTGCTTTCTTAAAGATATAGTTCATTAACACTTAAGTTAATTAGTACCATAGCTCAGTCCCTGTGGGATCGATACTTGGCTTTACTTAAGCCACTGTACTACTTGTTCGACCACGTGCACTTGCGTGTAGTCACCACAGAAGCCGAACAAGTTCTTGGCGCCATTGCCGAGGACTAGCAATTGGTAAAATTATTTTCTTAGTGTTAGTTTACAAATTCTATTTAAGTGTTGACAACTTGATCTTAGCCTTTCTATTGCGGATATTGAATTCTTCTGAACACTGGCAAGAGACAAGGAGTTGGTGGATTCATATATAGAGCCGGAAAGACTATTTCATCGTCAAAAAAGGGAAGCTCTAGAGAAAAAGCTACAATTGCTTAGGCAGACAATCCTGGAGCAACAAAAGAATCCACCACTTTTGAGGGCAGTTTTAGTGCCTGAGGAAATGGCAGCTAGGCCGGTTCGCGAAGTGGCAAATGATCACGGGCAAAAATAGCATGCCCGAGATACACTTTATGACTTAAATTAGTGTTGTTTATCTAAATTATTGTATACATTTTCATGTAATTTTATATGAATGTGAAGATATGTGCTAGCCTTTGTTTTGTAGGTTTTGATGACTTTTGAGTAACTAATCCATGAGTTGGTGAAGTAGAGGCTTGGAAATGAAATTAACCCGCGAACGTCGGCAAAGAGGAGGCACAAAATAGCCCACCTGCGCGTCGACAACATGCCACGGCAGGCAAGCTGATCACAACAACCCACCTGCACGTTGGCAATGTGCCACGGCAGGCTGGCTGCATGACATGGAGGTGTCAACGCGCTGCCCAAGCAGCGTGACACGCTGCCAACGCGGCAGGGGGCTGCCGAGGCCAAATGTCGGGTGATTTCCAGAGAGCTTTCGCGTTGCCTCCGTGTCACGGAGGCAGTGCTCTGTGATACACTCCGTGACATGGAGTCATTCCATGACAGGCTAAATTATGCACGTTTTCCATTTACTATGAATAGGTCCCTTAGCTCCTAATTCCATTTTATCACGATTTTATTCTGAAAAACTACCTAGGAGTGAAGGGAGAAGTGGGAGAACTCATCTAGGGTTTGGCAAATTCCCTTCTCATCTACCAAATACATGTAAGTATGTTAGTTTAGTAGTAGTTAGTTGTAGTTTTATGAACATGAATGAAAAGAACCCTTCCTCTAGGGTTGAAGCCATGAATTATAATTGTGATTTTATGAAATTGTTTTGGAATTAAGTTATTCATTGTTGTTTTCGTCTTGCATTCTGGATTGTTGGTTGTTTTTATGATTGATCACCATGAAAGCATATTTGTTAGCTTGAGTAATAGCTTGAGAAATCATTACCTAGGTCAGGACATGAGAATGTGAGGAGCATGTTTGTATCACGGGAGAGATTTTTGTGTCAGGATAGAAATATACCTAACACCGTGCTTGGTTGACACACGGGGGTTATGAAAGATCAACTTGGGATGTCACATCACCACTCAAAGAAGTAGTTGTGAGGCTAAGTTGAGTTAAATGGTTAGACGCACGAAAATCCCTAATCGTTTCCCCGTAAACCACAACATAATTGATTGCCTGCGACTAGAAATTAAACTCCTCGCTCACAATGATGCAGTGAGGCTAGATTGCCGTGTTTAGAGGCTCGAAAGACCATAAACATGCAATTCTAATTATGTGAAATAACAATTGATAGTTCCATGCTTAACCCATTGCAAATCGTAGTATCGCATGATTAATTGGTTTTAACTCTATGTTGCTCCTAGAGTAATTTCAGAATATTTCGTTGACCCAAACCTAGACTTAATTAATCTCAATCGAAAATGTCTATAACCAACACTTGCGGTATTTAAGATCACACTAGAAATGGCTAGTTAGAGGAATGGGTCCAGTCCCTGTGGGTTCGACATCCGGCTCTTAAAAAGAGCCACTATATTACTTGCACAACCCGTACACTTGTGGATGCGAGAATCGGGCACGTCAAGTTTTTGGCACCGTTGCCGGGGACTCGGCGAAGTTTTGATAATTTATCTATTTTTGTGTGATTTTTGAAATTTCCTGAAGTGTTGAGAAACTTTGTCTTAGTCTGTTTATTTGCAAGTGACAGGTTGTCCTGCCGAGCTGGCTAGAATAGAGAGCTTGTGGAACCGTTGCTGGAACCTGAACGTCAAATCCATTTGCGAAGGAGAGTAGCTCTAGAGCAAAAGCTGAAGAGACTTCAAGAAAAGGTACAACAATAACCACCCGCGGGACAAGCACAATTGTCATCAGAAGCAATGGCAGCAAGACCAGTTCGCGAAGTGGTAATCCCACTAGCGACGAATGTGACCTCTAGCATTCGTAAACCGGAGCCTGGAGGGCACTTTGAGCTTAAACAGAACATGGTGCGGCTGTTACATTCTAGTGGTCAATTCACTAGGATGGCACATGAGGACCCGCAGCAGCACCTACAGAGCTTTTTAGAGATTAGTGACACGTTTGTCCCCACGGGCGTGTCCACAGATTATGTCCGATAGACCCTCTTCCCATTTTCACTGTTGGGAGAGGCGAAAAAGTGGCTGAAGGCTGAGCCACCGAACTCTATAACTTCATGGAATGACTTGGCCAAGAAGTTCCTTATCAGATTCTTCCCTTTAGGCAAAACTGCAAAGTCGAGAAGTGAAATACTCAGTTTCAAGCAGAGGCCTGATGAGAACTTATATATGGCTTGGGAAAGATTCAAGTCATTGTTGACAGACTGTCCCCATCACCAGGAAGCAAATGAAGTGCTGGCACATACCTTTGTAGAAAGTCTAGACCCACACACAAAAATATTACTAGACTCTGCATCGGGTGGGCAAGCCTTGGAGAAGACTTATGATGAGTTCTATACTTTGTTGAATAGAATTGCTCAAGGAAATCCAGAGTGGTACAACGAGTCATCGAGAGGGGCAGGAAAGAGATCGGGGTTGATAGAAGTAGATGGTTTGAATGCATTGGCAGCACAGTTAGCTTTGTTCCAGCATCAGATGATGACTCAGTTCAATAAACTGAGTATGAACCAACACCAGGGCTAGGTTAATGCAGTTCAGCAAGCTCTGAGTTGGTGTGAAATTTTTGGTAATAATGGGCACAATGCAGAATTTTGTGGAGCCAATCCGGAATCAGTCAATTTTGTTGGTAATGTGCGTAGGAATCAGAATTTTGGGAACAACTCCAACAGAAATTGGCAGGGCCACCCGAATTTTTCTTGGGGTGGAAACCAAAAGCAGAATTATCTGCAACCTCAGCAACAGCAGTATCAGCAGAATAGGCAGAATGATGGGCAACTGAGTAGCAACATTGAGGAGAAACTGCAGAAAATCATGGAGATCCAAAATCAGTTAGCGGAAGATCAGGCGAGGATGGCAACAGACTTAAAGAATCAGCAAATGGCCACCCGCAACCTTGCCAAACAAGTAGGTCAGATAGCAGCTGCTCAAAACATGAGATCACAAGGGGGATTACCCAGTGACACAGATCCTAACCCCCGGCAGATCAATGCCATCAGTCTGAGAAGCGGTAAGCAATTAGCTGATGCAGTGCCAAAAGAGTTGAGAAAGGAGGTGCAACCGGAGTTGGTTAGACCAGGACCATCCATCAACATGGGAGAGAATCAGAGTGCTGGGCAACAAAATGCGCAACTTTCATTGCAGCCAGCACAAAGACCACCACCACCATTCCCTCAGAAATTCAGAAAGAGGAAGGAGGAGGAATGCTTCAAAAAGTTCGTTGAGAGCTTCAAAGAACATCACATAAATTTGCCTCTTATTGATGTCTTGCAGGGAATGCCCAAGTATGCTAAATACTTGAACGACGTGATGGCGAACAAAGTTAGATTGGTGGATGTCCAGACTGTAGCACTGACTAAGGAGTGCAGTCACAGGGTATTGAGCAAAATGCCAAAGAAGCTCAAAGACCCAGGGAGTTTTACCCTCCCCATACAAATTGGTAAAGCTGAGGTGCTGCGAGCTTTGTGTGACTTAGGGACAGCAGTTAATCTAATGCCCCTATCCTTATTCAACACCCCGGGGTTGGGAAAATCGAGGCCGATAAGGTTGATGCTGCAGCTGGCTGACAAGTCGCGAGTAACACCTGATAGAATAATAAAGGACCTTCTCATCAAAGTAGGTAAGTTTATTATACCTGCTGATTTTATTGTCTTAGATTTTTAGGTTGATGACCAGGTACCCCTGATCTTGGGACGACCATTCTTGGCCACCGAAGGAGCGGTGATTGACATGAAAGCAGGGACCCTGAAAATGAGGGTTGAGGATGAAGAAGAAATCTTCCGCGTTTACTAAGAAATGAACCCATCTGCAGACTAAATAAACCTTTGTCAAGTTAGTGTGTTGGCAGAGGATGCGTGTGGGGTGGAGGATTCCACAGGTGTAGGGCCAAAGGTAATGACAAGTGTTCAACCCAAGTCTGATAGAGGGCTTCAAATTGAGAAGAAATTGAGAAAGAGAGGAATAGAGTGGTGGTTGTTTCCTCTCAACAGCAAAAGAAAAGGAGATGGTTCTTGAAAGAGAACCCAGGTATGAGGATGTTTGAAAAGGACAGTCCACGTCGGGCCACGACGTGAAATAAGGCGCTATTTGGGAGGCGACCCAAGGGTACCTCAGGTACAATTTGTAATTTTGATTTATGTGTTGCTTTTCTTAGTTTCATGTTGTTTGTGTTTTTGGTGGAAAGTTAAGCACAGATAGCGGGAAGTCTGAGTACCGAGACGGTGGAAGCTAAAGAGCATGGAAAAGAAGAAGTGTGGGGTCAAACACACACCTCTTAAAACTTGAAAGGAAAGCATGCTTTTAGCTTGGCATAGAGGCTCAGGGAGTATTTCTCATCCTTTAAATGTTAATTTGATGCTATGAGGACATAGCATGATTTAAGTGTGGGGTGAGAAAAATTTCAAAATAATTTTTGTGCTTCACAAGCTTGTGGTGAATGTAATGCTTGAAAAATTTGAAAAACTTTGAAAAATTTGAATTTGTTTTGTGAGTCAAGCATGACGTCATCACCCGTTGGTTTTTCTTTTCGGTTCTTTTTCGACGGGGGGTCCTTGAACCGAAGAATAAAAATTTCTTTTCTTTGTCTGTATATAGTGTTTTTAGTCATAGTTAGGGACTATTTCCGACGATGGATGGATGACGACCGTCTTAAGGAAAAATTAGTCGGTAGGTGTTGGGTTTTTGAAACCATAACTAAGTGGTGCTTGATGTTCTTGTTATGTGTTATACGTGATTGCAAGAGGAAGGTATGTTCAGTGTGAAGAATGCAAGTGTATAACTTTGTTTGAGACACTTAAGCTCTTGAATTTGACTCAATATGATTGAAGCTTAATTTTGAATTCTTGTGATTAGCTGAGTAAGAGTCTGCTGAATGTGTCTTGATTTGAGCTTGTGCCATGAGTGTAAGGTTTTTGAGTATTCTGTGCTATTGTGGATTGTCTAGAACTTGCCTGGTGTGTTTATAAAACGAAATGAAGGATGTGAAGTGTAGGAGATGATCTAGGCATTTCTTTGAATGAACCAAATTTTTATCCCTCATTTTACCTACCTTGAAAAATTAATCCTAGTTAACGCCATTGAGCCTTGAGCCTATTCTTTGACAGCTGCAACTTACGCTTAATCCATTTTCTTTCATTAGCCTTGAATTTGATCCAAAACCCCTAAGCGCTTGAGTGGAAAAAATCCGAAGGAGTAAAGGAGTGAGAAGAATGAAAAGAAAGGAAAAGTAGCAAGTTGTAGAAGTGAGAAAAGGACAAGGGTGCGCACTTGTGAATGGTTGATTATTAGTAAGGAGTAAGAAAACAAATTAATGTAAAATTGAGCTCCTTACTAATAAGCTAAAAGTGCCTAAAGAAAGGGGGAACATAAGAGGAAAAAGAAAGTTGAAAGGAGAAAAAGGTGAAGTAAGGGAAGGGAAGTTCGTAATGAGGGCGTGATGTATGAAAAGCACTAAGGAAAGATAGTCACTATTACTGGCCATAATAGTATCTACCCGCAACCGAGTTACATTACGACCTAAAAAGTCCTACTTGATCTTACATTCACACTTCCTTAATTTAGTGGAATAAAACACTAAGGGCAAGCCTATGGGTCATTACATGATGCATGTGAATTCTGTGAGAGTGAGCGTAATTCTATTCATGTACCCACACATGTTGTGATATAAAAATTGTTTTTGCGTGTGAATTTGGGTAACTCTCTTTCCGTGAGGGCACATGTTGAATGAAAGATATAATTCATGTGGGATTTCTTAATCAGTTGATTTGCATTAGTTTTCTAAGATTGAGAGTCGATTCTTGAGGTTAAGAAGTCTTAACATAGTTGTACTTCATTTCAATGATCACACCGTGCATGCTCTATTTGTAGCTTGTTACCTTACGTAATCATTATAGCCGTAACTTGAATTATCTTGCTAAATTAGTTATGTGGGAGTCTCAATATGCATGATATGTAAAAGGTTGTTCGAGGACTAACAAGGCTTTAAGTGTGGGGTTGTGATCACGGGCAAAGATAGCATGCTCGAGATACGATTTAAGACTTAACTTAGTCTTGTTTATCTAAATTATTGTATACATTTTCATGTAATTTTATATGAATGTGAAGATATGTGCTAACCAACATGATTAGCCTTTGTTTTGTAGGTTTTTATGACTTTTGAGTAACTAATCCATGAGTTGGTGAAGTAGAGGCTTGAAAACGAAATTAACCCGTGAATGTCGGCAAAGAGGAGGTACAAAACAGCCCACCTGCGTGTCGGCAACGTGCCACGGCAGGCAGGATGATCACAACAGCCCACCTGCACGTTGGCAACGTGCCACGGCTGGCTGGCTGCGCGACATGGAGGTGTCAATGCACTGCCCAGGCAGCGTGAAACGCTGCCAACGCGGTAGGGGGCTGTCGAGGCCAAATTTCGGGTGATTCCAGAGAGCTTTCGCGTTGCCTACGTGTCACGGATCCGCGATACACTCCGTGACACGGAGCCATTCCATGACAGGCTAAATTATGCACGTTTTCCATTTACTATAAATAGGTCCCTTAGCTCCTAATTCCATTTTGTCATAATTTTATTCTGAAAAACTACCTAGGAGTGAAGGGAGAAGTGGGAGAACTCATCTAGGGTTTGGCAAATTCCCTTCTCATCTACCAAATTCATGTAAGTATGTTAGTTTAGTAGTAGTTTGTTGTAGTTTTATGAACATGAATGGCAAGAACCCTTTCTCTAGGGTTGAAGCCATGAATTATAATTGTGATTTTATGAAATTGTTTTGGAATTAAGTTATTGATTGTTGTTTTCGTCTTGCATTCTGGATTGTTGGTTGTTTTTATGATTGATCACCATGAAAGCATATTTGTTAGCTTGAGTAAAGCTTGAGAAAGCATTACTTAGGTCAGGACATGAGAATGTGAGGAGCATGTTTGTATCTCGGGAGAGATTTTTGTGTCAGGATAGAAATATACCTAACACCGTGCTTGGTTGACACACGGGGGTTATGAAAGACCAACTTGGGATGTCACATCACCACTCAAAGAAGTAGTTGTGAGGCTAAGTTGAGTTAAATGGTTAGACGCACGAAAGTCCCTAATCGTTTCCCCGTAAACCACAACAAAATTGATTGCCTGCGACTAGAAATTAAACTCCTCGCTCACAATGATGAAGTGAGGCTAGATTGCCGTGTTTAGAGGCTCGAAAGACCATAAACATGCAATTCTAATTATATGAAATAAAAATTGATAGTTCCATGCTTAACCCATTGCAAATCGTAGTATCGCATGATTAATTGGTTTTAACTCTATGTTGCTCCTAGAGTAATTTCAGAATATTTCGTTGACCCAAAATTAGACTTAATTAATCTCAATCGAAAATATCTATAACCAACACTTGAGGTATTTAAGATCACACTAGAAATGGCTAGTTAGAGGAATGGGTCCTGCCCCTGTGGGTTCGACATCCGGCTCTTAAAAAGAGCCACTATATTACTTGCACGACCCGTACACTTGCGGATGCGAGAATCGGGCATGTCAGCAATCCCACATGCTAACAATGTTACATCAAGTATTCGCAGACCTGAGCCAGGAGGGAGGTTTGAGATTAAACAGAACATGGTGCAATTGTTGCATACCAGCGGGCAATTCACAGGTCTCCCTCATGAAGATCCACAACAACATCTCCAAAACATTTTGGAGATAAGTGATACTTACATTCATACTGGAGTATCATCCGACTACGTGAGGCTTACATTATTCCCATTTTTATTATTGGGGGAAGCAAAGAGGTGGTTGAAAGCTGAACCACCTAACTCTATCACCACTTTGGATGGTCTTGCAAGTAAGTTTTTGATAAGATTCTTTCCATCCAGGAAAACAGCAAGACTTAGAAGTCAGATTCTTAGTTTTAAACAAAGAGTGGGGGAGAATCTGTATCAAGCTTGGGAAAGGTTCAAATCATTGCTAAGGGATTGTCTGCACCATCACCAATCCAATGATGTGCTGGTGCATACTTTCATAGAGGGTTTGGAACCCCACACAAAAATTTTGCTTGACTCAGCAGCTGGGGGACAAGTATTAGAAAAGACTTATGAGGAGCTGATACTTTGTTAAATCGTATTTCACAGGGAAATCCAGAGTGGAATGCGGACTCTTCAAGAGGAGGAACAAGGAAAGAGGCATGAGTCTTTGAGGTGGATGGTCTTACAGCTATCGCTGCACAGATAGCTGCATTGCAAAATCAACTCAACACCCACTTCAGCAATATGAGTTTGAATCAACCACAAGCCCTAGTTAATGTAGTGCAGCAGGTTTGGTGTGAAGTATGCGGTAGTAATGAACACTCAGCTGAGTGTTGTGGTGCAAATCCAGATTCAGTGAACTTTGTTGGGAGCATCCAGAGAAATAATCACCAACAACAGTATGGCAGTAATTACAACTCAAATTGGAGGAATCATCCAAATTTCTCTTGGGGTAGTAACAGCCATCAAGGGCAGAGTTCAAATCAGGGTGTGCAGAGAAATCAAGGAGGGCAGCAGAGTTATTAGTCTCAATACCGAGGAAACAATGCACCTCCTCCACCACCCATCAGCATTGAGGAAATGTTTAAAACAATGATAGCTAACCAAGCTCAAATGCGGGTTGATTATGTGAAATTAGCGGTAGACATGAAAAATCAGCAGTTAGCTACTAAGGCATTGGAGTACCAGATTGGACAACTAGCTGGAGCTCAAAACACCAGGCCTAGAGGAGGACTACCGAGTGACACTGACCCGAATCCCAAGCAGGTTAATGCAGTGACCACAAGAAGTGGTTTACAACTCAAGGAGGTGGAACTAGAAAGACCACCTCAGCAATTAGGGGTAGTGGAGAAAGACAGGGAACATGATGATGAGAGGGGGAAGGAGAAGGCAGCCGAGGCAGAAAGACCACCACCCTCGTTCCCTCAGAGATTAAAGAAACACAAGGAGGAAGCTTGTTTTAAAAAGTTTATGGAGGTTCTTAAATAGGTACACATTTATTTACCTCTTGTGATGTTTTACAGGGAGTGCCGAAGTACGCAAAATATATCAAGGACATCGTGGCGAACAAAAGTAGGTTGACGGAGTATGCTACGGTGTCGCTTACTGAGGAGTGCACTTCTCGGATTCAGAACAGGTTGCCAACAAAGCTCAAGGACCCTGGGAGCTTTACAATTCAGATCACCATCGGGCAAAGTATCCGAGCTCGCGGACTATGTGATTTAGGAGCGAACATAAACTTGATGCCAACATCGGTGTTCAAGAAGTTGGGGCTGGGCATTCCTAGACCAACTACAACGATCTTGCAGCTAGCAGATTGTTCTTTGGCCAGACCAGATGGCATTTTGGATGACATGCTAGTGCAAGTGGGCTCCCTCATCTTCCCGGTGGATTTTATTGTCTTGGATTTTGAGCCAGATGCGGAAGTCCCATTTATTTTGGGACGTCCTTTCTTGGCAACCGGGAGAGCTTTGATTGATGTATCTGCAGGCCAGCTAACCATGCGAGCGCATGACAAAGTGGAGGTATTTGATGTGTATAAGGCCATGAAGCTTCCAGTCATTTATGAGGAGCTATCAGCAATCAATGTGCTAAACAAGGAAGAAATTCTTCAGATTGTTGATTCTCAAGATCCATTGGAAAGAGCTTTAAGAGGTTTTGATCGTTTCGAAGACAGGAATACTTATGAGATGGTGCAAATGCTAAATGAATCAAAATGGTATCTCAGGAAGCAAGACCTTCAGCCATTGATGAGGTCCCTAGAACCATTGCCAAAACCATCTATTGAGGAAGCACCAAAACTGGAGTTGAAGACATTGCCTCCACATTTGAAATATGTCCTTTTGGGGGAAGATGACACCTTGCCAGTCATCATCTCCGCAGAATTGACGGAGGCACAGGTAAAGGATGCATTGGTGGTTCTCAAGAGGAGGAAGAAGCAATGGGCTGGAAAATGTTAGACATTCGGGGTATCAATCCATCTTTTTGCACACACAAAATTTTCATGGAGGAAGGAGCAAACCCAACTGTACAACATCAGCGGAGGTTGAATCCGATGATGAAGGATGTGGTTAGGAAAGAAGTGATTAAATGGCTTGATACTGGTGTGGTCTATCCCATTTCAGACCGCGAATGGGTCAGCCCCGTTCAGTGTGTCCCAAAGAAAGGAGGGATGACCGTGATCACCAATGAGAAAAATGAGCTGATCCCTACACGCACAGTCCCAGGCTGGCGGATTTGCATGGATTACAGAAAGCTCAATGAGGCCACGAGAAAAGATCACTATCTTATCCTGTTTATTGATCAGATATTGGAAAGATTGGCTGGTCAAGAATATTATTGTTTCCTTGATGGCTATTCTGGCTATAACCAGATAGCCAAAGCACCGGAGGACCAGGAGAAGACTACTTTCACATGTCCTTATGGGACATATGCTTTCAGGCGGATGCCATTTGGTTTATGCAATGCACCTGCCGCATTCCAGAGATGCATGATAGCGATATTTCATGATATGGTGGAAGATTTTGTCGAGGTATTTATGGATGATTTTTCTATTTTTGGTAATTCGTTTGCTACTTGTTTGCAGAATCTTGACAGGGTGCTAGCTCATTTTGAAGAATCCAACCTTGTATTCAACTGGGAGAAACGTCATTTCTTAGTCAAGGAGGGTATCGTCCTTGGCCATAAAGTGTCTTCCAAGGGGTTGGAAGTTGATCATGCAAAGATCAAGGTTATTGAAAAGCTACCACCACCTGTGTCAATGAAGGGTGTTCGCAGTTTTCTCGGACATGCAGGGTTCTACAGATGATTCATCAAGAACTTCTCTAAAATTTCTAGACCAATATGCAGGTTGCTAGAAAAGGAGGTGAAGTTCGAGTTTGATGAGGATTGTGTCAAAGCATTCAAGAAGTTGAAACAGAAGTTGATAGAAGCACCTATCCTCATTTCTCCGGATTGGGAGCAACCGTTTGAATTAATGCGTGATGCAAGCGATGTGGTTGTAGGAACTGTATTGGGTCAGGGGAGGAATAGAATTTTTTATTCTATTTATTATGCAAGCAAAACACTGGATGCATCCTAAGTCAATTATACAGTCACAGAAAAGGAAATGCTA
Source organism: Datura wrightii (assembly GCA_035772735.1). Taxonomy (NCBI): domain Eukaryota; kingdom Viridiplantae; phylum Streptophyta; class Magnoliopsida; order Solanales; family Solanaceae; genus Datura; species Datura wrightii. Next base: position 99,505,054 of record JASDFA010000019.1, on the reverse strand, counting down.
GCATTGGTGTTTGCGTTTGATAAATTCAGGTCCTATTTTGTGGGTTCTAGAGTAGTGGTGTATACCGATCATGCAGCGATTCGGTACCTGTTTAACAAGAAGGATGCAATGCCCAGGCTGATTAGATGGATCTTGTTGTTACAAGAGTTTGACCTAGAGATTCGGGATAGAAAGGGGAGCGAGAATGAAGTGGCAGATCACCTATCGTGATTCAAAAGCCGGTCGCATGTGAAGGAAGGTGATAGCAGCAAAGATGAGTTCCCGGATGAGCAGCTCTTGGCAATAAGAGAAGCTGAAATCCCTTGGTATGCAGACATTGTGAATTTTCTAGTGAGTGGAGTTTATCCACCGGATGCTACGACTCAGCAAAGAAAGAAGTTGAGGCATGATTGTAGGTATTATATTTGGGATGAGCCATACTTGTTTAAGCAGGGACCGGATCAGGTGATGAGAAGATGCATACCGGAGAGCCAGATTGCAGAAGTATTGAGGAGTTGTCACTCTTCATTGTATGGAGGGCACCACGGAGGCGAGCGGACAACGCACAAGGTGATACAATCAGGTTTCTTTTGGCCTACACTATTCAGAGACTCTATGGCATACGTAAAAATGTGTGATAGATGTCAAAGAACAGGAACAACTGGTAGAAGGCAAAAAATGCCGCTGCAGCAGATATTAGAAGTGGAGATCTTTGATGTATGGGGTATAGATTTCATGGGCCCGTTCCCATCGTCATTTGGTAATCGTTACTTCTTGGTGGTCATTGATTATGTATCAAAGTGGGTTGAAGCAATAGCCTGCCCTAGGAATGACAACAAGGTGGTAACAAAATATGTCAAAAAGCACATTTTCACCAGGTTCCGGACACCCCAAGCAATTATCAGTGATGGAGGGGCTCATTTTGTAAATGCAAGTTTCAAGAATTTGATAGCTAAGTATGGGGTGTGCCACAAGGTAGCAACAACATATCATCCCCAAACTAGTGGGCAAGTGGAGCTGTCAAACAGAGAAGTAAAGCAGATTCTATAGAAGACAGTGAATGCACAACGTAGTGATTGGTCAAGCAAACTCGATGATGCGTTGTGGGCTTATAGAACTGCGTACAAGACACTAATTGGGACTTCTCCATACAGATTGGTCTATGGAAAGACGTGTCATCTGCCTGTGGAGCTAGAACACCGAGCTTTCTGGCCTGTGAGGAAATTGAATATGGATCTAGAGCAAGCGGGAAAGAAGAGGCTGATGCAACTCAGCGAACTTGATGAGTTTCGTTGGCATGCTTATGAAAGTTCCAAGTGCTACAAAGAGAAAACAAAGAGGTGGCACGATAAGCATATGGTGCATCGGATCTTTGAGCTAGGGCAGAAAGTATTGCTATTCAATTCAAGATTGAGGCTTTTTCCAGGAAAATTGCGGTCCAAATGGTCAGGGTCGTTTGAGGTGGTAAGAATGACCCCGCACGGGGCAGTGGAGTTGTGGCAAGAATATAGAAGTGCCACGTTCTTAGTAAATAGGCAGCAACGTAAGCATTATTGGGGTGAGGATGTTATTCGAGAGAAGATGTCCATCACTCTAGAGGATGATTGAGCAATGAATGACGTCGAGCCATGACGGTAAGTCAGGCACTGTACGGGAGGCAACCCGTGAAATTATTGTAATAGATGAGTAGAAATAGTTGAAAAAAAAGAAAAGAAAAGAAAAAGAAAAATAAATAAATAAAAATTTTGTTTTGTGTTAAAACCTAGGAATGCTAACCAATTTCTTGTGATGAAGTGATTTTTAGGTGGAACGGAGGGCAAAAATGCAAAGAAACGCAAAGGAAAAAATCGAGGTGAGGAAAATAAAAATTGACACATTACAGTGAGCCTATGCGATGGCTCCGTGTCACGGAGGGGGTGCTCCGCGTTACCCTCCGGGACACATTGAAGAGTGTTCCAAATTTTTTTAAAATCCAGAACACTGGCGCGATGGCTCTGTGTCATGGAGGGGGTGCTCCACGTTACCCTCCGTGACACGTTGAGTGTTATTTCACTCGGGTCACACCGGGTCGCCAAGTAACCCGTGCGAAATATCACTTTAAAACCCCGATTTCCCTCATTTATTTCATTATTTTCTATTCCCTTCGTGACCAACACCCCAAATTCCCTTCTTCCCCAATGTGACACGGACCTAGGCATTGATTTTTTTCGAGTTTTCTTCAATTTCATTGGATTAAAGGTATGTTCTTGAACATTACCTCATTTTTGCTTGAATTTTCGATTCTTGAACATGTGTACTGATTGAACCTTTCCCTAAGTGAGAATTAAGCTTGAATTCATTTAAGTTAGGATTGATTGATGTTCATAGTATCGTTGTGAGTATATGAACTCGATGAATGCATGTTTTAGTGAATTTTTGCGAAATTGGTAGCTAGGGTTGGAAATTAAATAGGAAGCAAGACTAAAATTGTTTGAAATGTTGAACAAAATTGGGTTGTGCATGTTGGGTGAATTGAATTATGTTGTGATTAATGTTGAATATGCTAAGTAGACAAGGGATTTTCGGGAGAATGAAATTGGTGACTTGCATAGGTTGTTGAGAAAAAAATTGGCTAAGTGGTATGATGATGTAAGTGAATCGATGGCGATGATTTTTTTCATTGTACGAAGTCTGAGTAGTACATAGTAATTGTTCCTTCGATTTATACGAATGCACTAAGTCAGTTGAATGTTAAAAATGAGGAAAATCATGAATGTCTTGTCGAATTGTTTTGATTGTGGCTAAGGACTATGTGTAGGGTGACCTAATTAAACCCAACCTTAGTTGAAGCTAATTATGACTTGAATAACTTTGGGACTGCCTGTTTGATTTTACAGGAACAATGTCAGGCAGGAAAGACAATGGAAAGGGCGCATCCACATCGAGCGCCGGTAGGAAAAGGATAAGATTGGGAACAGCAGTTCCAGCAGCACCAGCGGTTCCGAGAGGCCAACGCCGACAATACGGAACCCGATGGGTGACTGATGAAGGGAAGGAGTGGTATGCAAAACATAAAGAAATCAAATACTTCCCGGAAGAGCATATAGCACGGGAACCGCTGGCACAGGAATTCCCGCGGATTGTACACCGGATTGACACCGCTGGGCTTAGCTTCATCTTCGAAGATCCCAAGGAGTGCAATATCCATCTCATCTGGGAGTTCTATGCCAACTGGAACCCGACCCTCCAGTCACACTTTCAAGATCAGGGGGCAGGTTGTCACTTTTGAGCCCCATCACCTGAATGCTATCTTGGGGGCGCGGGACACAGAAGCCCATGTCCTCTAGCAGCTGAACAACACTCCACCTTATGCGGACATCAGACGCACTCTATGTGGAGCCCTTTCGACAGCAAGGTGGAGCAGGCACAAGGAGAGGGGCTACCACCAGACGTTGCCCTACTTGCAGATGAACAGGGAAGCCAGGATCAGGCTGAAAATTGTGTGCTCATGCTTGATCCCGGGGGTGCACATGCCAGATGTCACCCAGGACCGAGTCTGCTTGGTGTATGCCCTGATGAAGGGGCTTGGGATAAACGTTGGGGCGGTGATCATCTCCACCATGAAGAGAGCCCGACTATATTAGGGTCACAGATACGGGTTCGGTGGTTTGCGTTCCTGAAGGGCCATGATATCGAGGAGGAGGCCCTGGATTATATCCCACAAATTGACAGGCATGCCTTGGATGTCACCAAAACCAAGGCACCTGACACTACTCATGGGAAGGTGCTCACACTAGCCGAGCGACATGCTCGGGATGATCAGTATATGGCCCGCATGTACGAGATGTAGATGCTGCAGTTGCGCATTGGCGGGAGGCCGGCAACAGAGGATGAGCTGTGGCAGCTCGAGCTGGATTACCCATTGGGCGAGAATGCCCGAGCTCTATGTAGAGTGGGGCCAGCGTTTGTGGAGCCTGTAGATGATGACGTCCCCACTGATGAGGAGACACGACGGGAGGACTCAGATGTTGAGTTAGACGAGGACAGCGGGGGAGATTTTGATATGGGAGACGAGGCAACGGCACCTGATGAAGAAGTTGAATACTACGATTGATCAGGGAGTTTCACCACCCACCTTTGTGATATGTTGAATTATGTGAACACTGGGGACAGTGTGCGGTTTAAGTGTGGGGTGGGAGTAGTTAGGTGCTAGCTGCTTCGTTTTTGTTTATGTTTATGTTTTTTATTGTTGTGCCCGTGAAAAATGTGACCCTATGACTTTGTGTGGTGTGTCTGTAATTAAGTTGGTATTGTAATGAATGTTAAGCAGTTGTGTGCTGTGTTGAGCTGTTGTTGAATGGTTGTTGTGTAAATATTTTTGTTTTCTATCGAAATTATCGAAAATTTTAAAATTTTTTGTTAAATTTCTTTTATGTTGGGTTTCTCGGCCATTTTTCCTGTGCTTTTACTGAGAATAGTCCAATTGAACCGAAGTCGTAGACAGTGACCATTCCCTATGATGGATGGATGACGACCATCTTAAGGGAAATGTAGTCGATAGGAGTAGTTTTTTTCTTTCTTTTCTTTCTTTTGTTTGTTTCAGAAATGTGTCGCTACTTCATGGTTCAGAATTCTTGTTACGTGTTGTACATGATATTAAGTTGCAAAGGTTATTCGTATGAAAGCATGCAAAGGTTATTCGTACGCAAAGTTGCAAACATGTTGTTCAATAAATTGCTTCCCTGCATGTTCGTTATAGCCTCAGCATGCTCATTATTATAGTTCAGACTCAATTTGTGCATTTGTTTTAGATTAGTATAAATTAGGAAACAAACTCCCAAAATCTTCTTGAAACTGTTGTCTGCATTATTAGAGTTAGAGTTTATTAACACTTGATTCGATTATTACCTTGGTCCAGTCCCTGTGGGATCAATACTTGGCTTACTTAAGTCATTTTACTACTTGTTCGACCACATGCACTTACGTGTAGGTATTTTAAACCACCGAATATGTTTTTGGCGCCGTTGCCGGGGACTGGCAATTGGTAAAATTGTTGTCTTAAGTGTTAGTTTACGATTTCTTATTAGTGTTGACAACTTGGTCTTAGCTTGTCTTTTACAGATATTGAATTCTGTTGAACACTGGCAAGGGACAAGGAGCTGGTGGATTCACATTCAGAGCCGAAAAGACAATTCCATCGTCAAAGGAGAGAAGCTCTAGAGAGAAAGCTGCAGTTGCTCAGACAGACAATCCTGGAGCAACAACAGAATCCACCCATTGTAAGGGCAGTGTTAGTGCCTGAAGAAATGGCAGCTAGGCCGGTTCGCGAAGTGGCAATCCCACATGCTAACAACGTTACATCTAGCATTCGCAAACCTGAGCCAGGAGGGAGGTTCGAGCTTAAACAGAATATGGTGCAATTGCTGCATACCAGCGAGCAATTCATAGGTCTCCCTCACGCGGATCCATAATAACATCTCCAAAACATTTTGGAGATAAGTGACATTTACATCCCCGCTGGAATGTCACCCGATTATGTCAGGCTTACATTGTTCCCATTTTCACTTATGGGGAAGCAAAGAGATGGCTGAAAGATGAGCCACCTAATTCCATCACTACATGGGATGATCTTGCAAAGAAATTCTTGATACGGTTCTTCCCATCCAGCAAAACAGCAAGACTTAGAAGTCAAATTCTATGTTTTAAACAAAGAGAGGGGGAGAATCTGTATCAAGATTGGGAATGATTCAAATCTATGTTGCGGGATTGTCCTCATCATCACCAATCCAATGATGTGCGGGGGCATACTTTCATAGAGGGTTTGGAACCCCAAACAAAAATCTTGCTAGACTCAACAGCTGGGGGACAAGACTTAGAAAAAACTTACGAGGAGATGTATACTTTGTTGAACCGTATTTTGCAGGGAAATCCAAAATGGAATGTGGACTCTTCTAGAGGAGGAACAAGGAAAGCAGCAGGAGTCTTGGAAGTGGATGGTTTTACAACTATCGCTGCACAGATAGCTGCATTACAGAATCAACTCAATACCCACTTCAGCAATATGAGCATGAATCATTCTCAAGCCCCAGTGAATGTTCGCGTGATTTGTGGGGTATAAAACGACACACAAGTGCACGTGGTCGAACAAGTAGTAAAGTGGCTTTAGTAAGCCAAGTATCGATCCCACAGAGACTTGGATGAAGTGTAATATGCTCAAGTGTACTATATTTTACTTCTAAAAATGCAGACAACAGTGTAACAAAAAGTTTGATAGTTTGTTTTATAATTTTTATACTAAAGCTAAAACAATTATCTACTTTGAATCTGAACTATGAATGAGAGCATGCTGAGGTGAAACGAACATGTAATGAAATTGATTATCATCACAATTTGGTTAATATTTTCCTCTAGTTGCTAGCCAAGAACATTTGCCAAGAGATTAAAACTCTCGTATTTAAACTCACTTAAGAATCATGAACCATCAACTTTACCATGTTGCATCAACACGCAACCAAGGCCAATTGTGGAGGCATTGCAATCAATCACAAACCCATCCGAACCTTCTGGTATGGTAAAACTTGGAGCAGTAGTGAGTTGAGTCTTCAACTCCTGAAAACTCTTCTCACAAGCATTAGACCACTAGAACTTGACTTTCTTCAAAGTCAATCTAGTAGGGGAGGCAATAAAGGAAAATCCTTCCAGAAACTACCTGTAATAACTGTCTAGGCTGTAACACCTCGTGTCTCGAAATGGATCTATAAAAAAAAGGACTGCTGATTTCAGATTTTGTGCAGGGGTGACAGAGGAGTTGATAACCCGTCAGTCTAGACGACCTGTCGATGTGGTATAGTGGCTTCAATGGCAAGTTTGATGGTCGTCTGTCTAGTGATGGATCGTCACTTGTCCTATCGTGATCAGGCTTCAGTGTCCCTAAAGTGATAGAAGGTTGACGAACTGTCAAGGAAGTGACAACCCGTCACTCCAACCATCAAATAAGGAAAATTTTGGACCCCTTCTGGTTTAGAGTGACGGTATGGGTGATGGACCATCAAGCATGTGACGGCCCATCACTGCCACTGTCGGGTCGTTCAGTGATTCATTCTAACCCATTTTCCAAGGTTAGTTTTGTAATTTCCTAAGGTTCTAATCCCTAAGTGACATCATTTTGGGGATCCTTAAGTGTGTAATTTAGGTTTTTACTTAGCTTATTTATCACTCCTTTCATACAGCAAGGTAGGGATAGATCAAACTCACAAGGAAGAAAGGATTTCTTAATTTCTTCTTCTCCAATTTCTCTTGGGCATCAAACCCTAGCAAGAATCTCATCTAACCCAGGTATATGGGGTTATGAATGATAATTCTTCCACCCTCATGCCCTATTTAAGCTCAATCTCATGATCTCTACTTCTCAAGTCCTATATTGTGAAATTTTAGGGTATGCAATTAGTCACAATATCTCTATGGGTCCAATTCTCTCACAATTGATGTATTATGGTTATTAGGTTAGATTTGATTCTCAAATTACTTAGTAATTCATGATTTCAAGTTTATGGTTATTTTTTCCTAATTATGTATGATTTATGAATTTCAAGTTTATGAGCCCAATATTTCAACTCATGATGTATTATCAAAATGTGTATGGAAGTTTGTGAATCTAAAGCTTATGAATTTTATGATTTCAAGATACGAAGATTTATGCAAGAATGTATGATTTTCATGAAATCCTGTTCAAGTATCATGGCCAACTCTATGGCACCTTTTTTCATGGTTATTTTACACATATCAAGTATAATTATGATTTTATGTTTCAGCTAGCCCATGCAAGTTCAAGTATTGTTTTCATGTTGATGATTATGAGCCATGTGCATATTTTTGGGAGTAATGTCCAGCACCGAGTAGGCTAGGCGTTTAGGCAAATCCTAAGTCTTAAGACTACGTGCCACCGTAGGTATATATCATGCTCAAACCCTATGGGGATTCACAAGTGATATCACACCTTAATTGTTCCTTGGCATGGAAAGCTTGGGGCGGCTTTGCCAACTTGAGCGAGATAGTTGGGCATCATATAAGTCTCTCATGATGGTGTTAATTATGATGAGTCTCCCATTGTTTCTCATGTTTTCAATTACTCATGTTCATGTCTTATGATATTATGTTTTATAGCATAGTTGACCCATTGATCAGTTTATGTAACACCCCAAAAGTGCCTAACATCAGACCCGAGGTTTGAAGCAAAGAAAATAGGAAACTCTACACCAGGTCACAGAACAACTCATTAGGCGACCCGTTAAGTCACTTGATGGATCGTTCAGTGATGTATGCAGTATTAGAGGAATAAGGAAATGTGGTGCAATGGTAATGGGTGAAGGAATGACTTATCATAGTACCCAATAAGTCGTTGAGTAGCTCATTGGGTGGTACAGAGTTGGAATTAGGAGGATTTTGTAGATAGGCTTGACGGATGGGTTGACGAGTCATCATGTCGCCCCACGAGTGGTATTATCATTCGTCAAGTGTGTAAAGTTGATGAAAGGGTCGATTTTCCAATGGTGACTATGAGTGCATGCGACGAGTCTTCATTCCGCCTAATGACCCGTCGAGTCCTTCATTGGTTGGGAAGTTTAGATTTTAGGAGGAAATTCTAGTGGTGGCAATGAGTCCAGACCACGAGTCGTCAAGTAACCTAACGACTCGTTGGGTCACTCGTGGTGACTGGCAGAGTCATTTTTCCAAATGATTCACTAAGGGTATTTTCATAAATCCTAAGCTCCTTAGTCCTAAATAATGTCATTTTAAGCCTGAAAGAGTGTTTTAAGAGGGTTTAGCCTATATAAAGTTATTAGGTTCTCCATGCATGCGAAGCTTTGAATTCTCTTAGAAGATCAATCTAGAATTCTCTCAATTCTTCCCTTAATTCTCTTGGGCTTTCAAGGATAAGTTCATGAATTCAAGTTCTAATTCAAGTATATGATCATGTAGGTTTTTAACCTAATTTAATGAAATTCTCAATGATAAGTCTATGGGTCCATTCCCCTCATGTTCCAAAGCATATTTTAAGATTTATGGGAAGGTTTTATACACAGATTGATTACAAATTCATGATTTCAAGTTATTAGAAATTATACCCTATTATGCAAGTTTTATAAAAAGTCAAGTTTATGATTCATGATTTCAAGTATGATGAGTTATCTTGCATGAATGAATGTTTATAAATTATCCATATATGGATCAATGATTTTGACTTATGAAGTCCACTTCAAGTATGATGATTTTAAGATTTGGGCAAGCCCACACAAGTTAAGTATATTTTCATGATTCAACTCAGTTTTACAAGATCATCTAACCATATGGTTTGGAGTCAATAATCCTAATTCTGCTTATGGTATGTTTGGAGCCGGGACTCCCCATGTTCAGATATCAAACTATGCATGTAAATATGATTTCAGCTTCATTATAAAATGATGGGGGCACTATGCATGTTTTTGGGAGTAGTGTCTAGCATTGAGCAGGCTTGGGATTAGAAGGTTTCCCGGTCTCAGAACTATGTGCCAATATAGGATTATATATTTACATTGAGACCTATCTTGAGAGTTTTCCCCTGCCCCTAAGGGGCCTTAACTTGATATTGATGTCATGGTATCGTCCTTAGCCCTAGAAAGGTTTTGGACAACTCTGCCCACTTGAGTGTGATAGTTTGGGCATCATGTAAGCTCCATCATGATTGTGTCTGTTATGAAGAGTCTCCCATTGTTCCTCATGATTTTAGTTATTCATGCTCATGACTTATGATATTATGTTTTACAACAAGTTTGACCCAATGACCAATTTATGAGCTCTAATTTATGATTTCAGCTATAACAAGTCATATGATTTCTATTATTAACCTTGGGTCATTCTACTCAGATATGATACTCAGCTCATGACTATATATTTCTCAAATCTAAATATCAGCATATAGTCCTTATTCTCATGATTTAATGATTTATGTTTATATGCATGATTTCAAGTACTAACTGCGTACTCTATTCTGCATCATTTCATGATACAAGTCCTAGTGATTAGACTCAATTTTGCCGTTAGTCCAGCTTTCCTCCCAATCCAACTCAGTTCCCATTGTTGATAAGTCCTCATCTTTCGAGGACACTCAGTTTAGTGTTTGATTATGTTATTTTAGTTTAATACTTTAGCGAGCTAGTTGGGGGGTGTTGTCCCGTCAACTGATCAGACAGTTTAAAGGCTTATCAAATATTATGTAAACTTTCAATTTATCGGGTTTTAACTTCATTTATGATTGTTATTATACATTATGTTATTCAGACTTCTGCTTCTTCATGTTTAAGTTTTCAGTTTTTTCTTTGATGTGTGCTAATTAGTCGCTATGTTCATGCCATGGGTCGACTTGGAGCCATTCATGGTTCAAGGACCCGTCTCTTAGTTCAGGGTCCTAGCTCGAGTCATGATAAACTTGGTATTAGAGAATTTGATTTAGAATATCCTACGGTTTCTGAGAGCCGCATTAAGAAGAGTCTTTTTCACGGGTGTGAAACACGCCACACTTATGATAAAGAGACTATAAGAAATTTTAGGAAACTTCCCTTCCTTCATGATTCCATCTCGTGTTGTAAAGTTCACCTCTTCCATTCTCCTAACATGTGTTATACGCATTTGCAAGAGTATGCCTCCCCAAAGAGAAAACAAATGTCAGCCAGCCCTACCAACTCCAGTGGGCCCCCTTAGTGGCAACGTGACGGTTGTATAGCTCGAGGCTGCGTTTAGAGTATTAGTGCATGCCATGACTACTCAACTTCACTAGCAGGAGATCGCACTTGTGAACCCTATTGGAGAGACGATAGCCACTAGTGTCGAAACTTCACAAAAAGGAGTCCATCTGAGTTTCACAATCCGAAAGCAGATGGAAAGTTCAAGGAAAAAGAAAAAGGGAACAAGAGATCCAAGACAGGAAACTTGGATTTTTCCCAGCAAGGGTCAGGTGGTAGAAAGCACTCTTATCTCTAGCAGGGATCATTAGCTCCAGCTCAAGGGAGCAAGTCCAGGGTAAGGTAGATGACATCCAATTTGCAAGGGATGTGAGAAGAACCACCTAGGAAAGTGCTTGGCGGGTTAAGATGCTTTCTATTGGTATGGCCAGCCCGGTCATAACCTCAAATATTGCCTGTTTGCACCGTGGCGCGGCCACCCCTTAAACAGCCCCATTCAGTTGGCCAGCTTGCCTAAATTGTGGTAGGAAACACCCGCAGAAGTGTTTGATTGGCAAGGATGCTTGTTTTGGATGTCGTAAACCTGGACAAAGACTTAGGGATTATCTTTCAGCTAGACCAGGTGATGGTGGAGCCTGTGCCCCAGCTATCAGACCAGTAGCTCCAGTAGCTCATCCACCTCAGCAGGGAGCCTCTTCTAGTGCAGGTGGCGATCAGCGCAAAAATAGATTTTATGCACCATCTTCTCGTCAAGAGTAGGAGGCCTCTCCCGATGTGGTCACTGGTATGTTACAAGTATTCCATCTTAATGTGTATGGATTGTTAGATCTAGGGGCTACCTTATATTTAGTGACTCCTTATGTTGCCATTAGTTTCAGAGTCAGTCCCCAAATTCTGTCAGCACCCTTCTCAGTCTCTACTCTAGTCGATGACTCAGTAGCTCTACGTGCATACAAAAATTGCACTATCATAGTCCTTTAAAAAGTCACCTATGGCGACCTTGTAGAGTTAGAAATGATTGATTTTGATGTCATATTCGGTATGTCTTGGTTACATACATGTTATGCCTCAGTCAATTGTAGAACCCGTACAGTATAGTTCCGATTTCCGAGTGAGCAGTCCTAGAGTGGAAGGGTAGTTCAATTATTCCTAGAGATTTCATTGTTTCCTATCTCAAGGCTAGAAAGATGATTTCTAAATGTTGTATGTATCATATAGTTCGTATTTAAGGAGGCGATATTGCAATACCCCTAAAACCCTAAGATCAGACCCAAGAGTTGAAATGGAAAAACATAATTTTCTGTACTAGGTCAAAGGACGAGTCGTCCAGTGACCCTTGGGTGCACCACGAGTCATTGAATCATGGGGAGGAGGTTGGACTTGGTGGAGTTTTTGAGATTAGGACTGACCATGTGTGAGACCATGAGTCGTGGTCACCACCACGAGCGGTCAGGTGGTCCATGGTGAAGGGTGAATTAAAGGATGAAAAATTTGGGTAGTGCATCTAACAACTAGTCACCATGAGTCATCAGGCATGCCATAAGTCCTGGTGTCCCTCGTGGTGACCAATGTTTACAAGTTCCAGTGCAAGAAACGAGAAGAAGACCATGAGTCGCAGTGTGGGACACGAGTCATCAGGTCCCTCGTGGGGACTGGCAGTGAGTATTTTTCCTGTAAATTTATTAAGGGCTTTTCTGTAATTGCTAAGTTCCTAAGGCCTATACTACATTGTTTTAAGCTTAGAATAATGTGTTTTAAGAGGGGTAAGTTCATTCTAAGCTTATTCATTTCCATGCATGCAACCTAGAGGGTTCTAAGGGTGATCAAGCTTAGGATTCATCAAGTTCTTCCCCAAAATCCATTGGGCTTTTAGCAGGGTTGGTAAAATCAGATTCTTCCAGGTATGTAGGGTTATGAATCGGTGCATTCATCCACACCCATGACCGATTTCTCTTCAATTCATGAAATTCTATTTGATGAATCTATGGGATTTTAACCCAACACGTGAAATATCTAAGTATCAATCATGGGTATGATCTAAACATGTTTCTAATGTTGAATTATGATTCATGGGAAAATTTTACAATGTTTTCAATCATATATTATGTTTTCAAGTTTTACAAACTATGATGCCCATCCATGAAAGTTCATGAAAGTTGAAATCTATGATATATGTATTCAAGCATGATTAGATGTATATGAAGAAAGTATTATTTTGAATTACCCATGTCTATGTTCATGTTTTTGAATGATCAAGTCTATGTCAATCATGTTTAAGTATTGGGCAAGCCCATCTGATCAAGTATGTTTCATGATTTATCTAATTTCGTGTTATTAGCTTACCATATGGATTTTGGAGTCTAGACTCCCACTATTTTTAGCTTGTGGTATGGTTTGAGCCCAAGGCTCCTCATGTTATGATTTTTGATTTATGCACGTATGTTATGAGTCAGCTTCTTCACTAGAAAATGGTGCAGCTTCGTTGAAAAATGATGGAGAGCATATGCATGTTTTTGGCAGTAGTGTCTAGCACCGAGTAGGCTAAGGGTCAATCAACCCTATACCTCAGAACTACGTGCCAATGTAGGTATATTCAGATTATTTAGAACATCCCTTATGAGCTTCCCCTGCCTCATGGGGCCTTCATCTTGATATCGATATCATGGTAGCGTCCTTATCCCTAGCAAGGCATTGGACAGCTCTGCCCATTTGAGTGTGATAGTCAGGACCACGTAAGCTCTATCATGGTAATGTTAGTTATATGACGAGTCTCCCATTGTTCCTCATGATTTCAGTTATGCATGTTCATCAGTCATGATACTATGTTTTCAGCAGGTTTGACCCAATGTTCAATTTTACTTATGACGGTCAGTTTTCAGCTTTAGGTCATTCAATTCAATTATGTTCAGATCATGATTTCAGAAAATAGCTACGCAAGCCTTACTCTCAAAATCTTATCTTGATATGAATGATTTATAATTTTACTTACTTAGAGGTTTTACTTATCTTATATACTTAGTATATTCCATGTACTAACCGCACAATCTATGCTGTATCATTTCATGATATAGGCTCGGATATTCAGGGTCGTCCCGTCATTAGCTAGATCTGTAGTATGATCACTTTCCAGCCAGAGTTGGTGAGTCCTCATCTTTCGAGGGCCCTTCTTTTCAGTTGTATTTAGTACTCTCAGTTTCAGACTATAGTGAGTTGGTTGGGGTTTTGTCCCATCATCTCGTCAGTAGTAGAGGCTTTTCAGCCATACATGTATTCAGTTTCAGCTTTGTGTTATGTATCAGCTGATATGATATTTCCAAAATTCCTCTTTATTTTTCATGTTTGACTTTATCTTAATTATCGTATTTCATTTTTGTTGTCATGTTCATGCCATGGGTCAACTTGGAGCCTCTCGGGGCTCTTTGTCCCATATCTCGATCTGGGCCTATGTGCGGGTCATGACAAACTTGGTGTTACACCCTGAAAAATTTTTGGTAACTATTTGATGTTTGTATGCTATGTTAAGGGAAGTACAGGTTGTATATTTCCGTAGATGACAAGGGAAATATGTACGAACGGAAAATCGAAGAGTATGTAAAGTTCATAAGTAAAGGTCAACTTTAAATAACCATATCTCCTAGTATATAATGAATTATAAGCCGCACAACCTATCAAATTATAGGACTTTGAGTTTAGTTTTCATAACATCAAACGGATCATTAATTGGAGTTCGGAATAAAAAGTTATAGGCGTTTTACAGTAGCACTATCGGGCAGTGACAGGGCCACCGCCCAAACACCTTTATATTTTAAGTTTTTGGTTATGAAATCATTTTCAAATTTTCCAGGTTTGAGGTGCTTGCTTACCCTCTGAAATCCTCTCTCTTTTCCAGTAGCAAAGCCTTATAAACCAAGAGGAAATCCCTCAAGAAAACACCATCAAAACTCAAACAAAAGTTGATGGAAGTGAAGGCAACATTGCGGTGAAGTTGTTGCTGCCTTGTAGCTTCGTTTTGGCAGTGTTGTTGCTGCGTGTTTGGGACTATTTTGAGCTAATGTTATACTCCATCTTATTAGGAATTTTTCATAAGATATAGTAAGTCACTTCCCTTTTTTGAAATCTGTAATAAGTGTATGAATTTTTGAAGGAAAACTAGAAGAAAGTTATGGTTTTTATGTTGACTTGTTGTAGTTGTTGTACTGTTATTTTTCTGCGTTTTGGGCAGCAAGATTGCTGCGTTAGTGGGAAGTGATTTGGAGGAAAATACTCCTATTATATCCAACAATATTCTCATGCCAAGGGTAAGTGTTTCTAATTGCTTAACTTGCCTAAAAATCCTATCTAAAGCTAGATGTTGGAGGTTATGTTGGGCTGCCGTTTTTGGTATCTTGTTGTTGAAGTTCTGCTTGTTTTTGAAGGTTGGAATAGCTGTGTTTTGCTGAGAATATACTCTATATTTGTGGGAGTTTTTCATGAGAAAAGTGAGCCTTGTCACTTGGTGATAAACTCAAGTAATTTAAGGGGTTTAAGTTTTGGTTGTTGAAAGAAAAAAACGACATAAGAAAGCTCGTCGGAAAAAAAAGGTATGTAAGGCGCTCTTTGTCTCTTGATTTTCAAGCCCGAATTCATGCCGAGGATTAATCCAGCATTCCCCTGTACTTGAGCTTCTGTAGTAGCATATTATGGTTCTTCCCAGTTGTTAGAATTACTTGTTATTAAGTTGTGTATTTTCTAAAGAGTTGGAACACATGAATGTAAAGCGGAGAGGGAAATTGCATTCGATTATGGTCATAGTTGTAAATTGATTCTGAAGTCCCCTCAGCGTGGGCACTTTGATCTGTTCCTTTACATTACATTATGTGTTTGTGGTTTCAAAGTTTTTTCACATTATGGTTGCTAAGGAAATTGGTAAACATGGCAAGACGACGACGCGCGGGAAAACATAATAGTTGAAATCAGTTTTAACTCAATAAGGGTTAACGAGGGTAGAAAAATGGAATTTCCCTACAACAGTTACCTACCATCTTATATTCATGTATTAAGGTTCCTAGATTCATGAGAAGCTTCCTCTATCCCTATCCCTTAATCTAAGAGACTAATTAATATTTTTCTTAATTAACCAATACGTTAAACTGGGAAGATAGAACCCAAATGGGTAAACTATTGATATTTCTATGGGACCATCTTTATTGGCAAGTTATGCAAAATATCTTGATGTTAACATGTTAGATGAAAATCATATATATATATATGTTTATGCTTACATTCAAATTACGCGCTAAAGCGGCAAGGATTGCCTTTAGAAAGTCACTATATGTTTATTAGAGCTCTTGAGTTATCTAGACCTCCTGAGAATTGCAGGATTTAAGTAGACACGTCGCATGTTATTTTAAAGTTGTAGATGTGTATGGAAATTAACCTAAGTGTAAAAGTTGAGGCGCTAGTAGCAAAGGAGGGATAAGAGTAAATGTTAGACCCTTTAAAGGTAATATGTGAGGTACATGCCTTCTGTCCGTAGTTGATTTCAAGAACCATTGAGCGACGTTAAAATATGAGCAAGACAAGTTTAAGAGACAAGGTTGGAAATTAGGTAAGAAGGTAAGTGCGTACAAGAATTGCTGGAATAATGAACACGAGAGTAAATAATTAGGTAGGGAATGACGAATCCTATTTGGAAAAGAAGTTAAGATGAATATGAAAAGTAGAGCTAAAGGTTGTTAAATTTGATGATAAGTGTTACGATTGTTAATGAATTAGGCAAATAGATAGAAAGATTTACCTTGTTCTAAAGACGTTTAGCAAAAGAGTTATAAATAGAGTTGTCTATGTTTAGTTTTGTTAAGCTAATGAAAGGCCAGTAAAATGTTAACTCTTTAAAAAATAATTAGAATCGAATATTTTGAGATAGTGAATCAAGTTAAAGAGAAGTTCTTCATTGTACTTTTAAACAATTATATTTGATTATTTGTTCTAAGAGTTGGATTAACTTTTTCAAGTTTTAAAGGATTTTATTTTTCTTGGTAGTTTCTAAACTGTTTATAATGCTGCTAAGCTTTTCTATGCTCCACATATATTGCAATGTTTCACATGATCTTTTCCTACGTTGTCTGAAGCACGACTATAAGTCTTTATTTATCTTAAGGCAACCCCTAGACAGTTGCCTAGCATTTTTATATTAAAGAGCTCCAGGTTTGAGATACACAAGCTATGTCTTCCTGTTCATAAGTTACCTCGAGATGTGATATGATGTGCAATGAATGATGTATGCTCACAATTCTTGATATTAAAGTATGAAAGTCAAATGAGTATAAGCACGAAATGAATGCTAAGATTGTTAATAGAAAATGTTAGGTTAAGTGATTCCTCTCTGCTCCTCGTGTTAGAATTGCTAGGAGATGTTTAAAATCATCAACATGAGTGTACACAGGTCTTTATGATATTCCAGTTCTAGGAACTTCCCTAGAATTCATTCACAACATATGTATGTATTTAAGTGCTAAATGAAAGACCTATATTTGTATGGCATAATTGTAGTATTAGGGGTCGTGGTTAGATCCTACACATGTTGTAGTTACTGATCAGCATATTTTATGGTTTCCAGTTTTCAGATAGTCTGTATGAGCTCTGTTAGATCCATTTATGATGGTGATTAAGATTTGTTTTTATTTTACTCTGGTGTGGTACACCAGCTGGAGATCTTTTTATTTTACCCTAGTGTGGTACATCGGCTGGAGATATTTTTATTTTACCCCCGTGTGGTACATCGGCTGGAGATATTTTTATTTTACCCCGGTTTGGTACACCGGCTGGAGATATTTTTATTTTACCCCTGTGTGGTACACCGACTGGGATTTATGGTTGGCTGGTCACTGGCATTACAATTATAGTTTCTTTCTTGTGAATTTCTTAATTGCATTTTCATCTCATTATAGAGTTATTATCAGATTTCAGTTTCCAGGATTCCAGGTTGTTACCATTCCTTATTCCTGGTTCAGTTATCTTGAGTTCAGTTATGTTATAGTAAGTTGTTATCAATTACAGGTTGCAGAGTTCCAAGTTATATTTATCCTTTATATGTTTATGTGCTAAGTTAGTTATTGCAGGGTTATTATCTTATGGTTATAGTTTCAGCCTTACATACCCTTACATTTCATTCATACTGACGTCCCGTTGCTTGGGGACCTGCGTTCGTGCTGCAGGTGCAGGTAGAGGTCAGGATGGCAAGTTGAGTAGCAGTTCATGAGATCAACAGATGGTTGGTGTGCTCCTTTCTTCTTGGAGCTAGGGCTTATTTATTTATGCTTGAGTTTTGAGATGCAGTTATGGGTAGGGTTCCGACCGTCAGTCAGTTTACTCTTTAGAGGCTTTGTAGACTTAGTGTGTACAGTGTTATTCAGTTTGTGGCCTCGTTGGCTTATTGTTGCTTAGTTTAGCACACTAATTGCCTTGGTTGCATTTCGATTGTTTATCCCGTATTGTTGAGACCTTATGGGTCTAGTTTATTCTTTAGTTGATTGTGACAAGTGGCCTGGATGGCCTAAGTGTTACAGTTACAGATATCATATAGCCGGCTTCTCGATCAATCATGAATCGAGTGCCAGTTGCGCCCTACCCCAGTTTTGGGGCATGACACTTGGTATAAGAGCATTAGGTTTGGAAGTGTCCTAGGGTGTCTGAAAGCCACGTTAAGTAGAGTCTTTTTCATGGGTGTGAAGCGCGCCACACTTATAACAAAGAGGCTACAAGATGTTTAGGAAATGTTCCCTCCTTTCATGATTTAAGTCGTGCTATGAAATGTCTCTCTATCCTTCTAACTCATGCTATACGTGTTTGCAGAATCATGCCTCCTCGCCGAGTTAACGGAAGAAGAAATGGAAATGGAAATGGAAATAGAAATAGCCATGAGAATAGTTATGGAGATGGGCACCAGCAGGCCCCATCAGCCCATGAGGATCATGTACCCGAGCAGGTTGCCTACGCAGAGTTCAGGACAGCCATACAGATGCTAGCTTAGGCCTTGACCACCTAGGTCAATCAATAGGAGGTAGTACATGTCCCTCATAATGGGAATGCCGCGGAGGCAAGAGTCAGAGATTTTCTAAGGATGAACCGCCTCCAGAGTTTCTTGGGTCAAAGGTGGATGAGGACCCACATGAGTTTATTGATGCGGTTCTAAAGATCACCCAAATCATGGGTGTGCTGGGAGAGGAGTGCACTGATCTAGCTTCGTATTAGTTGAAAAGGGTTGCACGTATTTTGTTCAAGCAATGGAAGGATAGTAAGGCAGTTGGAGAAGGCCCTATTGGTTGGGGTGAGTTTCATGCCGCATTTCTAAATTAGTTCTTCCCTTGTGAGAGAGGGAGGTTAAAGAAGCCGAGTTTCTGAACTTGAAGCAAGGAAAGATGACAGTTTAGGAGTGTGACTTTGAGTTCACTCACTTGTCCAAGTATGCACCTGAGATGGTGAGGGATCAAAGTGCCCGAATGAGTCGGTTCATGCATGGGATAACAAACTACTTGGTCAAAGATTGTCGGACCGGATGCTATATTATGAAATTGACTTTCCTTGGATAGTTCAGTATACCCAGCAGATAGAGGTGGTACAGGAATGTGAGCGGGAGAGAGATGCCAAGATGGCCAGGACTAATAGCTTCAGATTCTCCCAGCAAAGACCTGGTGGGAACCGTCAGCAGTCCCACCAGAGATCTTCAACCCTAGCACCATCTGCTATGAGTGCGCCTTCCAAATCCAGGCGCGATCAGAGGGGACAAGCATCAGGCTCTAGAGGTCAGAGTAGCATACCCACAGAGTCCAGCATTCCAGAGTGTAGCAGGTGTGGCCAGAGACACACGGGTCAGTGCTTAGTAGGTTCGAGTGCTTGTTTTGGGTGTGAGAAGCCCGGACATATGCATAGAGATTTCCCAGAAGCCAGACAGGGCCATGATAGGGGCCAAGTCCACACCTTCAGTTTAGCAGCTCCACCAATACACCCAGCTCAGCAGGGGGCATCTACTAGTACGGGGTGGTCAACGCCAAAACAGATTCTATTTGTTATACCGAGGAAGTCCTAAGATCAGACCCGAGAGTTGAAATAGAGAAAATAGGATTTTCTGCACCAGGTCATAGAAGGAGTCATCATGTGACCCGTTAGGTTGACCACAAGTTGTTAAGTGACTTGTGGCTAGGAGTGTTGACTTGTCTGGAAATTTCAACGTGGGGTGACCAAAAGTGTGACCACGAGTCGTGGTCAACCCCATGAGTCGTTGTGTCACCCGTGGTTAAGGGCAGTTGAAGGATGAAGGATGAACTGGCAGTGTACCCCACGACTAGACACCACGAGCCATGGTCAGATGCCACGATTTGTTAGGTGAGTCGTGGTTAGCAGTGGGTTAAAGACTTTGAGGTTTTGGGAAGTGGAGGTAATGAAAGGTGACAAAGAGTTGTGGTCACCAAGACGAGCTGTTAGGTCCCTCATGGGGACCCTTTGAGGAAAAGTGGCAGTGCACTTAATGACAGTAGACGACGACTCGTGCCCCATGGTTACAGGTCTTCCAGTCCCTCATTGGGACTGGTAGTCAATTTTTCTCTACAAATTTAGTAAGGGCTTATCCATAATTCCTATGATCCTAAGGCATAAACTACATAAAGCTATGAACAGTGAGTTTTAAGAGGGGTAAGTTCATTTTAAGCTATTCCTAATCATGCATGCAAACTTAGAGAGTTAGAGAGGTGATCAAGCTTAATCCCCTTCAAAATTCTTCTCCATTCTTCCTTGGACAATCAGAGGAGTTGTAGAATCAGATTCTCTCAGGTATATAAGGTTATGAATGGGTAGATTTGTTCACACCCATGCCCAATCCCTCTCTAATTCATGAAAAATCTGTATGTTGATCCTATGGGGTTTTAACCCAATGCATGAATTTCCTAAGTTTCTACCATGGGTATGATCTAAGCATATTTATATTATTGAATTATGATTTATGGGAAAGTATGATGTTTTCAACTATAAATCATGTATTCAAGTTTTCTAAAATATAATGGCCATCCATGGAAGTTCATGAAAAATTGAGATCTAAGAAGCATTCTCGAGTGTGATGAGATGTTTGTGACGAAAAGCATGTTTTCAAGTTATCCATGTCCATGATCATGTTTTCAAGCGAATCAAGTATTTTCAAGCATGTTTAAGTTTTGGGAAAGACCATATGTTCAAGTATGATTTATGATTTCAGGTCAATTAGCTTACCACATGATTTTGGAGTCTAGACTCCCAATTTTATTCAGTTTGTGGTATGATTTGAGCCAAGGCTCCTTATGTTATGATTTTTTATTATGCATGCAAGCTACTATTCAGCTTCATCACTAGACGATGGTCAGCTTCGTTGAAAATGATTGAGAGCATATGCATGTTTTTGGGAGTACCGTCTAGCACCGAGTAGGCTAAGGGTCAGTCAATCCGATGCCTCAGAACTATGCGCTGACGTAGGTTTACTTATATACTTTGGAACCTCTTTTGGAGCTTTCCCCTACCCCGAGGGGCCTCGAGTTTGATATCGACATCATGGTATCGTCCTTAGCCCTAGCAAGGCTTTGGACGGCTCTGCCCACTTGAGTGTGATAGTCGGGACCACGTAAGCTCTATCGTGGTAATGTCGGTAATATGTCGGGACTCCCATTGCTCCTCATTATTTTAGTAATGCGTGATATCATTCATGATATATATATATATATATATATATACATATATATTCTAAAGCAGGTTGACCCAATGTTCAATTTTACTTATGATTATCAGATTTCATCTTTGTGTCATTCGAATTCAGTTATGATGTACAATTATGTTCAGATCATGATTTCAGAAATTAGCATGCAAGCCCTACTCTAAGATTCTTATCTTGATTATGTTTTATATTATGCATGTTTTAAATCTTACTTAATTAAGAGATTTTATTTACCTTGCATACTATACATTCCACGTACTGATTGCATACTTTATGCTATATCGTTTTATGATAAAAGCTCTGATCTTCAGACTCAGCCCCGTCACTAGTCAGTTTCTGGAGTTAACATCCAGCTTCTGTGGTGAGTCATCATCACCCGAGGACCATTCATTATCTGTTATCTTGGTATTTTAAGTTTTCAGACTTGTCGAGTAAGTCGGGGGTGCTGTCCCATCAACCCATTAGATATGTTAGAGGCTTTCAAACTGTACGTAGAAATCAGCTTGTCATGTATTATGTAAATTCTGGTTTTGATGTTTCATTATGATTAGACTTCTTTTATTTTCAATATGTTAAGTCTTCCATTTTTATTGATTGAGTTAGATGTATGTTCATTCAATGGGTTGACTTGGAGTCTCTCGGGGCTCCTTGTCCCGTGTCCCGATCCGAGCCTATGTTCAGGTCATGAAAAACATGGTATCAGAGCAATAGGTTTTGATGTGACCTAGGGTGTCTTAAAGCCGCGTTAAGTATATTCTTTTTCATGGGTGTGAAGCATGCCCCACATGTGACGAAGAGGCTACGAGATGTTTAGGAAATGTTTCCTTCTTTCATGATCTATGTCGTGTAGTGTAATGTCTATCCATTCTTCTAACTCATGCTATTTGTGATTGCAGAATCATGCCTCCCCGCAGAGTAGCGATAGAAGAAATGGAAATGTAAATTGCCACGAGGATGGCAATGGAGACGGGCACCAATAAGCCCCACCAGTCCATGATCACCACGCACCGGAGCTGGTTGCCCACACTGAATTCAGGGCAGCCTTTCAGATGCTAGCACACGCCTTGACCGCCCAAGTCAACCAATAGGCAGTAACATAGGTCCCGTAGAATGGGAATGTGGCAGCAGCATGAGTCAGAGATTTCCTAAGGATGAACCCACCAGAGTTTCTTGGGTCAAAGGTGTACGAGAATCCACATGAGTGTATTGACGAGATTTTGAAGATCACCCAGGTCATGGGGGTGGGTAGAGAAGAGTATGTTGATTTGACCTCATATCAGTTGAAGGGGGTTGTCACGCCCCAC
Organism: Datura wrightii; assembly: GCA_035772735.1. Classification (NCBI taxonomy): domain Eukaryota; kingdom Viridiplantae; phylum Streptophyta; class Magnoliopsida; order Solanales; family Solanaceae; genus Datura; species Datura wrightii. The sequence continues at coordinate 99,482,360 of JASDFA010000019.1, read as the reverse complement.
CTTGGGAGGCATGACTAGCACCTAGTGCCACACTAGGATTTGGACTAGCCTGGTTGGCCTGGTGCACTTCTGGTGTATGCCTATAACTTAAATCAAGAAACCGACGAGCTATATCTCAGCTATAAATACAGCCTCTGGCTGACAAGGCCACCTGTAAAAGAAGACAGCTAACCATTAACAACACAATACAGGGATCCTATGTGGGAAGACAAGACCACCATGCTGTCTAGTTATAACTGAAATGAAATTAGGCAACTAAACTATGCTATGGCTGACAAGGCCGCTAACTGACAGCTAAAAAAGGCCCCACATGGCCATCACCCTAAATAAACAACATAGGCCCCACACGGCTCACAACAAAAGCTAAGCTAACCAATAGAAATCTATAGCCTGCAAGCCTCTAAGAGTAATAATGATCAATACAGGGCCCCGATCTACACTTAAACTGTACAACAAAAGAACAAAACTCTTCTGACTACCAACTTTGAAGGAAGGGAGCTGAACAAAGTAATAACTATAGCTATGAATAATAGGGTCGCGAACTGTGTCTATACGTAGTTGCAGGCAAGTAATGCAGTGGCCCAAGGATGGGCGTCAGTACAATATGTGCCGAATATGTAAGACAGTTAAATGATAATGACGTGCCCGATTCGCGCGTCCGCAAGTGTACGGGTCATGCAAGTAATATAGTGGCTCTTTTTAAGAACCGGAATGTCGAACCCACAGGGACTGGACCCATTACTCTAACTATCCATTTCAAGTGTGATCTTAACTTTAGCAAGTGTCGGTTATAGAAGTTTTCGAGGGAGATTTAATTAAGTCTAGTTTTGGTCAACGAAATATTCTGAAGTCACAGTAGGAGCAACATAGGGTGAAAACCAGATAATCATGCAATACTACGATTTGCAATGGGTTAAGCATGGAACTATCAATTGTTGTTTCACATAATTAAAATTGCACGTTCATGGTCTTTCGAGCCTCTAATCACGGAAAACTAGCATCACTGCATCATTGTGAGTGGGGACGCTAATTTCTAGTTCGCGGGCAATTAATTATGTTGTGGTTTACGGGGAAACGATTAGGGACTTTCGTGCGTCTAACCATTTAACTCAACTTAACCTCACAACTACTTCTTCGAGTGGTGATGTGATAATCCTAAGTTGGTCTCTTAGTAACCCCCGTTTTATCAACCAAGCAAGGTGTTAGATATATTTCTATCCTAACACGAAATTATATCGTGAGATACAAACATGCTCCTTACATTCTCATGTCCTGACCAAGGTAATTTTTTCTCAAGCAATTTCCCAAGCTAACGTATAGGTTTTCATGGTGATCAATCATAAGAACAACCAACAATCCAGAATTCAAAATGAAAACAACAATCAATAACTTACTTCCAAAACAATTTCATAAAATCACAATCATAATTCATGGCTTCAACCCTAGAGGAAGGGTTCTTGCCATTCATGTTCGTAAAACTACAACTAACTACTACTAAACTAACATACTTACATGAATTTGGTAGATGAGTAGGGAATTTTCCAAACCCTAGATGAGTTCTCCCACTTCTTCCTTCACTTCTACGTAGTTTTCCAGAATAAAATCGTGACAAAGTGGAATTAGGAGCTAAGGGACCTATTTATAATAAATGAGAAACGTGCATAATTTAGCCTGTCATGGAATGGCTCCGTGTCACGGAGTTTATCGCGGAGCACTGCCTCCATGACACGGAGGTAACGCGGAGGCACACTAAAAATCAACAAATATCCACTCTAGGCATCCCCTTGCCGCGATGCCCGGCGTGGCACGCCGCTCATGCGGCACGATGGCATGCTATTGGCGCATAGTTGGCCTGGCGTGGCACAGCGCTGGACGGGGCACACGCATAGTGTGGCACGCTGCCTGGCGCGGCCAGCCTTGGCAAGGCATGCTTCTTTACCAACTTTCGCAATTTGCTCCCGACTCCATTCCTCTACTTCACCAACTTATGAATTAGTTCCTCAAAATCCTTGAAACCTACAAAACAAGGACTAATCATGTTGGTTAGCACATATATTCACATTTATATAGAATCACATGAAAATGTATAAAATAACTTTGATAAACAAGTCTAAATTAAGGTATAAAGCATCACTTGGGCATGCTATTTTTGTCTACGATCACCTAGCCCACACTTAAAGTCTTGTTCGTCCTCGAACAACCTATTACATCTCATGCATATGGAGACTCACCCATAACTCATTTAGCACAATATTCAAGCTACGACTACAATGATTACGTAAGATAACAAGCTAAAAATAGAGCATGCATGATTTGATCATCGAAATAATGTACAACTATGTTAAGACTTCTTAACCTCAAGAATCGACTCTCAATCTTAGCAAACTCATGCAAATCAATTGATTAAGAAATCCGACATGAATTATATCCTTCATTCAACATGTGCCCTCACGGAAAGAGAGTTACCCAATTTCACACGCAAAAACAATTTTTAAATCACAACATGTGTGGGTACATGAATAGAATTACGCTCACTCTCACAAAGGATTCACATGCATCATCTAATGACCCATAAGCTTTCCCTTAGTGTTTTATTCCACTAATTTAAGGACGTATGAATGTAAGATCAAGTAGGACTTTTTAGGTTGTAATGTAACTCAGGTGCGGGTAGGTACTATTATGGCTAGTAATAGTGACTATCTTTCCTAGCGCTTTTAATACATTATGCCTTCATTACGAACTTCCCTTCCCTTACTTCACCTTTTTCTCCTTTCAGCTTTTCTTTTTCCTCTTTTATTCCCCCATTTCTTTAGGAACTTTTAGCTTATTAGTAAGGAGCTCTATAAAATTAATTTGTTTTCTTACTCCTTCTTCTCACTCCTTTACTCTTTCATATATTTCCCTTAAGCGCTTAGGAGTTTGGATCAAATTCAAGGCTAATGAATGAAAAAGGATTAAGCTTATGTTGCTACTATCAAAGAATAGGCTCAAGGGTCAATGGGGCTAACTAGGATTACTTTTTCAAGGTAGGTAAAATGAGCGATAAAAATTTGGTTCATTCAAAGAAATGCCTAAATCATCTCCTACAATTCACATCCTTCATTTCGTTTTATAAACACACCAGGCATGTTCTAGACAATCCACAATAGCATAGAATACTCAAAAACCTTACACTCATGGCACATGCTCAACTCGAGACACATTCAACAGACTCTTACTCAGCTAATCACAAGAATTCAGAATTAAGCTTCAATCATATTGAGTCAAATTCAAGAGCCTAAGTGTCTCACACAAAGTTATACACCAGCATGCTTCACACTGAACATACTTGCATCTTACAATCACATATAACACATAACAAGAACATCAGGCATCGATTAGTTATGGTTTCAAAAACCCAAAACCTATCAAATAATTTTCCTCAAGACGGTCGTCATCCATCCATCGTCGGAAACAGTCCCTAACTATGACTAAAAACACTATATACAGACAAAGGAAGGTAAAGTAAAATTTTTATTCTTCGGTTCAAAGACCCCCCGTCGGAAAAGAACCGAAAAGAAAAACCAACGAGTGATGAATTCATGCTTGACTCCCAAAAAGTTTCAAATTTCTCCCAAATTTCACGCAAGCATCACATTCACCAAAAACTTGTTAAGCACACAAATTTTGAAATTTTTATCACCCTACACTTAAATCATGCTATGTCCTCTTAGCATTAAATTAACATTTAAGGGATGAGAAATACTCCCTGAGCCTCTATGCCAAGCTAAAAGCATGTTGTCCTTTCAAGTTCCAGAGATGGGTGTTCGACCCCACACTTCTTCTATTCCATGGTCTTTAGCTTCCACCTTCTCGGTACTCAGACTTCCCTCCATCTGTGCTTAACTTTCCCCCAAAAACACAAACAAAGTGAAAATAACAAAATCAACACAAAATCAAAATTACAAATTGTACCTGAGGTACCCTTGGGTTGCCTCCCAAGCAGCACCTTATTTTTCATCGCAGCACGACGTGGACTGTCCTTTTCAAGACATCCTCATACCTAGGTTCTCTTTTGAGAACCATCTCCTTTTCTTTTGCTGTTTAGAGGAAACAACCTCCACGCTGTTCCTCTCTTTCTCTAAATTTTTCACAATTTGAAGCCTTTTATCAGATTCGGGCTGAACACTTGTCATTGCCTTTGGCCCTGCACCTGTGGAATCCTCCACCCCACACTCATCCTCTGCCAACACACTAACCTGACAAAGGTTTCTGTAGTGTGCAGATGGGTTCATTTCTTGGTAAACGCGGAAGATTTCTTCTTCATCCTCAACCCTCATTTTCAGGGTCCCTGCTTTCAAGTCAATCACCGCTCCTCCAGTGGCCAAGAATGGTCGTCCCAAGATCAGGGGTACCTGGTCATCAACCTGAAAATCTAAGACAATGATATCAGCAGGTATAATGAACTTACCTACTTTGATGAGAAGGTCCTCTATTATTCTGTCTGGTGTCACTCGCGACTTGTTAGCCAACTGCAGCATCAACCTTGTCAGTCTCGGTTTTCCCAACCCCAGGGTATTGAGTAAGGATAGGGGCATTAGATTAACTGCTGCCCCTAAGTCACACAAAGCTCGTAGCACCTCAGCTTTACCATTTGTATGGGGAGGGTAAAACTCCCTGGGTCTTTGAACTTCTTTGGCATTTTGCTCAGTACCCTGTGACTGCACTCCTCAGTCAGTGCTACAGTCTGGACTTCCACCAATCTAACTTTGTTCGCCATCACGTCCTTCAAGTATTTAGCATACTTGGGCATTCCCTGCAAAACATCGATAAGAGGCAAATTTATGTGAAGTTCTTTGAAACTCTCAAAGAACTTTTTGAAGCATTCCTCCTCCTTGCTCTTTTTGAATTTCTGAGGGAATGGTGGTGGTGGTCTTTGTGCTGGCTGCAATGAAAGTTACGCATTTTGTTGCCCAGCACTTTGATTATCTCCCATGTTGATGGATGGTCTTGGTCTAACCAACTCCGGTTGCACCCCCTTTCTCAACTCTTTTGGCACTGCATCAGCTAATTGCTTACCGCTTCTCAGATTGATGGCATTGATCTGCCGGGGGTTAGGATCTGTGTTGCTTGGTAATCCTTGTGATATCATGTTTTGTGCAGCTGCTATCTTACCCACTTGTTTTTCAAGATTTCGGGTGGCCATTTGCTGATTCTTTAAGTCTGTTGCCATCCTCGCCTGATTTTCCGCTAACTAATTCTGGGTCTCCATAATTTTCTACAGTGTTTCCTCAATGCTGCTACTCAATTGCCCATCATTCTGCCTATTCTGCTGATACTGTTGTTGTTGAGGTTGCATATAATTATGCTTTTGGTTTCCACCCCAAGAAGAATTCGGGTGGCCCTGCCAATTTCTGTTGGAGTTGTTCCCAAAATTTTGATTCCTATGCACATTACCAACAAAATTGACTGATTCCGGATTTGCTCCACAAAATTCTGCATTGTGCCCATTATTACCACAAATGTTACACCAACTCGGAGCTTGCTGAACTGCATTAACCTGGCCCTGGTGTTGGTTCATACTCAGTTTATTGAACTGAGTCATCATTTGATGTTGGAACGAAGCTAACTGTGCTACCAAGGCATTCAAACCATCTACTTCTATCAACCCCGATCTCTTTCCTACCCCTCTCGATGACTCGCTGTGCCACTCTGGATTTCCTTGAGCAATTTTGTTCAACAAAGTGTACAACTCATCATACGTCTTCTCCAAGGCTTGCCCACCCGATGCAGAGTCTAGTAAAATTTTTGTGTGTGGTTCTAGACTTTCTACAAAGGTATGAGCCAGCACTTCATTTGATTGCTGGTGATGGGGACAGTCTCTCAACAATGACTTGAATCTTTCCCAAGCCATATATAAGTTCTCATCAGGCCTCTGCTTGAAATTGAGTATTTCACTTCTCAACTTTGCAGTTTTGCCTGAAGGGAAGAATCTGATAAGGAACTTATTAGCCAAATTATTCCATGAAGTTATGGAGTTCGGTGTCTCAGCCTTCAACCACTTTTTCTCCTCTCCCAACAATGAAAATGGGAAGAGGGTCAGTCGGACATAATCTGTGGACACGCCGGTGGGGACAAACGTGTCACTAATCTCTAAAAAGCTCTGTAGGTGCTGTTGCGGGTCCTCATGTGACATCCCAGTGAATTGACCACTAGAATGTAACAGCTGCACCATGTTCCGTTTAAGCTCAAAGTGCCCTCCAGGCTCCGATTTACGGATGCTAGAGGTCACATTCGTCGCTAGTGGGATTGCCACTTCGCGAACTGGTCTTGCTGCCATTGCTTCTGATGACAATTGTGCTTGTCCCGTGGGTGGTTGTTGTTGTACCTTTTCTTGATGTCTCTTCAACTTTTTCTCTAGAGCTACTCTCCTTCACAAATGGATTTGACGTTCAGGTTGCAGCAACGGTTCCACAAGCTCTCTATTTCTAGCTAGCTCGGCAGGACAACTTGTCACCTGCAAATAAATAGACTAAGACCAAGTTTCTCAACACTTAAGGAAATTTCAAAAATCATACAAAAACAGATAAGTATCAAACTTCGCCTAGTCCCTGGCAACGGCGCCAAAAACATGACGTGCCCGATTCGCGCGTCCGCAAGTGTATGGGTCGTGCAAGTAATATAGTGGCTCTTTTTAAGAACCGGAATGTCGAACCCATAGGGACTGGACCCATTCCTCTAACTATCCATCTCAAGTGTGATCTTAACTTTTGCAAGTGTCGGTTATAGAAGTTTTCGAGGGAGATTTAATTAAGTCTAGTTTTTGTCAACGAAATATTTTGAAGTCACTCTAGGAGCAACATAGGGTGCAAACTAGATAATCATGCAATACTACGATTTGCAATGGGTTAAGCATGGAACTATCAATTGTTGTTTCACATAATTGAAATTGCACGTTCATGGTCTTTCGAGCCTCTAAACACGACAATCTAGCATCACTGCATCATTGTGAGTGAGGATGCTAATTTCTAGTTCGTGGGCAATTAATTATGTTGTGATTTACGGGGAAACGATTAGGGACTTTCGTGCGTCTAACCATTTAACTCAACTTAACCTCACAACTACTTCTTCGAGTGGTGATGTGATAATCCTAAGTTGGTCTCTTAATAACCCCCGTTTTATCAACCAAGCAAGGTGTTATATGTCCAAGTGATACTCAAAAGTATCATTTTCGCCTTGTTTATCTATCAATGTGTATGCACTCTCATGTAATTGGTAATAAAACGTGAATTTATACTGACCAACATGATTAGCATTGTTTTGCAGGTAAAATGTGATTTCGGGAAGCTAAAATGCATGTTGAATGATATCAGAGTTGGACTTTGATGCAAGCAAGGAATAAAGCATTGGACAACATGAAATAAAGGGGCTCCGCGATGGAGCCGTGTCACGCTGCCATCGCGGAGGCATTCTGCCTGGATGGGGAAAATTCACCCAAATTTCAGTGGAGGTCCGTGTTTGCTCCGTGGCACGGAGTCAGTGCTCCGCGATGCATGTCGTGCCACGTTAAGCCTGAATTCCCGGACCCCCAGTTCCAGTGAGGGTCCGCATTCATGGCGTGTCACGGAGGCAGTGCTCCGCGATGCACTCCGTGACACGTTGCTCATTATTCCGGGAAAAATTCCCAGCAGTATAAATAGAACACTTAAGTTCATTTTTCATAATTCTGACTTGGTGGAGCAAGGACGTGGGTTACAGGCAGTTGAGGGATGAAAATATCAGGGTTTTTTCACTCTTTCTTTCTTCTTTAATTCAATTGCTTGTATGATTAACACTCATTTTATGATGATTAATCAACAAATGAGTGGCTAATTCCTCTCCTTGCTGAGGTTATGAACAATTGTGATGAAATTTGATTATTGATTCTATGGTTTTTCATCTTTTCTTCCATGTTGTTCTATTAATTCTTGTTCCTACTGCATTAGTGTGTGGCCTACATTAATGTACATCTAAAAAGTCCGGTTTCACTCGAGAGGGCACGAAATTGGAAAGTTGTGAATTAATAGGATATGTTCATTACTTGATTTGGGAAAATTGGGTCTTGATTTGCTTTCAGGATAGAAATATACCTGAAAGTCGTATTAGTCAATTTAGGAACCGAAATTGTATGGCTAGAACATGAATTGCATTTGATCACATAAATGTAGACGGATGGTTCATGATTCTTAAGTGAGGTTAAATACGAGAGTTTTAATCTCTTGGCAATTTTTCTTGGCTAGCAACTGGAGGAAAAGATTAACCAAAGTATGATGATAATTAGTTTCATTACATGTTCGTTTAACCTTAGCATGCTTTCATTCATAGTTCAGATTCAAAGTAGATAATTGTCCTTAGTTTTATTATAAAATTTATAAAACAAACTATCAACTTTTTGGTTACATTGTTGTCTGCATTTTTAGAAATAAAATATAGTACACTTGAGAAATTTGCACTTCACCCAAGTCTCTGTGGGATCGATACTTGGCTTACTAAAGTCACTTACTACTTGTTCGACCACGTGCACTTGCGTGTCAGTTTTATAACCCCAACAAACACCCGAACAAGTTTTTGGCGCCGTTTCCGGGGACTTGGCAATAGGTGAAATTTTTTTAAGTGTTAATTTACTGTATTTTTATTTTCTTAGTGTTGACAACTTGGTCTTAGCCTGTATTTTGCAGACTTAATTGTTGTTGAACACTGGCAAGAGACAAGGAGCTGGTGGAATCGTATATAAAGCCTGAAAGAATATTTAAGAGTAAGAGAAGAGAAGCTCTACAAAGAAAGCTGCAGTTGCTCAGACAGATGATCATGGAGCAACAACAGAATCCACCGGTAGTACAGGCAGTGTTAGTGCCCGAAGAAGCAGCAGCACGGCCGGTTCGCGAGGTGGCAATCCCATAAGCCAATAATGTTACATCAAGTATCTGCAAACCAGAGCCGGGAGGGAGATTTGAACTTAAACAAAATATGGTGCAGTTGTTGGACACAAGCGGGCAATTTACCGGTCTCCCTCATGAAGATCCATAGCAGCATCTCCAAAATTTTTTGGAGATAAGTGACACTTACATACCCGCTGGAGTGTCACCAGACTATGTCCGACTTACATTATTTCCATTCTCATTACTAGGAGAAGCCAAGAGGTGGTTGAAAGCTGAACCACTGAATTCTATTTCTACGTGGGATGATCTTGCACGGAAGTTCTTGATAAGGTTTTTTCCCTCTGGTAAAATAGCAAGACTTAGAAGTCAAATTCTAAGTTTCAAACAGAGAGAGGGAGAAAATTTATATCAGGCCTGGGAGAGATTTAAATCCATCTTGCGGGACTGTCCTCATCATCATCAGTCCAATGATGTGTTGGTGCACACATTTATTGAGGGTTTGGAACCCCACACAAAAATATTGCTAGACTCAGCAGCTGGAGGGAAAGCGCTGGAGAAGACTTATGAGGAGTTGTATACCTTGTTGAACCAGATTTCACAGGGCAATCCAGAATGGAATGCTGATTCATCACGAGGTGGGACAAGGAAAGCAGCAGGAGTGCTTGAAGTGGATGGGTTTACAGCTATCGCTGCACAGATAGCTGCATTACAAAATCAATTGAACAACCACTTCAGCAACATGACACTGAACCAGCCTCCAGCCCCAGTTAATGCAGTACAACAAATGTGGTGTGAAGTGTGTGGAAGCAGTGAGCACTCAGCTGAGTGTTGTGGAGCCAATCCAGACTCGGTAAACTTTGTGGGTAATGCACAAAGGAACCACCAACAGTATGGTAGTAGCTACAACTCCAATTGGAGGAATCATCCTAATTTCTCATGGGGTAGCAACAACCATTAGGGCCAAAGTTCGGGTCAGGGTGTGCAAAGGAACCAAGGAGGGCAGCAGAATTATCAAGCTCAATTCAGAAACAACAATGCACCTCTTCCACCACCATCACCCAGCATTGAGGAGATGTTCAAGACCATGATAGCTAGCCAAGCTCAATTGCAGGCTGACTATGTGAAATTGGCAGCCGAAGTGAAAAACAACCAGTTAGCTACCAAGGCACTTGAATATCAATTTGGGCAATTTGCTAGTACCCAAAACACAAGGCCTAGAGGAGGACTGCCAAGCGACACGGATCCCAATCCCAAGCAGGTAAATGCAGTGACCACAAGGAGTGGTTTGCAGCTGAAAGAGGTGGAACCAGAAAGACCACATCAACATTCGGGAGCAGCAGAAGTTGAGAGGGAGCAAAGTTCTGAAAGGGGGAAGACCAAAGAAGCTGAATCAGAAAGACCTCCACCCCCGTTCCCTCAACGACTAAACAAACATAAAGAGGAGGCGTGTTTCAAAAAATTCATGGAGGTGCTGAAACAGGTACAAGTTAACTTACCTCTTGTTGATGTCTTGCAGGGAGTGCCGAAATATGCGAAGTATATAAAGGACATCGTGGCAAACAAAAGTTGGTTGACTGAGTATGCTACGGTGGCTCTAACGGAGGAGTGCACTTCCCGGATCCAAAATAGACTGCCCACAAAGCTAAAAGACCCTGGGAGTTTTACTATCCAGCTTACTATTGGGCAGAGCATCCGAGCTCGTGGATTGTGTGACTTGGGAGCGAGCATAAATTTGATGCCTTCATCGATATTCAGAAAGTTGGGTCTAGGGAGTCCTAGACCCACAACGGTAATCTTGCAGTTGGCGGATCGATCCTTAGCTAGGTCGGATGGCATTGTTGAGGACGTTCTGGTGCAAGTTGGCTCCCTAATTTTCCCGGTAGATTTTGTCGTGCTGGATTTTGAACCAGACGCATAAGTCCCATTTATTTTGGGATGACCTTTCTTGGCAACCGGGAAAGCATTAATCGACGTAGCTGCGGGGCAACTCACAATGCGAGCACATGACAAGGTAGAGGTGTTCGATGTGTACAAGGCACCCAAGCTCCCGATGGTGCATGAAGAACTCTCGATGATCAATGTGATTGATCAAGGTGATGATAAGCAGATGAAGGATTCCCGAGAGTTAATGGGAAAACCACCGGAAAGGTGTAAGCACTATAGGGGGGAGGACGGTGATCGAGAGAAATCATCCATCCCCCTAGCGGACAATTGAGCTTAAACGACGTCGAGTCGCGACGGTAAACCAGGCGCTGCACAGGAGGCAACCCGCGAAAAAAAATTTTCTTTCATTTTGTAAAGTGTAAATAGATTTTTCTTTTCTTTTTCTTTTTCTTGATTTACTACAAAGTTTTTCGTTTTAGTTTTTGTTTATTTATATTTAGAGTGAAACCTATAATTCTAACCAATTTTGTATAGTGAGATGATTTTCAGGTCAAACGGAGACAAATACGCACGGAATTGCGAAGGAAAAGTCGAGGTATGAAAAATTAATAAAAAGTGGAAAACAGTGAGCTGGGGCGATAGCTTCGTGTCACGGAGGAGGACCTCCGCGTTACCCTCCGTGACACGTTGAGGTATAACCAGGAAATTTTAAAAATTTCCAGAATAGCCTCGCGATGGCTCCGTGTCACGGAGGCAGTGCACCGCGATGCACTCCGTGACACGTTGCCATGTATATCGCGACGGGTCACACCGGGTCGCCGGGTGACCCGCGCGATTTTCTTCCTTTTTAACCCTGAAAACCTCCCCTTTTCCCTCATTTTCTAATCCCTCCGCTACCAAACTCCCCAAAACCCATCCCCCATCAACGTGCCACGGAGTAAGGCAAGAAATTCACCGAGTTTTCTTTGATTCTTCAAAAACAAGGTATGTTCTTCGATTCCCTCTCAAATTCTTGTCGATTTTATTCGATTTTGAGCATGGGAGGTGAGCTAAATTGCCCTAAGTCGAAATTAATCATGAATTTGATTTCATTGTTGATTGATGAATGTTCGGAATGTCGTATGATTGTTTGAACTTGTCGATTGCATGAATTGATCGAATTTGATTGATAAAATCAATTCTAGGGCTTATTAGTTGAATTTGAAGTCGAAAATGTATTGAACTTGTGAATTTTATGCCGGGTTGTACGTGTTGAATGAGATGAGTCGATGTACAAATTTTTAGGATGTTAATAGAATGATGGATTCTCGGGTTGGGGGAAATGTTGAAATTTGTAAAAATTGGTTGGTTAGATAGGCTCGTGTGTAGATATATTTTTGGTGTTATTTTTGTTTCTTTGTTTTTCGCTGCTAAGTGCGATGGTTAAAATGTTAGCGATGGTAGTAATTGTGATTAGCTGTACGAAGTCTGAGTAGTACGCAGAAGTTATACCGTCGAATTTTCTTTCGAACGAACTAAGCATGATTGTATAGTTGTTTGTTTTGCGTAAATAAAGATACTCTTGCCGTATTGTTGTAACTGTAGCTAAGGACTAAGTGTGGGGTAACCTAGCGTAACCCACCCTTATCCGAAGTTAATATCCGTGAGCTTAACATTGATCTTGTTTGCTTGGGTTGATAGGTATAATGGCAAGCCGGCAAGAGAAAGGAAAAGGCGCGTCAGCTTCAGGCGCCAGAAGGAAACGGATCAGACTGGGCACAGCAGTCCCAGCTGCACCAGCAGTTCCACGCGGCCAACGCCGCTAGTACGGAACAAGATGGGTGACCGATGAGGGGAAAAAGTGGTACGCAAAGAACAAAGAAAATAAATATTTCCCCAAGGAGCATATAGCACGGGAACCATTGGCACAGGAGTTCCCCCGGATGGTTCATCGGATCGAGGCAGCTGGGCTCAAGTTCATCTTTGAGGAGCCCAAAGAATGCAATCTGCACTTGGTTCGGGAGTTCTATGCCAATTGGAACCCGACGATCAGGAGTCACACGATCAAGATCAGAGGGCAAATAGTCACTCTGGAGCCCCACCACCTCAATTCCATCATAGGAGCGCGGGACACAGACGCCCACTTCCTCCAACAGCTGAACATTACCCCACCGTATGCGGACATCAGACGCACATTGTGTGGGACCTGATCAACAGCTTGATGGAGCAGACACAAAGAGAGGGTCTACCACCAGACTTTGCCATATTCACAGATGAACAGGGAAGCCCAAATCTGGCTGAAGATAGTCTGCTCATGCCTAATCCCGGGGGTACATATGACTGATGTAACCCGGGATCATGTATGCCTGGTGTACGCCCTGATGAAAGGGCTGGAGATCAATGTCGGGGCGGTTATTATATCCGCCATGAAGAGAGCCCGGTTGCACCAGGGGCACAGGTATGGTTTTGGTGGACTACTGACCACCTTTCTCAGGGGCCTCGATGTTGAGGAGGAGGCCCTCGATTATATCCCGCAGTTGGAGCGGCGGGCCTTAGACGTTACTAAAACTAAGGCTCCCGAGACCACCCATGGGCCAGTGCTTACACTTGGCGAGCGACATACTCATGATGACCAGTATATGGCTCGGATGTATGGGATGCAGATGCTCCAGCTAAGGATAGGTGGGAGGCCGGCGACAGAGGAGGAGCTATGGCAGCTCGAGCTAGACTACCCTTTTGGCGAAAACGCCAGGGTTCTATGCCGAGTGGGGCCAGCATTTGTAGAGCCCACAGATGATGATGTCCCCACGGACGAGGAGACACGTCGGGAGGACTCTGATGTGGATTCTGATGATGACGACGGAGGCGACTCGGACATGGGAGATGAAGCAGCAACACCAAATGAAGAAGTGGAATACTTTGACTGATCAGGGAGTTCCACCACCCAATTTTGTGTTATTTTAATTTTTGTGAACACTGGGGACAGTGTTCGAGCTAAGTGTGGGGTGGGAGTAATTAGGTGCTGGGCTGGGCTGTTTTGCATGTATGCTCTATTTTGCTGTCGTGTATGTGAAAATGTGTTTGTCCCTGTGAGTTGTGAATTTTCAAGTTATTGTTCCGTATTTGTAAATACTTGTTAAATTGATGTGTGTTGCTGAATGTTGCTAGTTGATTCTGATACTGTACATATTTTTGTTATCTAAATGATCGATATTTTAGACATTTTTTTAATTTTGGGTTTCTTGGCATTTGTTTTCGGTTCTTTTACCGAGAATGGTCCCATTGAACCGACGTCTTGAGTAGTGACCGTTCCCTATGATGGATGGATGACGACCGTCTTAAGGGAAATGTAGTCGTTAGGAGTAGTTTTTTTTTCTCAATTATTTTTTTAGTTTTTCTTTGGTGGATTGCATCACGGAACCTGTAGTTACTATATGGTTGCGAAATTTTGGTTGAATGTTGTACATTATATTCAAAATGCAAAGGTGATTCATATGATAGCATGCAAATTTATAAATATGTTGAGATACCTAGGCTGTAGAGTTCGATTTAGTGTGATTGAGACTTAATGTTTGAATTCATGTAATTAGCTGATTGAAGAGTCTGTGAATACATCTTGAATCGAGCATGTGCAAAAAGTGTGATGTGAGGTGTTGACATTCCATGCTATTGTGAAGTGTCTAGAACTTGCCTGGTGTGTGTATAAAACGAAATGAAGGAGGTGTATTGTAGGAAAGGATGTAGGCATTTCTTTGTTTTAATCGAGAGTTTCTATTTTTTTCCGTGTCATACCCCCCTTTCTGTGATTGTATACCCTAGTCAGCCCGTTGAGCCTTTAGCCTATTATTTCTTTCTTTTGTCCAAAAAGTGTAAACCGAGCTTAATTCCTTCTTTTCATTAGCCGTAAAGTCTATACAAAACTCTTAAGCGCTTACAAAGAGAAAATCATTCTCCCAAAGTGTCAAAGAGTGAGAATTGTGAAAAGAAAAAGAAAAGCAGAGTGAGGGAAGAAAAGAAAAGGTTGAAGGTGCACTTGTTATAAATAAATGATAATGAAGGTGCATGAATAATCTTTGTTGTTGTGTCAAGTGTGCTTAATGAAATGGGCCATACTAAAGAAAATCATCAAGAATGGGATGATGAAAAAAAAAGAGAAACAATGTCCATGAGTTGATGGGATGTGTTGAAAAGGCGCTTAAGGATGCTAGTGGCTATTATTGGCTAATCCAATATTTACTAGTTCCATAGCTTCCATTGCAACCCATTAAAGTCCTACGTGATCTTACATCGCACTTCTTTATATTAGTGGAGTAATACACTAAGGGCAAGCTTATGGGTCATGACATGATGCATGTGAATTCTTTTGGGAGAGAGAGTGAAATTGTGTGTACATGCCCCTGTTTGAATGTTTGTGAGTCATATGAGCAAAAAGGGGAAGATTCTCTTGTGTTGTGAGGGCACATGCTTGATGAATGATTAATTTTCATGTCGGATATCTTGATCAGCTAATTTGCATGTGTTTGCCAATATCGAGAGTCGATTCTTAAAGTCTAGGAGGTCTTAAGGTATTGAAGGTCATTGCATTGATAAGACCATGCATGTTTTCTTGATGATTTGTTGTATTGAGTAATCGGTATGACCGTAGCCTAAATTGTTGAACCAAAGTAGCGAGGTTGGGATGTAAATTGCATGAATTGTATGTTTGTTGTTTGAGGACGAACAAGGATTTAAGTGTGGGGTAAGTGATCTTGGGCAGATTTATATGCCCAAGTGATACTCAAAAGTATCATTTTCGCCTTATTTATCTATCACTATGTATGCACTCTCATGTAATTGGTAATTAAACGTGAATTTATACTTACCAACATGATTAGCATTGTTTTGCAGGTAAAATGTGATTTCGGGAAGCTAAAATGCATGTTGAATGATATCGGAGTTGGACTTGGATGCGAGCAAGGAACAAAGCATTGGACAGCATGAAATAAACGGGCTCCGCGATGGAGCCGTGTCACGTTGCCATTGCGGAGGCATTCTGCCTAGATGGGCAAAATTCACCCAAATTCCAGTGGAGGTCCGCGTTTGCTCTGTGGCATGGAGTCAGTGCTCCGGATGCACGCCGTGCCACATTGAGCCTGAATTCCCGGACCCCTAGTTCCAGTGAGGGTCCGCGTTCATGGCATGTCACGGAGGCAGTGCTCCGCAATGTAATCCGTGACAGGTTGCTCATTATTCCGGGAAAAATTCCTAGCAGTATAAATAGAACACTTAAGTTCATTTTTCATAATTCTGACTTGGTGGAGCAAGGACGTGGGTTACAGGCAGTTGAGGGACGAAAATATCAGGGTTTTTTCTCTCTTTCTTTCTTCTTTAATTCAATTGCTTGTATGATTAACACTCATTTTATGATGATTAATCCACAAATGAGTGGCTAATTCCTCTCCTTGCTGAGGTTATGAACAATTGTGATGAAATTTGATTATTGATTCTATGGTTTTTCATCTTTTTTTCCATGTTGTTCTATTAATTATTGTTCTTACTGCATTAGTGTGTGACCTACATTAATGTACATCTAAAAAGTCCGGTTTCACTCGAGAGGGCACGAAATTGGAAAGTTGTGAATTAATAGGGTATGTTCTTTACTTGATTTGGGAAAATTGGGTCTTGATTTGCTTTTAGGATAGAAATATACCTGAAAGTCGTATTAGTCAATTTAGGAACCGAAATTGTATGGCTAGAACATGAATTGCATTTGATCACAGAAATGTAGACGAATGGTTCGTGATTCTTAAGTGAGGTTAAATATGAGAGTTTTAATCTCTTGGCAATTGTTCTTGGCTAGTAACTGGAGGAAAAGACTAACCAAAGTATGATGATAATTAGTTTCATTAAATGTTCGTTTAACCTCAGCATGCTTTCATTTATAGTTCAGATTCAAAGTAGATAATTGTCCTTAGTTTTAGTATAAAATTTATAAAACAAACTATCAACTTTTTGGTTACACTATTGTCTGCATTTTTAGAAATAAAATATAGTACACTTGAGCAATTTGCACTTCATCCAAGTCTCTGTGGGATCGATACTTGGCTTACTAAAGCCACTTACTACTTATTCGACCACGTGCCCTTGCGTGTCGGTTTTATAACCCCAACAAACACCCGAACACCTGACCTAGGTAATTCTTTCTCAAGCAATTGCCCAAGCTAACATATATGTTTTCATGGTGACCAATCATAAGAACAACCAACAATCCAGAATGCAAGACGAAAACAACAATCAGTAACTTACTTCCAAAACAATTTCATAAAATCACAATCATAATTCAAGGCTTCAACCCTAGAGGAAGGGTTCTTGCCATTCATGTTCGTAAAACTACAACTAAATACTACTAAACTAGCATACTTACATGAATTTGGTAGATGAGAAGGGAATTTTCCAAACCCTAGATGAGTTCTCCCACTTCTCCCTTCATTTCTAGGTAGTTTTCCAGAATAAAATCGTGACAAAATGGAATTAGGAGCTAAGGGACCTATTTATAATAAATGAGAAACGTGCATAATTTAGCATGTCGTGGAATGGCTCCGTGTCACGGAGTGTATCGTGGAGCACTGCCTCCGTGACACAACGCGGAGGCACACTGGAAATCAACAAATATCGACTCTAGGCAGCCCCTTGTCGTGATGCCGGCGTGGCACGCTGCTCATGCGGCGTGATTGCATGCTGCTGGCGCGCAGCTGGTCTGGCATGGCACGGTTCTGGGCGTGGCACGCTGCCTGGCGCGGCCAGCCTTGCCAAGGCATGCTTCTTTGCCAACTTTCGCAATTTGCTCCCGACTCCATTCCTCTACTTCACCAACTTATGAATTAGTTCCTCAAAATCCTTGAAACCTACAAAACAAGGACTAATCATGTTGGTTAGCACATATATTCACATTTATATAGAATCACATGAAAATGTATAAAATCACTTAGATAAACAAGACTAAATTAAGGTATAAAGCATCACTCGGGCATGCTATTTTTGTCTACAATCACATAACTAAATGAAAGCTGACAAAACTGAAGTAATCATGAAGAAGGGTAAGAGTTTAACCTGAACGATCACACCATCTCAAACATCTAACTAACAAGTATACATACACAAACAAGTATCTAAAAGGACCCCCATAAGCCAGGAGGTACAAACAACACGAAATAACCTACTTGGGCCCCCATAAGCCCCGACAAGTACAAACATTGTACACTCTACTCTCTGCCTACTGAAGGTTCGTAAACATACTATATCTCAGGAATATTCATTCTTTGAAACTGTTTCTGAGCCAGATAGGTTTCGGTAGCTGTATCTATGTCTGAGCTGTCTGGGCTGTGTAACTGGGCCCTAAGTCTTGGCTCGACTATGGGCCATAATGTAATCTCTAATAACTAGATCCCGGGCCTTGGCCCGACTATGGGTCATAATGAGACTATTGTAACTGGATCCCGAGCCTTAGCTCGACTATGGATCATACTATAGTTGTTGTAGCTGAGCCCCGAGCGTTGGCTCAACTATGGGTTATAACATAAACTTTTGTAGCTGGATCCCGAGCCTTGGATTAACTATGGGTCATAATAGAAGCTTTGAAAACTGGATACGACCCTCACGACCTCACTCTAGTCCCTTCGGACATTATACTGCTCTTGTAAACGTAATTTGATAGGCAACAACATTCAAACCCCAAATATTGTATACAACAATCAAATTAGCGAAGGGTTAACCTGACGAGGGTTTCTATATCATCGTAATCATCTCAACTCAATTGATAACAGCTGACACCAATAGGTTTACTCTGAAATATTATAGACACACAAGTCGTACTAACTTTACGGTGAATGTAATTTACCGAAAGGATAGCCTTACATACATCGAATGTCGACTTTCGTTGGACTGGCGAGTTTCGACTTGTAATCGGTGGTTCTATCCCACTGCAGCCCTAATACTGAGAGAACAGGGCTAATTTCAATACTAAATTTGGCAAATAACGATAAGTTTCGATACTAATATTTACTATAATTCAACTTGGAATAACTCGGCGAAAACTGACAATTTCTCGAGAGTTCAAGAGGGAGAAGTGTTTATCTAATGCCTGTGGCTGATTAGGAATCATTTTGAAACAATTCTAACAACTTTTACCCAATGGAGCTCCGGTTTGTAGAGCAAATTTTTGAGAAATAACTCCATAGTAATGCTTCCCATAGGCCTAGAACTCATTACCCAAAGTAAATTTACGTTTGGACGGTGTTTGGTAGCATAATCGGATGAAAATATATTGGAAATTCACATGCCCTCTCTACTTAGCCATGGGAATATGTTTGCAATTGATTCAAAGTGATAGGAGGGACTTATATAAACTAAGGGTGGTGGCAGGGGGGTCGCACTGCGCTGTCCATAGCGCCAGCCTCCTTGCTGCGCCACGCCTCTCAAGGCGCCAGCAGGCCTGGCGCGTCGTTCTAGCCAGTGCACTGCTAGCTGGCACATCGTGCTGGCCCTATGCGCTCTGGTCCCTTCCTACCCTGATTTCGAGGTTTTTCCTACACGCGTCAATCTCTCTTTATTCGTCAAAAATCCACGCGTACGCCTACTAGCCGATAGCGTTTTACGGGGTGTAACATCCTCCCCTCTTAGGAACATTCATCCTCGAATGTCATCTTTAGGCTTAAAGGAGTTTACTCTTTTAGCTAATACTTAGAAAAATTTTACAAGAGTCCCCTCTATAATATGGACTATTCAGAAACCCGAAACGCAGAAAAGTCCAACATAGGCGACTCATAGGACGCTATAAACAGCTATTTCACCACAGAGAGGTAGCTAACTAGGCAGTACTGATAATATAAGTAGTAAAATGACAATTGAATAACAATATCACCTTAACTGTATAATCTGATTCAATCCTGGAACCAGTGAGGATATCTAGACTCATGTAGTCCTTAGCTTCCCAGGTCATTTCTTCTTTATTTCTGTTCCTCCACAACACTTAACAGAGGCAACGTCTTTAGTTCTCAGTCCATGAACCTGTCTATCTAAAATTGTAATCGGGATTTTCTTCATAGGATAACTCCTCAGTAACTTTGACTTCCTCAATGGGCACAACTCGGTCGGGTCCCATATACACTTTCATAACATAGACACGTGAAATATTGGGTGAACTGACTCTAACTTTGAAGAAAACTCTACACTTTCGCAACATAGACGCATGAAATACCGGGTGAACTGACTCTAACTTTGAAGGAAACTCTAATTCATATGCCACTCAGCCTATCCTTCGGATGATCCAATATGGCCCAATGAACCTCGGGCTAAGCTTGCCTTTCTTTCCAAATCTCATCACGCCCTTCATCGGCAACACTTTAAGGAATACCCAATCATCCACATTAAACTCCAAGTCTCTACGCTACACATCAGAGTAGCACTTCTAGCGAATTCGGGCTATCAGTAACTGCTCTCTGATAAATTTCACTTTCTTTTCTGATTGGTGAACCATATCTGCTTCGACTAACTCTCCCTCTCCTACCTATAACCATTCAAGGGGGGGCTACATTTGTACCCATATAATGCCTCATAAGGCTCCATCTGAATTGCAGAATGGTAACTGTTATCATGCAAATTCAATGAGGGGTAAATGTTCATCCTAGATTCCTCCAAAATCTAGCACACACTCCCGTAACATATCCTCGAGCTTCTGAATGGTGCGCTTTGCCTAGCCGTCTGTCTGAGGAGTAAAATGTTGTACTCAAATTAACCTGTGTCCCTAAACCTTTCTGAAATGATTGCCAAAATCTAGTTGTATACTTTGGATCCCTGTCTGAGATGATAGATGCTAGGACACCGTGCAAACAGACCATCTCTTTAATATATAATTGAGCGTAATCTTCACTGAGAACGTAGTCCAAACTGGCAGAAAGTGAGATGATTTTGTCAACCTGTCAACAATCACCCAAATAGAATCAAATTTGCATCTAGTATGGGGTAATCGTATCACAAAGTCCATATTGACTGCCTCCCACTTCCACGTGGGTATAGCCATCTCCTGAGTTAGGCTGCCAGGTTTCTAATGTTCGGCTTTCACCTGTTGTCAATTAGGACACTGCGCCACGAATTTGGCTACACCTTTCTTCATTCCAGGCCACTAGTATATTTCTTTTATGTCGTGGTACATCTTCATCGGGCCTGGATGAAGAGAGTAATGTACCTCTGCCATAATCTGTTGCTGGAGCCCTGCTACATCTGGAACGCAGAGGTGACCTCTATACCACAAAACCTTGTCTCTGTTTATCACGAAAGCTGATAATTCACCTTGCTGAACCTTATCTATGAGCTGTGCTAAATGAGAATCCTTATACTGCCACTCTTTTACCTCTACCACTAGGGACGATATTGCTGTATTCTGAATTATAGCCCCATTATCCTCTAAATCGACTATCGAAACTATTAAACTGGCTAGACGGTGAAACTCTCGAGCTTTTTCCCGTTGTTCTGGTATCAAATGTGGCAGACTGCCCATGGATCAGCGACTGAGGGCATCTGCTATATTATTGGCCTTCCCTGGGACAAGATGTTCACGTCATAATCTTTCAGCAATTCTAGCCAACAGTGTTGTCGTAAATTCAACTCTTTTTGCGTGAAAATGTACCGGAGGCTTTTATGATCGGTAAAAATGTCCACATGTACACCATACAAGTAATGCAAATCCATATCTTTAAGGCGTGAATACTGCAGCTAATTCCAGGTCATGAGTGGGATAATTCTTTTCATGTTTCCTCAGTTGCCTTGATTTATAAGCAATTACCTTCCCATGTTGCATCAAAACACACCTTAACCTAATGCCTGAAGCGTCGCAATACATAGCGTAACCCTTTGAGCTTTTTGGCAAAGCTAACACTAGCGCTGACATCAATCTGTTTTTCAATTCCTGGAAACTCTGCTCACAGGCCTCAGTCAACTGAAGCTTAGCTGCTTTCTGAGTCAATTTAGTCAAAGGCGCTGACAGGGTAGAAAATCCTTCCACAAACCTTCTGTAATACCCAACTAATCCAAAGAAAATACGAACCTCCATTGGAGTTGTAGGTCTAGGCCATGTCTTTACTGCCTCTATTTTTGCGAGTCAACCTGAATATCAGCCTCTAATACAATGTGGCCTAAGAAAGCTACAAAATTTAACCAGAACTCACATTTAGAAAATATTGCATATAGTTGGTGGTCTCTACGGATCTGAAGTACTATTTGCAAATGATCTTTGTGTTCTCCTTTTGACAGGGAGTATACTAGAATATTGTCAATACACACTATCACAAACAAATCTAAGTATGGCCTAAAGATACTATTCATCAGATCCATGAACACTGCTGGGGCATTTGCCAATCCAAAGGACATGACTAGAAATTCAAAATGACCATACCTGGTCCTGAATGCTGTCTTCGGGATATCTCTCTCCCCAACTTGAACCTGATGGTACCCTGATCTCAAGTTAATTTTAGAAAAATATTTTACTCCTTGCAGCTGATCAAAAAAGACATCTATCCTGGGAAGTGGGTATTTATTCCTAATAGTAACTTTATTCTGCTACCGATAATCTATACACATGTTGAGGGACCCATCTTTCTTTCTTACAAACAGAACTGGCGCACCCCATGACAATGTACTTGGCCTGATAAAGCCTTTATCCAGTAGATCTTTCAGCTGTTCTTTCAATTCCCTTAATTCAGCAGGAGCCATTCAGTATGAAGGGATGTATACAGGCTAAGTACCTGGTAGCAAGTCTATAGAAAAATCTATCTCCCTTTTTGGGGGAATACCGAGAAGTTTGTTTGGGAACACATCTGGGAACTCATTAACCACTAGAATAGACTGGAGAGTCGGGAATTCTTCTTGCATATCCCCAACCCTAATAATATGGTAGATACAACCCTTTTCTATCAACTTTTTTACCCAGAGATAGGATATAAACTTACCTTTTGGCATAGCTGTATTACCCCTCCACTCGCATACTACTTCCCCTGGAAAGTAAAATCGGACAATTATGGCCCAACACTCTTCATTGGCATAGCATGGTGCCAACCAATCCATACCTATAATCACATCAAAATTGATCATTTCTAGTTCTACTAGATCTGCTAAGGTCTGGCAACCAACAATCTCTATTGTACAACCCTGGTAAATTCTTTTCGCAATAATAGAGTCAATGATGGGTGTAGACACTGAAAAGGGTCGCTGAAGAAATTCTAGCACTGTATCAAACATTCGGGCTACTAGCGGACTAACATACGATAAAGTGGAGCCTGGGTCTATCAAGGCATAAATGGAGTGAGAGCAAACATCTAATGTACCTATCACCACATCCAGCGATGATTCTGATTCCCTTCGCCCTGGTTGTGCATATGTGCGATCCTGACAGCTGCCTGAACTAGATGCGCCTGATCTGCCTCGGCCTCTGCCGGCTGGAGCTGAGGGTCTACACCCTGCAGAATGTGCTGGGGCATATGAACCTGTTGAAGATCTATCCTGTTGGCCCTGACCACCCTAGCGTCTAGTCGGGCAATCTCTCATTATTTTCCCCTCCTGTCCACGAAAATAACAGGCGGTGGAACCATACCTGCATCTCCCCGAATACAGCCTATGACAGGTACTGCATCGTGGTACTGCTGATCCGATCTGATCAGGCCCCCTCTACTGCTGCGAGCCTGGGGCTCGGGAACTTTCACCAGGACCCAACTGCCTCCGACGATCTGATCTGCTATCCTGCTGCAGTTGGAATGGGGACCTAGGTGGCCTACCTGACAGGCGAGGCCTTGGACCGGCCTGAAAATCTGTGGGCCTAGCCCTACGAAGCTGCTCCTGACCTATCCATTCTATGGCGACTGACGCTGTATGAGCTCCTCTATATTTAGAGCAAAGGACTTGATTCATGAAATATATATATCCTCTCGTAGTGTAGCTGTAATACAGGACTCCACATATTCCTGTGCAAGTCCCATAATAAACTGGTGCACCCTAGCTGGGATACTTTCAACAAACGAGGGTGCATATCTTGCTAAGGAATCAAATCTCAATGCATATTCTCTGACACTCATTTTTCCCTACTCCAGATGCAAAAACTGCTCTATTTTGGTCTTCCGGACCTATCAAGGAAAATAATGGTCTACGAAAGCCTCAGAGAAGCTAGGCCACATAGTTGGAGGTGCATCTATGTCTCGGGATCTCTCCCAACTCTCGTACCACAAGATTGCCACATCTCGCAATCGGAATACTGCTAACTGAACTGACTCTGTAGATGAAGCATGCATAACCCTAAATATTCTTTGCAACTGATCTATGAAATTCTGAGAGTCCTCTCTACGATCTATCCCTGTAAACTGTGGGGGACTCAGGGCAAGGAACTCATGGACCCTCGAACTACGGGGCCCCTTAGTGGGCTCTACGGCAGTTGATCCTACTAGCTAAGGTTGTCGCTTGGCAGCCATTATCTGAACCAACATATAGAATGCACCCCTGAGCTCCTGATCTAATGGTACATGAATAGTTGGAGGTGGTACTAGTATATCTGCCACTCTAGCGGGCTCTTAGTACGGTGGTAAGTGCTGGGGAGATCGAGGTGACGTCTCCCTGTCGCCCTCAGATCGGGCTGACTTTGACTAGGGCCCCCTACTAGTGCCCTTTCCTGCTGCCACATCTAGATCTCGACTAGTCGCGGTCCATCGTGCCTCAGACATTTCTCTATAAATAAGTAGAATAACTATCATGACCCAAGAGTACACTCGAATCATAAACACGGGACAAGGAGCCCAAGGGACCCCAAGTCAACCCATGGCATGAGCATTTAACTAAACCATTTACATAAGGTGGAAGAATTAGCTTAATGATCATGAATTGAAAGAAAACCGAGGCATGAAATTTAAGGAACAACAATACATGATCCAAGCATAAACAGCTAAATACTACAAATAGGTCTGGAAGCCTCTAATCATAATTGATGGGTTTAAGGGACAAGACTGCAACTAACCCAAACATTCTGAAAAAAAATATAGCCAAGATCTGAACATAAAGCCCTGAAATCATGAGGACTAACCAAGGAGAACTGATGGCAAGCTAGGAGCGATGCTATACCTGAGATCTGGATCCTGTATCATGAAATGATACAATATAGAAGATATGCGGGTTAGTACATGGAATATACCGAGTATGTTAGGTGAGTAAAACAATACTTAATAACATAAGAGTTATAGTAGTGGGACATCATGATCATAAAGACTGAATTCATAAATCTATTATAAGGCTCAAGGTTTCCTTAAAGCATTCGTAACCTATCGTAGTCACAACATAATAGAAAAACATTTCACAAATCATGACTTGAGCCAAAGAACATAATCATGCATACATTAAAACAATGAGGATGAGTGGGAGATTTCTATAACCGACATACCCCATATGAGCACACATGGATCCCGACCTGTAAGCCTAGTTGGGAGGCCGTTCATACCTTTCCAAGGGTAGAACCATGAAAGGCGTGATATCACTCATGAAAACCCCATAGGGCATAGGGGACAATCACTGAGGAGGTCCAAAGATATCCTACGGTGGCACGTAGTTATGAGATTTGGGTCGTAACCTGGGCCCCAAACCTACTCGGTGTTAAGTACTTGTCACGTCCCGCCTTGGGGGGTATGACTGGCACCTGGTGCCCTACTAGGACCTGAACTACTGGACTGCTAAGCCTAGGCACATCTGGTGCCTGGCTGGCTCTAATTCACATTTCTGGAAACAAAGGGCTATATAACGGCTGTAAACATAGCCCCCGGCCTATTGGCCTATAGCCTCCTGTACCTGTAATAACAGCTGACCAGAACAAACAACTATAGGGAAGCCTATGCGGGCCGACAAGGCCACCATGCTGTCTAGTTATCTGCATTCAGCAATAAAATACTAGAAGGCTACGTGACCGGCAAGGTCACCACTACTGTCAAACTTATGGCCCCACACGGCCAACATACAAGAAGCAAGAGTACTAATAGCTAACAACTGCACGGCCTCACACGACCGGCTCAACTGACCACAGGGAAATATACAGACTGCAAGCCTCTAGGAATAGCAATAGAACTGGTCGGTACAGGGCCTCGACTTACCCATAATATACAACAAAAGGAACTGAGCTACACCTCTGAAATTCAGCCTCCGGAGGACAGGAGCTGAATACTCAACCGCTGACAGGGAGTCACGTAGAGTCGCCTGCTCGTCTTTGAGTACCTGCAGGCAAGTAATGCAGCGCCCCACCGGGCGTCAGTACCGCTGGTACTGAGTATGTAAAGCTATAACTGAAAGAAACATCTGAACACAATAATAGAACTGAGGAAACTGAAATATAAAGAATAGCTTAACTGTCTGATAATGTAAGTCATACCTTCTCGTTTACACTGGGAAGAAATAGAAATCATACCTGGAGATATATCCCTCTACTGCTGATCTACTCGTATCTAACATAGCATGGCATAACATGAAATAACATAACACAGCACACGCAAACCTTACCCGGCCCCCATAAGCCGGGAGGTACAACCAGCACAGAATCTATACCCCTACCCCGGTCATCCCATCTCCTACACTGGCTGTAAGCATCCTGCCGGTCCCCTGGGTATGCACTTGGGCTCACTGAGCCCCTGACTATAACTGTACCTGAGTCCGAAGGACTCCTGAATCAACACCCCGGGCATACCCGCTCGACGGGGGTGTATAAGGGCCGACCAAGGCACAATATGGGGAAACTGGCATCCCATCTTTGTCCCCTTGCGGGACGGCATATCACTCCGTAGAGTGACGTATCCTCATCCTCTGGCGGACGAGTCGATACAGCTACTAACCCTGGGGCGGTCAGGGATGCTAGGTAATCCAACCCCAAACAATACAACGGTCTCAACTAATAATGCTGTCTGTGTATCTCACATGCTGAGGCTAATAGGGGTAAAGTATCATATATATTACATGCTGAGCTAATGATAGTGATCTGTACGTATTTAATACGTGCTGAGGCAGGTAAAGATGTATAAATATGAATGTAGTCTCCTGCCGGACTGTACTGGGTAAATGCTATATAAGATAATGTTTCTGCTGAAAACTCTGTTGTTTACTAAGTTTCTGTATACACTATATGTTGGACTAGTGATAGAAATATGTACATACTTAATACATGCTGAGGCTGGAAGTACTATATATGTATGTACTAATATAGTCTTTCTGCTGAACTATGCGGTATACTGATTTTCTATAGTAACCTGATTTACTATTCCTGGCATGCTTTCTAAACGTCATTTTAGTCTGCTATTCTATTTCTGAAATGCTTTACGGATACTGTACTACTTCACGGGGTTTCGACTGAACACAACAATATCTTAACATGGCATATCACATCACATACTGAGTATACTAGGCAATCTCTAACACTTGCGTTAGAATCTATATCATACTGATAGATTTCATACACATTACAACCCAATGTTTCTCACATCGTACCGATATTCATAATAACGCAATACTCGACTTCTGAACATTCTACTGGTCTGTAATTTATTACACTATACTGATATCACTTAACTTGCCGAAGGAAACTAACTTTACATCTGGTGCATGGCTGGCTCTAATTCACATTTCTGGAAACAAAGGGCTATATAACGGCTGTAAACATAGCCCTCGGCCTATTGGCCTATAGCCTCCTGTACCTGTAATAACAGCTGACCAGAACAAACAACTATAGGGAAGCCTATGCGGGCCGACAAGGCCACCATGCTGTCTAGTTATCTGCATTCAGCAATAAAATACTAGAAGGCTACGTGACCGGCAAGGTCACCACTACTGTCAAACTTATGGCCCCACACGGCCAACATACAAGAAGCAAGAGTACTAATAGCTAACAACTGCACGGCCTCACACGACCGGCTCAACTGACCACAGGGAAATATACAGACTGCAAGCCTCTAGGAATAGCAATAGAACTGGTCGGTACAGGGCCTCGACTTACCCATAATATACAACAAAAGGAACTGAGCTACACCTCTGAAATTCAGCCTCCGGAGGACAGGAGCTGAATACTCAACCGCTGACAGGGAGTCACGTAGAGTCGCCTGCTCGTCTTTGAGTACCTGCAGGCAAGTAATGCAGCGCCCCACCGGGCGTCAGTACCGCTGGTACTGAGTATGTAAAGCTATAACTGAAAGAAACATCTGAACACAATAATAGAACTGAGGAAACTGAAATATAAAGAATAGCTTAACTGTCTGATAATGTAAGTCATACCTTCTCGTTTACACTGGGAAGAAATAGAAATCATACCTGGAGATATATCCCTCTACTGCTGATCTACTCGTATCTAACATAGCATGGCATAACATGAAATAACATAACACAGCACACGCAAACCTTACCCGGCCCCCATAAGCCGGGAGGTACAACCAGCACAGAATCTATACCCCTACCCCGGTCATCCCATCTCCTACACTGGCTGTAAGCATCCTGCCGGTCCCCTGGGTATGCACTTGGGCTCACTGAGCCCCTGACTATAACTGTACCTGAGTCCGAAGGACTCCTGAATCAACACCCCGGGCATACCCGCTCGACGGGGGTGTATAAGGGCTGACCAAGGCACAATATGGGGAAACTGGCATCCCATCTTTGTCCCCTTGCGGGACGGCATATCACTCCGTAGAGTGACGTATCCTCATCCTCTGGCGGAAGAGTCGATACAGCTACTAACCCTGGGGCGGTCAGGGATGCTAGGTAATCCAACCCCAAACAATACAACGGTCTCAACTAAT
The DNA here is from genome assembly GCA_035772735.1 of Datura wrightii. Classification (NCBI taxonomy): domain Eukaryota; kingdom Viridiplantae; phylum Streptophyta; class Magnoliopsida; order Solanales; family Solanaceae; genus Datura; species Datura wrightii. The sequence continues at coordinate 99,453,772 of JASDFA010000019.1, read as the reverse complement.
AATGCTGTCTGTGTATCTCACATGCTGAGGCTAATAGGGGTAAAGTATCATATATATTACATGCTGAGCTAATGATAGTGATCTGTACGTATTTAATACGTGCTGAGGCAGGTAAAGATGTATAAATATGAATGTAGTCTCCTGCCGGACTGTACTGGGTAAATGCTATATAAGATAATGTTTCTGCTGAAAACTCTGTTGTTTACTAAGTTTCTGTATACACTATATGTTGGACTAGTGATAGAAATATGTACATACTTAATACATGCTGAGGCTGGAAGTACTATATATGTATGTACTAATATAGTCTTTCTGCTGAACTATGCGGTATACTGATTTTCTATAGTAACCTGATTTACTATTCCTGGCATGCTTTCTAAACGTCATTTTAGTCTGCTATTCTATTTCTGAAATGCTTTACGGATACTGTACTACTTCACGGGGTTTCGACTGAACACAACAATATCTTAACATGGCATATCACATCACATACTGAGTATACTAGGCAATCTCTAACACTTGCGTTAGAATCTATATCATACTGATAGATTTCATACACATTACAACCCAATGTTTCTCACATCGTACCGATATTCATAATAACGCAATACTCGACTTCTGAACATTCTACTGGTCTGTAATTTATTACACTATACTGATATCACTTAACTTGCCGAAGGAAACTAACTTTACATACCTTATTCGTGAGCTATTCGTCTGTCGGACGAGGCTCGGCCGATACTTCAACTGTTTTCTCCCAACTGCATTCATAAATATGTTAATCAATACTAAATACAACTTTGTTTCAAAAGGCAACGTCACTTTCGATATAGTTTATAGCCTAAACTTAGGCATATCGAAAGACGGCCAGAAACTCGCTATTTTTCAGAGGTCCAAAAGGGAGAAATATTCACTTCACAGCTAGGAACGCATAGACACTAATTTAGAGCAATTCCACTTACCTTAGCTCGGTGGCTCAACGATTCGTCGGCCGTATTTTACGAAACTGAATCCGTAGGAATGCTCTCTGCTGCTAAATACCTCGGTATCTGGGATTAATTTGAGTTTGGGCAGCGTTTGGTAGCGTAATCGGATGAAAATTATATAATTTCCTTCGTTCTTACCTTCTCACTGCCGCTTTGCTCTGTTCTCTGGAAATTTATATGTGATTAAATGATTTAACACCAAAGTGGCCTTTATATACTTGGGCCTGGATAAGGGCAACGTGTCACGGAGCTATCGCGGAGGCCTCACCTCCGTGACACGCTGCCATCGCGGAGGGGCTCTGCCTCGGCTCCTCCCGCGATGGTTCGACGGGTTTCTCGTCCGATCTTTTTCCCGGGCCTTTCTACAGCACGTATGGCCTTCAAATGTGCTTAACCAACGTGCGAATAGATCGTCTAGGTGCTGGGAATTCTACGGGGTATGACAGTACTAATCCCAAAACATGCAACATGCTCATAGAAATTCATAAATGACATGCACAACTAGTTAAATCATGAAAATCATAACATGCTTGAGAATTCGTAATACTGGCCATAAAATCAGGCCCATGGATCGGCCAAAATTATAGTTCATGAACCATAAGCTACATGTGGGCAGTACCCATACTTTAAATATCCTTGAAATGCTTAACTTTTATTGAAAACATGATCATAATAATCATCAAAGATTGAAGACATGCTTAAAATTCATAAATTCATATCATGCTTGAGGAATCACCATAACCATGAACTTTACCAAAAAAAATCCTCATGATTTGGGAACCTATGATATTAGGGATTAGATCATCAATCATTGATTAGAACAAGTGAAAACAACCCAATAATTTGAAACCCGTGATTTATACATACTACAACAAGCTCATATCAATTTTCGAGAAATCATGCATTTTGGTTAAGGCCCATAAAGATTTAGTAACTTTAAACATAGAGTTTGGGAAGAATTGGACATGGGTAGGGACTAAACCACCCATTCAAAACCCCACATACCCGGAATTACTTGATTCTTAACTCCCCTAAAAAGCCCAAGATGAAAATTCGGAGAATTTTAAGAATAACCCTAGGATCACCTCCTACTCCCTTCTCTAACTCTTGCAAGCATCAAATGAGACTTAACATGAATTATTTCTCCTTAAAAGACCCCGTCCAGACCTCAAAACGACATAGTTTGGGCCTTACGAGTGTAGGAAATTACGATAAGGCCCTTACTAATTCACAGGAAATAACTACCAGGCGATCCTAACGGGTGACCTGACAACTCGTTAGGATGGGCAACGACTCATCGTGTCGCCCATCAAGTACACTGCCCCAGCCTCAGTTAAAATTCCCTGGCTTGATCACAATCCACCTCACGAGTCATTAGGACTGACCACGACTCGTGGGGTTCCATCCGTTAGGTACACTACCAGACCTCCTATTAAATCCTCAACCTTATCCCACGGTGGACCTAACGACTCGTGGTAGCTGACCACGAGTCGGTCCCATGCCTGCGGGGACCTTAACTCATTAGCTTAGTCCAACCTCCCCATGAGCCACCTGATGACTCATGGGGTCTCCTTACGAGTCGTCTAACGACTCCTCCTGCACTGCTGCAACATGTTCCAAATTTTTTCCCGTTTGACTCCCGGGTCTGATCCTTGGGTTCTCGAGGTATAACAATATCTCCCCCTTGGGAACATTCGTCCTCGAATGTTAAAAACATGTAGAAACTCAGCAGCAAAAAATCACCATATGCGAATACTGATCATTTAAGCCAAAATTTTATGAAACGACTACCCCCAAAAAGAACTACATGGCTGGACTGAATTTAGACATCACATACATATATCATATCATAAAACAAACTTGCACGCAAGAACGGAACATGAAAAATTGATTAGAGGTTTAGAGAAAAAACTGATACCTCAAACTGGGACTGTGCTGGTAGAGAACAAATGGGGTTATTTAGCCATCATATCCACTTCGGCTTCCCTCGTAGCTCCCTCCAAGTGTTGATTTCTCCATAACACCTTTACTGAAGCCACTTCCTTGTTCCTCAACGTTTGAACCTTCTGATCCAAGATTGCAATAGGAATTTCCTCATTACTGAGGCTATCCTTCACACCACACTTTCCATTGGGACCATTAAGGATGGATCTCCCAAGCACTTTTTCAAGAGCGATACATGAAATACGGGATGAACTGAAGCTAACTCTGAAGGTAACTCTAACTCATAAGCTACTTTACCCATTCATCTCAAAATTCGGTATGGGCCAATATAGCGGGGGTTGAGTTTCCCTTTCTTTCTAAATCTCATTACTCCCTTCATCGGAGATACCTTAAAAATACCCAATCATCGATCTCGAACTCAAGCTCTCTTCTCCTCACATCCGCATAAGACTTTTGTTGACTTTGAGCCATTTTCAACCATTCTCTTATCAGTTAAACTTTCTCCATAGCCTCATGAACTGAATCTAGACCCACCAATGAGGCCTCACTGACTTCAAACCACCCAATGGGCGATCTACACCTTCGCCCATAAAGAGCCTCGAATGGTGCCATTTGGATGCTAGAGTGATAGCTTTCGTTGTAGGCAAACTCAATAAGAGGAAAATACTCATCCGAACTACCCTTGAAGTCAATAACACAAGCTCTCAATATGTCCTCGAGAGTATAGATAGTCTGCTCCACCTAACCATCTATTTGAGGATGAAATGCCGTGCTAAGCTTGACTTGGGTACCAAGTCCCTTTTGGAAAGATCTCCAAAACTGAGAGGTGAACTGAGTACCTCTATCCGATATGATGGAAAAGGGAACTCCATGCAACCTAACCAGCTCTCGAATGTATAATTTGGCATAATTTTCTGCTGAATCAGTGGTTTTGACCGGTAGAAAATGAGCAGCCTTGGTTAACCTGTCCACCACCACCCAAATGGAATTGTACTGCCTATGAGTGCAGGTAAACCTATTATGAAATCCATGTTGATTTCTTCTCACTTCCAAGTAGGAATGTTGATATCCTGAAGTACACCTCCTGGTCTCTAATGCTCAACTTTCACTGGTTGGAAATTCGAAAAATGGCTACAAATTCTACAATATTTCTCTTCATGCCATTCCACCAGTAGATTTCCTGCAAGGCATGATACATTTTGGTGGCACCTGGATGGATAGAATATCTGGATTCGTGAGCCTCATGCAACATCCGGCTCCTCAAATCACCCACATTTGGAACACATAAGCGACCTTGGTACCAAAGTACACCATCTCCCGCTTTGGAGAAGACCTCTACCTTCTGATTGTGAACAGCTTCTTTCAACTTTACCAACGTTGGATCTTCGTCTTGTTTGGCCTTCACCTCTATTACCAAGGATGACTATGATCTACTCTAAACAACTATACCACCATCGGTCGAGCCAACTAATCTAACTCCCAACCATGCAAATTGATATACCTCCTTCACTAGCTCCTTCTTGTTTTCACTCACATGCGACACACTCTCCATAGAGAGTCTACTAAGGGCATCCGCTACCACATTGGCCTTACCCGGTGGTGAAGGACACTCATGTCATAGTCCTTAAGTAGCTCCAACCATCTCCATTGTCGAAGATTGATATCCTTCAGTGTGAACATATATTGTAAGCTCTTGTGGTTAGTGAATACATCTACATGAACTCCATACAAGTAGTGTCACCATATCTTCAAAGCCAACACCACCGTGGCCAACTCAAGATCATGGATCGGGTTGTTCTTCTCGTGAATTTTCAGCTGTCTGGAAGCATATGCTATGACTTTCCCATGCTGCATCAATACACATCCCAGTCTGACTCTTGAAGCATCACAATATACAACAAAGCCATCGGTGCCCTCCGATAAAGTCAACACCAGTGCTGAAGTGAGTCGGGCCTTCAATTCTTGGAAGCTCTTCTCACAAGCCTCCGACCATTGAAACTTCACCTTTTTCTAAGTCAATCTAGTCAATGGTGCTGCAATGGATGAGAAACCTTCCACGAACCTCCGATAATAACCCGCTAAGCCAAAAAAGCTCTTGATCTCCGAAGGGTTTACAGGTCTGGGCCAGTTTTTTACCGCCTCTATTTTTCGGGAATCCACCCTTATACCTTCGCCTGACACTACATGACCTAAGAATGCAATTGAATACAGCCAGAACTCATATTTGCTGAACCTGTCTTATAGATGATTATCCTTGAGGGTCTGGAGTACTACACTCAGGTGTGCGGCATGCTCCTCCTCGCTCTTGGAGTATATCAATATGTTGTCAATGAACACGATCACGAACATGGCCAGATATGCCTTGAATATCCTGTTCATCAGATCCATAAAAGAAGTAGGGGCACTGGTTAGTCCAAGACATAACAACGAATTCATAATGGTCATACCAAGTCCTGAAAGCAGTCTTCGAGATGTCGCTCTCCCGAACCCTAAGATGTTGATTCCCGGACCTAAGATATATCTTGGAGAAACATTTGGCATGCTGAAGCTGATCAAATAGGTCATCAATCCTGGGTAAAGGGTATCTATTGTTGACAGTGACCTTGTTCAACTGCCTATATTCAAAAACACATCCAAAGAGAACCATCTTAGTTCCGGACGAACAACACCGGAGCACCCCAAGGAGACTTACTCGGTTTAATGAAGCCCTTATCCAGCAAATCCTTCAACTACTCCTTTAACTCTTTTAGCTCGACTAGGGCCATTCGGTAAGGAGGAATCGATATGGGCTATGTGTCGGGTAAAAGATCAATCTCAAAATCAATCTCCCTCTCGGGAGGAGCACCTGGTAGGCCATATGGAAATACCTCGGGATACTCACATACCACGGGGACTGACTGAATGGTCTGGGTCTCAGATGTGGCATCCTTAACCCTAACCAAATGGTAAATACAACCCTTATAAATCATTTTCCTGGCCTTGAGATAGGAGATAAAGTGGCCTACAGGTACCGCTGAACTACCCCTCCATTCTAAAACAGGTTCACATGGAAACCGGAACTCCACCGCTTGGGTTCTACAGTTAATAAAAGCATAACATAAAAACAACCAATCCATGCCCAAAATAATGTCAAAATTAGTCATAGACAATTCTACTAAGTCTGCAGAGGTAACCTTATGCAATACTGTAATGGGGCAACCTCTATATACCTGCCTTGCTACGACTGAATCACCAACCAGAGTAGATATAGAAAAAGGTTCTGACAAAATTTTAGGACTGACCCCAAAGTTACTAGCAATGTAAGGTGTCACAAAAGACAATGTAGCTCCCATATCTATCAAAGCATAAGCATCAATATGAAAGACTCACAACATACCCGTAACCACATCGGGAGAAGTCTCCTGCTCCTGTCGAGAGCCAAGTGCATAAAACCGATTCTGGCACTGGTCGCCAGCTGGACCAGTCGAAGCACCCTGCTGAGTAGGATGTGCCACTGGAGCTGCTGAACTAGCTACTGGAGTGTGGGCTCCACCACCCCCTGGCCTGGCTATGGGGCAATTCCTGAGCCTATGTTTGAGTTTGCCGCACCTGAGCCTACCAAACACCTCCTTGGGTGGTTCTTACCACAACTAGCACAAGATGGGAATGTGCACTCTGTGCATGTGCTACTCTGACCCCTCAAACCTGAGGCCATGCTCCTCTGATCGTCTCGAGGCTTGGATGGGGTACTGGCTGAAGATGGTGCTGGTGTAATAGGCCTGTGCTTGGACTGTTGGTGAGGCCCACCTCCTGGCCTCAGCTGGGAGAACCTATAGCTATCAGTTCTGGCCTTCTTGGCCTCTCTCTGCCTCATATGAGCTACCTCCATCTACTGGGCATAATGGACTATCCATGGGTAGTCCATATCCTAATTAAGAATTGCTATTCTGCAGTCCTTATCCAGATACTCGGCTACTCCCTGCACAAATCTCCTCACCCGCGTCCTCTGGTCCATCACTAACTCTGGGGCATACTTTGACAGGTGAGTGAACTCAAGTGAATATTCTAACATTGTCATCTTTCCTTATTTGAGGATAAAAAAACTCAGCTGCTTTCAATTCCCTCATCTCCCGAGGGAAGAACCTGTTAAGAAAGGCCATGTGGAACTCATCCCAGCTGATAGGACTCGCTCCCGCTGCCCTGATGTCCTTCCATTGCTTGTACAAAATATAAGCGACCTCCTTTGGCTGATAAGAGGTCAAATCAACACACTCCTCATATGTCACCCCCATGACCTGAGTGACCTTCAAGATTCCTTTAATGAACTCATGTGGATCCTCGTCCACCTTTGATCCCGTGAACTCGAGAGGGTTCATCCTCAAAAAGTCTCTAATTTGTGCCGCTTCTGCATTGCCATTCTGCAGGACATGCGCAACGGCCTGCTGGTTGACCTGAGCGGTCAAGGCTTGCACCTACATCTGGATAGCTTCCCAAAACTTAGCGTAGGCAGCTGGCTCTGGTGCTTGGGGCTCCGGAACAGGTTGGGCTTGCTGATGCCCATGATCATTGCCACCTCCGTGGCCTTCATCATTTCTATTCCTCCTTTCGTTTATTCTTCTGGGAGCCATAATTTTTTGCAATCGCAAATAGCACGAATTAGAAGGATGGAGAGACTTCTCATTGCATGACATGGATCATGAAAGAAGGGAACATTTCCTAAAACGTTTAGTAGCTTCTTCTTCATGAGCATAGCGCGCTTCAAACCCATGAAAAAGACTTTACTTAATGTGGCTTTCAGACTCCCTAGGGAACACATAAACCTATGACTGTGATACCAAGTTTTTCACGACCCAAGAGAACACCCAAATCATAAACACGGGACAAGGAGCCCCGCGGGAACCCAAGTCAACCCATGCATGAGCATGTAACTAAACCATTCACATAAGGCGGAAGAATTAGCTTAATGATCATGAACTGAAAGAAAGTCGAGGCATGAAATATAAGGAACAATAATACATGATCTAAACATAAACAGCTGAATACTAAAAATAGGTCTAGAAGCCTCTAATCATAATAGACGGATTGAAGGGACAAGACCGCAACTAACCCCAACATTCTGAAACAAAAGATAGCCAAGATCTAAACATGAAGCCCTAGAATCATGAGGACTCACCAAGGAGAACTGAGAGCAGAATTGAGAGCAAGCTAGGAGCGATGCTGAACCTGAGATCCGTATCCTGTATCATGAAATGATACAACAAAGAAAATATGAGGGTCAGTACTTAGAATGTACCGAGTAGGCAAGGTGAGTAAAAAAATACTTAAAAACATTAGAATTATAGGAGTGGGACATCATGATCATAAAGATTGTAATCATAAATATATCATAGGGCTCAAGGTTTCCCAAAAGCATTCGTAACCTGTCATAGTCACAACATAAGAGAAAAACATTTCATAAAACATGACTTGAGCCAAATAACATAATCATGCATGCATTAAAACAATGAGGAACAGTGGGATATTTCTATAACCGACATACCCTATATGAGCACACATGGAGCCCGACCTGTAAGCATTGTCGGGAGGCTGTTCATACCTTTCCAAGGGTAGAACCATGAAAGGCATGATATCACTCATGAAAACCCTATAGGGCATAAGGGACAGTCACTGAGGAGGTCCCAAACATATCCTACGGTGTCACATAATTCTGAGATTCGGAGCCTAACCTGGGTCCCAAACCTACTCGGTGTTAAGTTCTACTCCCAAAACATGCAACGTGCTCATAGAAATTCATACATTACATGCACGGCTAGTTAAATCGTGATAATCACAATATGCTTGAGAATTTGAAATAATAGCCATAAAATCGGGCCCGTGGATCGGCCAAAATCATAGTTCATAAACCATATGCTACATGTGGTTATTACCCATATTTTCAACATCCTTGAAATGCTTAACTTTTATTGAAAACATGATCACAATAATCATTAGAGATTGAAGACATGCTTAAAATTCATAAATTCATTTCATGTTTTAGGAATCACCATAACCATGAACTTTACCAAAAAAATCCTCATGATTTGGGCATCTATGCTTTTAGGGATTAGATCATCAATCATTGATTAAAAAAAGTGAAAACAGCCCAATAATTTGAAACCCATGATTTAGACATACTACAACAAGCTCATATCAATTTTCGAGAAATCATGCATTTAGGTTAAGACCCATAAAGATTTAGTAACTTTAAAATAGAGTTTGGGAAGAATTGGAATTGGGTAGGGACTAAATCACCCATTCAAAACCCAACATACCTAGAATTACTTGATTCTTAACTCCCCTGAAAAGCCCAAGATGAAAGTTCAGAGAATTTGAAGAAGAACCCTAGGATCACCTCCTACTCCCTTCTCTAACTCTTGCAAGCATCAAATGAGACTTAACATGAATTATTTCTCCTTAAAAGACCCCGTCCAGACCTCAAAACGACATAGTTTGGGCCTTACGAGTGTAGGAAATTACGATAAGGCCCTTACTAATTCACAGGAAATAACTACCAGGCGATCCTAACGGGTGACCTGACGGCTCGTCAGGATGGGCAATGACTCATTGTGATGCCCATCAAGTACACTACCCCAGCCTTAGTTAAAATTCCCTGGCTTGCTTACGACCCACCTCATGAGTCGTTAGGATTAACCATGACTTGTGGGGTGCCATCTGTTAGGTACACTGCCAGACCTCCTATTAAATCCTCAACCTTACCCCACGGTGGACCTAACGACTCGTGGCAGCTGACCATGAGTCGTTCCCACCCCCGTGGGCATCTCAACTCCTCAGCTCAGTCCAACCTCCCCACGAGCTGCCTAATGACTCGTCATGCACTGCTGCAACATATTCCAAATTTTTCCCCATTTGAGTCTCGGGTCTGATCCTTGGGTTCCAAGGGTAAAACAATAACATAAGCTTAAGGAGTTATTCTATACATCACAACTCTATAGCATGACTGGAGGAGAAAGAAGAGTAAACACACTATCATACCTCGTAGCCTCCTATCTATAGAATGTGGTGCACAGTACATCCATAGAAAAGACTCAACTTGACACGGTTTGCAAACTCCCTGGGATACGACCTGCTCTGACACCAAGTTTGTCATGCCCCACCTTAGGAGGCATAAATGACATCTAGTGCCACACTAGGATCTTGACTAGCCTGGTTGGCCTGGTGCACTTTCGGTGCACGCCTATAACTTAAATCAAGAAAATGATGATCTATATCTTGGCTGTAAATACAGCCTATGGCCGACAAGGCCACCATTAAAAGAAGATAGCTAATCATCAACAACAAAATAACAAGGATCCTACGCAGTCCGACAAGACCACCATGTTTTCTAGTTATAACTGAAATGAAATCAGGCAACTAAACTACGTTATAGCTGACAAGGCCGCTAACTGTAGTTAAACAAGGCCCGCCACGACCATCACACGAAATAAACATACATAGGCCCCATACATCCAACAACAAAAGCTAACCACTAGAAATATGTAGTCTGCAAGCCTCTAGGAGTAGAATAATGGTCGAGACAGGGCCTCGACCTACCCGTAAACTGCACAACAAAAGAACAAACCTCTTCTAGCTACCAACTTCAGAGGAAGGGAGCCGAGAAAACTGTTAACTCCAGCTGATGACTAAGAGGGTCCAAACTGCATCTATTCGCACCTGTAGGCAAGTAATGCAGCGCCCCAAGGATGGGCGTTAGTATAATATGTACCGAATATGCAGGGCAGTAAAATATAACTAAATGAAAGCTGATAAAACTAAAGTAATCATGAAGAAGGGTAAGATTTTAACCTGAACGATCTCACCATCTGAAACATCAAACTAACAAGTATACATACATAAAAAGAACCTAATCGGGCCCCCATAAGCCTAGGAGGTACAAACAACATAAAATAACCTATCTGGGCCCCTATAGGCCATTGACAAGTAAAAACAATGTACACTCTACTGTCTGGCTACTGAAAGTTCGTAAACATACTGTAACTCCGAAATATTCGTTCTCTAAATCTGTGTTTGAGCTAGATAGTGTCACGGCCTGAATGTAGGCTCGGATTGTAGAAACGACACAAGGGACTCCGAGAGACCCCAAGTCTACCCAAGGCATAAGCATACATCTAACTCAATTTATATATTCTGAAGGATCAATAATATAAACTCAACGGAAGTCTAACTCAACACATCATTAGAATAAGCATCCAAAGCTAAACACATACAAGATTCTAAAAAGCCTCTAATCAAGACGAGTTGATGGGACAAGACCCCAACTAACTCAATAGTACTGGAACTGAAAATAAATAAGGAAACTGAAAGTCTAGCCCTCGAAGGGTGAGGAAGAACCAACTCAATAGGTACTAACTTTGAAAACTAATTACGAGTGGGGCTGAGCCTGGGAGTTCAGTCATGTATCATGAAACGATACAACATAGAAAGTATCCAGTCAGTATGTGGAATGTAACGTGTATGCAAGGTAAGTAAAACTGCTTAAGTAAAGTAAATCACTGAAAACATTTCATAGCATATCATAATCTTTCAAATCTGAGAGGAAGGACTGCATGCATTCATTCTGAAGTCGTAATCTTTTCATAATAAAACCATGCATATCTTCATAACATCATAACTGACTTGAATGACTCAAAGTTGAAATATGACATTTATAAGAAAAGTTGAACTATGAGTCAAACCTTGGATTTAGAACATGAATGTGTAAAATAACAACCATGAGAAATAAATATGCAAATCTGAATCATATAGACAATGGGAGACTCGTCACTTAACCGACATACCACGATAGAGCTTATATGGTCCTGACTATCACACTCAAGTGGGCAAAGCTATCAAATATCATGCCAGGACTAAGGACACTACCATGATATCGGTATCAAGGTCATGGGCCATTAGGGCCGGAGATAGCTCAAAGGGAGGTCCCAATAACATAATAGTATCAACCTACGTTGGCGCGTGGTTCTGAGGCATAGGGTGATTAACCCTTAGCCCGCTCGGTGCTAGACTCTTCTCCTAAAACATGCAATGCTATACATCATATATAACGAAGCTCAACAATGAAATCATGCATAAACTCAACATCGTATGAAATGAAGCTCACCACCGTCATTTGACAAAGCTCACTAATGAAATCATGCACAGAACCGACATCGTATGAACACGAAGCTTAATAATAACATACTCTCAATTATGAATTCATGCATATGAGAAGATTATTTCGATACATACCACAAGCTCAAAGATAAGTGAGAGTATCTAATCCAAAATCATGCGGTAATCTTACTTTAGAGATACTATATCTTGATACTCGATATAAGGGCTTTGCCCAAAACATTATCATGCTTGGTTCTACTCAACTCATTTTAAAAATAATATCATAATCATGGGTAGCTTTAGAAACATGCTTTTCATCATCAAATCTCATCATCATCATATATTCATCATCATTCTTTTGTTTCATGAACTTCTCATCCATGGGTATTTAAATTTCATAAATAGAAAACTCAATTTTGATTTAAAACAATTGAAAATCTATCCAAGCTTCACAATTCATCAATAGGGAAATAATATAACCGTACCCATGAATAGAAATTGAAGAATTATGCAATTGGGTAGAAACCCCATAAACTGATCATAGGAATTTCTCATACTTAGATAGAGATTTAGGAATGGGTGTTATACCCCAGGGACCCAAGGATCAGCCCTAGAGGTGAAAACGGAGAAAAATTAAAAATTTGCACCAGGTCATAGAATGACTCTTGAGGTGGGTCGTGAGGAGTGTCCATGAGTCGTGAAAGTCCGAGTGAAGAGGCCATGGGCCTGACCACGAGTCATGGTTAGACCTTACGACTCGTGAGGTCACCCTTGGTCAACCCTAGAGGTTTGGCAAGATTGCGATAGGCATTGTAGGCCATGGAAGGTGAACACGAGTCGTGGTCGGACATCACAACTTGTAAAGTCACCCGTGGGGTTCCCTTGGATGATTGGGCAGTGTACTCAACGGATCAAGGAAATGAGTCGTGCCCTGTGGCAACGACTCATTAGGTCCCTCGTGAGGACTGGCGACCAGAGGTTTCCTGTGTTTTAATGAGGGTGCTTCAATAATTTCCTAAGTCTCTAAAACCTAAACTACATTGTTTTGATTATGTTTCTGAGTTAGATAAGATGGGTTAAGACCTTTATGCATGCTCAGTCTCATGCAAGAGTTTTAGAGAGGTTTTGGGAGATTCTAGGCCTTCTTTCCCAAATTTTCATCAAATTCTTGTGGGTGTTCAAGAATGTTTCAATCCATCTATTCCCAGGTATGTAAGGTTTTAAAATGAGTGGACTTCTTCCTCACTCAAGCCCAAATTCGAGTTAATTCATGAATTCTCCTACTCAAATTCCATGGGGGGTTTTACCAAAAGCATGACAATATGATTTCACTTTATGGGCATGTTTAAGTTGAGTTTTAATTATTGAATTATGCATGTTGGGCAGGTTTTGTATTACTTTCTTCAAAATCATGTCTCAATCCTTTTAAATCTAAATTGTCCATTCATGGAAGTTCATGGAAATTATTGTTTATGATAAATATTCATTATTTTAAGCTTATTGATTTTGGAAATGCACGAATCCAAGTTACCCATGTTTATGAGCATTTATTTAAAGAATTGAGTGTGATGAAGCATTGGGCAATGTCCATATTATGAAGTATAATTTATGATTTATGAAACGAATTACTTGATTTTTCAATTTATCATGTTGGCAGATGAAAAGGGCCTTGAATATTGGCAAAGAATGTTTTAAAGGGTATCAATGATGATGAATGTTATATTTTATCCAATAAATTTTAATGCATGATGTTATTGAATTATGTATGAGCCTATATGCATGTTTTTGGGAGACGTGTTCAATGGACTACGTCGGTGTCTCATAACCACATGCCACCATGGGTTATAATGTTATACATATTGTATATATACTAATCCCCTCAAATGTGATATCATACCTAATGCACGACATTCGCCTGGAAAGCCAGGGTCGGCTCTACCCACTTGAGTGAGATAGTTGGGGCATCACGAAAGGCTCTACCATGATGGTGTCGGTTATGACGAGTGTACCCCATTGTTCCACATATTTTTATGCATTGTCATATTTATGTTATTGGCTCAAGTTATATTATGATAAAGTTATTTACGATTATGATAATGAATGATTTGCAAATTTTGAACCTTATGTTTTATTATGAGGATTTTCGATGCAAGCATGATGTCCTTCTCCTATGTATATTTATGAGTTTAACTTACATTTTAAAATGTCCGTTTTACTTACCTTGAATACTCAGTATATTCCACGTCCTGACTGCATATTTTCTATGTTGTATCATTCCTTGATACAGGGTCCGGATCTCAGTCTCATTGTCATCCTTAGTCATCTCAGCTTATGCCTTTAGCTTATTGGTGAGTCCTCATGTTCCAAGGGTCGTTTGATAAAACTTTCATGTTGTTTATGTTTCAGTATTGGTCGGGTTAGTTGGGGATGTGTCCCATCAACCCATCTTATGCTATAGAGGCTTTCAAACAAGTATGTAGCACATAGCTATGTAAACATTGGTATTTCTTGATGCTATGTTATGATTACATTTCTGCAATGTTTTATGCTTAATATTTCGTTTATTTAAAGGAGATTAGTTGAATGCATGAGCCATGGGTTGGCTTGGGGTCTCTCGAGGTCCCTTGTCTCGTGTCTTCGATCTGGGTGTACGTTCGGGTTGTGACAAACTTGGTATCAGAGAAATAGGTTTGAAGTGTCCTAGGGTATCTGAAAGCCATATTAATTAGAGTCTTTTTCATGAGTGTGATGTGTGCCATACCTATGACGAAGAGACTACTAAATATTTTTTAAAAATGCTCCCTTTTTTCTTGTTCTATGTTGTGCGATGAAAAGCCTTTCAATCGTTCTAATTTTTGTGATTTGTGATTGCAAAATTATGGCTCCTAGGAGAATGAATGGAAGGGGGAATGGAAATGATGAAGGCCACAGAGATGGCAACGATCATGGGCATCAACAAGCCCTACATGTTCCAGATCCCCAGGCACTAGCCAGCTGCCCATGTCTAGTTTCAGGCGGCAATTCATATGTTGGTGCATGACTTGACTGCTCAGGTCAATTAGCAGGCTGTTGTGTAGGTTCCACAAAATGGCAGTGCAACGATGGCTCGAATTAGAGACTTCTTGAGGATGAACCCTCCTGAGTTCACAGGATTGAAGGTGGATGAGGATCCACACAAGTTCATTGAAGGGATCATGAAGGTTACTTAGGTTATGGGAATGACAAATAGGGAGTGTGTGGAATTGGCCTCTTATCAGCTAAAGGAGGTCGCTCATATTTGGTACAAGTAATGGAAGGACAGCAGGGTAGCGGGAGCGGGCCCTTTCAGCTGGGATGAGTTCAACATGGCCTTTCTTGACAAATTCTTCCCTTGGGAAATGAGGGAGTTGAAAGCAGCTGAATTTGTTAACCTCAAGCAAGGAAAGATGACAGTGCTGGAGTATTCACTTGAGTTTACTCGCTTGTCGAAATACGCCCCAGAGATGGTGATGGATCAGAGGGTGCGGGTGAGCCGATTTGTTCATGGTGTGGCCGGTTATTTAGAAAAGGATTGCAGGACTGCTATGCTCCACCAGGACATGGAATTCCCTCGCATAGTGTTGTACGCCCAGCAGATGGAGGTGGCTCATGGAGGGAGAGGGAGGCAAATAGGGCTCGAACAGATAGTCGTGGGTTTTCACACCAGAGGTCCGGCGGTGCCTACCATCCACAGTTTCAGTAGAGGTCGCTAGCCCCAGCACCATCATTAGCTAGTGTCCTATCCAGGCCCAGAGGTGATCATAGTAGCAGGGCTTCAGGGTCGAAGGATCAGAGGGGCACCCAGTTAGAGTATACCTCTCCAGCCTGCGGGAAGTGCGGCAAGAGTCACACCGGGGAGTGCCTACTCGGTTTAGATGTCTTCTTCGGGTGTGGTAGATCTGGGAACATGTGCCGAGCATGTACGTATGCGAATATAGGGTGATTACAGGGGTTGAGGATAGACCACCAGGGTAGCAGCAACTCCAACCCGTTCATCTCTATAGGGAGCAGCTACTAGTGGGGGTGGCGGTCAGCGCCAAACCGATTCTATGCCCTTGCCTTGCGCCAGGAGCAGGAGACTTCTCCAGAAGTGGTCACTGGTATGTTGCGTGTCTTTCCTATTGATGTTTATGCCTTTTTAAACCCAGGAGCCACATTGTCTTTCGTGACTCCTTACATTGTTAGTAGCCTTGGAGTTAGTCCCGAGACCTTGTCAGAACTGTTTTCAGTTTCTACCCCAATCTGTTATATAGTTGTATCTCGGCGGATATATAGAGGTTTCCCCATTATGGTGTTGTATAAGGTTATATCCACAGATTTGGTAGAGTTATCCATGACTGACTTTGACGTTATTCTTGGTATGGATTGGTTATTTGCATGTTATGCTTCGATTAATTGTAGGACCCGAACCGTGGAGTTTCATTTTTCGGGTGAGTTAGTTGTGGAATGGAAGGGTAGTTCGGCGGTGCCAGCAGGTCGGTTTATTTCCTATCTTAAGTCTATAAAGATGATCCCTAAGCGGTGTTTGTACCACCTAGTTAAGGTTAAGGATGTGGAGTCCGAGGCCTTGACTATTCAAATCAATTCCGATGGTGTGCAAATATCCAAAGGTGTTTCCTAAGGATTTGCCAGGTGTTCCTCCGAAAAGGGAAATTGATTTCGGTATTGATCTATTGCCAGATACATAGCCTATTTCTATCCCTCCTTACAGGATAGCTCCAGCCGAGTTGAAGGAATTGAAGGATCAGTTAAAGGATCTATTAGATAAGAGCTTCATTAGACTGAGCTAGTATCCATGTGGTGCACCAGTTCTATTTGTTCGGAAGAAGGACAGTTCCCTTCGTGTGTGTATTGACTACCGGCAGTTGAACAAGGTTATCGTCAAGAATAGGTATCGTTTACCCAGGATTGATGATTTTTTTGACCAGCTTCTGAGTGCCAAGTGCTTCTCCAAGATCGATCTCAAGTCCGGGTATCATCAGATTAGAGTTCGGGAGAGTGACATCCCGAAAACCGCTTTTAGGACTCGGTATGGTCACTACGAATTTGTTATTATGTCTTTTGGGCTAACCAATGCTCCTGTAGCTTTTATGGACCTGATGAACAGGGTGTTCAAGCAATATTTGGATATGTTTGTGATCGTGTTCATCGATGACATTCTTATATATTCCCAAAGCGAGGAGCATGGCACTCATTTAAGAATAGTGCTGCAGACCCTCAAGGATCGTCAGCTGTATGCAATGTTTAGTAAGTATGAATTCTGGCTAGACTCGATAGTATTTCTAGGTCACGTGGTATCAAGCGAAGGCATAAGGTTAGATTCCCAAAAGATAGAGGCGGTGAATAATTGGCCCATACCGGTGAATCATTCAGAAATTTCGAGTTTCTTGGGCTTAACAGGCTACTACTGAAGGTTTGTTGAGGGCTTTTCATCAATTGAGGCCCCATTGACCAGGTTGACTCAGAAAAAGGTGAAAATCCAATGGTCGGATGCTTGTGAGAAAAGCTTCCAAGAGTTGAAGACCCGACTCACTTCAGCACTAGTGTGACCTTACCCAAGGGTACTGATGGCTTTGTTGTATATTTTGATGCTTCGAGAGTTGGACTGGGATGTGTGTTGATGCAGCCTAGGAAGGTAATAGCATTTGTCTCGAGAGAACTAAAGGTTCACGAAAAGAATTACCCGACCCATGATCTTGAGTTGGCCGCGGTGGTGTTTGCATTGAAGATATGGCGGCATTACTTGTATGGGGTCCACGTTGATGTATTCATGGATCACAAAAGTTTGCAATATGTGTTAACACAGAAAGATCTAAATCTTCGACAAAGGAGGTGGTTGGAATTACTTAAGGACTATGACATGAGTGTCCTCTCCACTCGGGCAAGGCTAATGTGGTTGCGAATGTGCTCAGTAGGCTCTCCATGGAGGGTGTGTCCCATGTGGGTGAGGAAATGAAGGAGTTGGTGAAGGATGTCCACCAACATGCAAGGGTAGGAGTTAGATTGATCGATTCGACTGATGGCGGTGTTGTTGTGTATAACGGTTCAGAGTCGTCCTTGGTAGTTGATGTTAAATCCAGGCAAGATGAGGAACTAATATTGAGGAAGCTGAAGGAGGCGATGCGGATCCAGAAGGTGGAGGTTTTCTCCCAAGGGGGAGATGGTGTGCTGCGATACCAAGGTCGACTATGTGTTCCAGATGTCGATAATTTGTGAGTTCGGATATTGCATGAGGCACATGGTACAAGATATTCTATTCATCCAGGATCCACGAAAATGTATCGGGATTTATGAGAAATCTATTGGTGGGATGGTATGAAGAAAGATATTGCGGAGTTCGTAGCAAAGTGTCCAAATTGTCAGCAAGTGAAAGTTGAACATCAAAGGCCTGGAGGCGTACTTCAGGATATCAGCATCCCCTCTTGGAAGTGGGAAGAGATTAATATGGATTTTGTTACAGGCCTATCTCGTACTCGCCGACACTATGACTCCATTTGGGTGGTGGTGGATAGGTTAAATAAGGCTGCACATTTCCTACCGGTCAAGACCACAGATTCAGAGGATGATTATGCTAAATTGTATATTCGGGAGTTAGTTTGACTTAATGGAGTGCCCTTGTCTATTATTTCAGACCGAGGTTACCTCTCAATTCTTGCGTTCTTTTCAAAAAGTACTTGGGACGTATGTTAAGCTCAGTACAGCCTTCCATCCGCAAACAGATGGCCAGGTAGAAAGAACCATTCAGACCCTTGAAGATATGTTGAAGGCATGTTCTACGGATTTTAAATGTAGTTGGGATGATCATTTTCCCTTGATCGAGTTTGCTTATAATAACAGTTACCACTCCAGTATCCAGATGGCACCGTTCGAGGCTCTTTATGGACGAAGGTGTAGATCTCCCATCGGATGGTTCGAGGTTGGTGAGGCAGCTATGACAGGCCTAGAAATTCGGTTCCTGAGGCGATGGTAAAGGTTTAGTTGATAAGGACCGGTTGAAAACCGCTCAGAGTCATCAGAAATTGTAGTGCTAATGTGGGAAGAAGAGATTTGGACTTTGGTGTGGAGATTTATGATCTTGGGCAAATTTGCATGCCCAAGTGATACTCAAATGTGTCATTTTGCCTTGTTTATCTATCGATGTTTGTACATTTTCATGTGAATTGTAATAAAATGTGAATTTATACTAACCAACATGATTAGCGTTATTTTGCAGGAAAAATATAAAGTTATGAAGCTAAGATGCATGTTGGGAGAAATCGGAATTGGACTCGGAAGTGGGCAAGGGAAAAAGCACAAGTAGAGCATGAATTAAAGGGGCTCCGCGATGGAGCCGTGTCACGCTGCCATCGCGGATGCACTCTGCCTGGAGGGTGAAATTTTCCCTAATTCCAGTGAAGGTGCGCGCTGGGGCTGTGACATGTTGGCCTAGCCCCGCGTTGCACGCCGTGCCACGTTGGGCCTAAATACCTGGACATCTGGATTCCAGTAAGGGTCCGCGTTGGTGGCGTGTCACGGAGGCAGTGCTCCCCGATGCACTCCGTGACACGTTGCTTGTTATTCCGGGAAAAATTCCCACTAGTATAAATAGAACACTTAGGTTCATTTTTAATTATTCTGACTTGGTTGAGCAAGAACGTGGGTTACAGGCAGTTGAGGGAACGAAAATCTAAGGGTTTTTCTCTATATCCTTTTTTATTTCAATTGCTTGTATGATTAACACTCATCTAACGATGTTTAATCCACAAATGAGTCGCTAAATCCTCTTCTTGCTGAGGTTAAGAACAATTATATTGAAATGTAATTATTGATAAATTGGTTTTTCATCTTTTCTTCCATGGTTGTTCTATTGATTCTTGTTCTTACTGCATTAATGTGTGGCTAACGTTAATGTATATCTAAAAAGTCCGGTTTCACTCGAGAGAGCAAGAAATTGGAAAGTTGTGAATTAATAGGATATGATCTTTTCTTAGTTTGGGAAAATTGAGAATTGATTTACCTTCAGGATAGAGATATACCTGAAAGTCATATTAGTCAATTAAGAATCGGGTTTGTATGGCTAGAACATGAATTTCTTTTTATCACAGAAATGTAGGTGGAAGGTTCATGCTTCTTAAGTTGGGTTAAATACGAGAGTTTTAATCCATAGGCAATAATTCTTGACTAGCAACTGGAGGAAAGATAAATCAAATTGTATCGATAATTTATTTCTCTACATGTTCATTCAACCTCAGGATAATCATACTTATAGTTCAGACTAAATTTGTATATTCGTTTTAGACTTAGTATAAAATTAGGAAACAAACTATCAACATCTCTTCTTCACACTATTGTCTGCATTTTAGAGTTAAAGTTCATTGACACTTGAGTAGATTGTTACTTTAGTCCAGTCCCTGTGGGATCGATACTTGGCTTACTTGAGCCACTTTACTACTTGTTCGACCACGTGCACTTGCGTGTAGCTATATACCCAAAAAGCACTGAACAAGTTTTTGGCGCCATTGCCGGGTACTGGCAATGGGTAAATTTTTTGTAAGTGTTAGTTTACTATTTCTTCTTAGTGTTGACATCTTGGTCTTAGCCTGTATTTTGCAGATACTAGTTTCTGTTGAACACTGGCAAGAGACAAGGAGGTGATGGACTCATATTTAGAGCCAGAACGACAATTTCATCGTCAAAGGAGAGAAGCTCTAGAGAAAAAGCTGCAGTTGCTCAGACAAACAATCTTGCAGCAACAACAGAATCCACCAGTTGTACGGGCAATGTTAGTGCCCGAGGACATGGAAGCTAGGCCAGTTCGCGAGGTGGCAATCCCACATGCTAATAATGTCGCATCTAGCATCCGCAAACCTGAGCCAGGAGGGAGGTTCGAGCTCAAATAAAACATGGTGCAATTGCTGCACACCAGCGGGCAGTTCACAGGTCTCCCTCATGAGGATCCACAACAACATCTCCAAAATTTCTTGGAGATAAGTGACACTTACATCCCCACTGGAGTGTCATCAGATTATGTCAGGCTTACATTGTTCCCATTTTCACTTTTGGGAGAAGCCAAGAGGTGGTTGAAAGCTGAGCCACCTAATTCCATCACCACGTGGGATGATCTTGCAAGGAAATTCTTGATACGGTTTTTTCCATCTGGTAAAACAACAAGACTTAGAAATCAAATTCTAAGTTTTAAACAGAGAGAGGGAGAGAATCTGTATCAAGCATGGGAGAGATTCAAATCTATGTTGAGGGATTGTCCTCATCATCACCAATCCAATGACGTGCTGGTGCATACTTTCATAGAGGGTTTGGAACCCCACACAAAAATCTTGCTAGACTCAGCAGCTGGGGGACAAGCATTGGAGAAAACTTATGAGGAGTTGTATACCTTGTTGAATCGTATTTCTTAGGGAAATCCGGAGTGGAGTGCGGACTCGTCAAGAGGCGGAACAAGGAAAGCAGCAGGAGTATTAGAAGTGGATGGTTTTACAGCTATTGCTGCACCAGATAGCTGCGTTACAGAATCAACTCAATAGCCACTTCAGTAACATGAGCATGAACCAGTCTCAAGCCCCAGTGAATGTAGTGCAGCAGATTTGGTGTGAAGTATGCGGGAGTAGTGAACACTCAGCTGAGTGTTGTGGAGCAAATCCTGATTCAGTGAACTTTGTGGGGAATGTACAGAGAAACAACCACCTACAGTATGGCAACAGCTACAATTCCAACTGGAGGAATCACCCAAATTTCTCTTAGGGTAGCAAATACCATAAAGGGCAAGGTTCGAATCAGGGGGCGCAAAGAACTCAAGAAGGGCAGTAGAACTATCAGGCACAATATAGAAGCAACAATGCACCTCCTCCACCACCATCACCCAGCATTGAGGAAATGTTCAAGACAATGATAGCTAACCAAGCTCAATTGCAGGCTGACTACGTGAAATTGGCAGCCGAGGTAAAGAATAATCAGTTAGCTACAAAGGCGCTAGAGTACCAGTTTGGGCAATTTGCTGGAGCCCAAAACACCAGGCCTAGAGGAGGACTTCTGAGTGACATGGATCCCAACCCCAAGCAAGTGAATGCAGTGACCACAAGGAGTGGTTTGCAGCTTAAAGAGGTGGAACCAGAAAGACCACCTCAACAATCAGGAGCAACAGAAATTGAGAGGGAGCAAAGTGATGAGAGGGGGAGGAAAAAGGAGGATGAACCAGAAAGACCACCACCCCCGTTCCCTCAACGATTAAAGAAACACAAGGAGGAGGCGTGTTTCAAGAAGTTCATGGAGGTGCTTAAACAGGTACATATTAACTTACCTCTTGTTGATGTTTTGCAGGGAGTGCTGAAGTACGCAAAGTATATTAAGGACATCGTGGCGAACAAAAGCAGGTTAATTGAGTACGCTACGGTGGCTCTTATGGAGGAGTGCACTTCCCGGATACAAAATAGGTTTCCCACAAAGCTCAAGGACCCTGGAGCTTTACAATACAAATTACAATTGGGCAGAGTATCCGAGCTCGCGGATTATGTGATTTGGGAGCGAGCATTAACTTGATGTCGTCATCGGTATTCAAGAAGTTGGGTCTAGGGAGTCCTAGACCAACAACAGTGATCTTGCAACTAGCGGATTGTTCCTTAGCCAGACCTGATGGCATTGTGGAGGACGTGCTGGTGCAAGTGGGCTACCTTATCTTCCCAGTAGATTTCGTCGTGCTGGATTTTGAGCCAGACGCGGAAGTCCTATTTATTTTGGGACGTCCCTTCTTGGCTACCGGGAAAGCACTTATTGATGTAGTTGCAGGGCAGCTAACTATGCGAGCACATGACAAAGTTGAGGTATTTGATGTGTTTAAGGCCATGAAGCTACCGGCCATACATGAGGAGCTTTCAGCAATCAGTGTGGTTGATCAAGAAGAAATTCGTCAGATTGTTGAATCTCAAGATCCACTTAAAAGAGTGTTGATGAACTCCGATCATTTTGGAGATAGAGACGCTTATGAGGTGGTAAAAATACTGAATGAGTCACAAAGGCATCCGAGGAAACAGGAATTTCAGTCTTTGATGAGATCTCTGGAACCATTCCCGAAACCATCTGTTGAGGAAGCACCAAAGTTGGAATTGAAAGAATTGCCTCCCTATTTAAAATATGTCTTTCTGGGGGAAGATGAGATGTTGCCAGTTATCATCTCCACAGAATTGATGGAGGAACAGGAGAAGGAAGTATTGGGTGTCCTCAGAAAAAGGAAGAAAGCAATGGGTTGGCAAATGTCAGATGTTCAAGGTATCAATCCAGCTTTTTGCACACATAGGATTTTCATGGAGACAGGAGCAAAACCAGTCGTTCAGCCTCAGCGAAGGCTAAATCCAGCAATGAAGGATGTGGTTAGGAAAGAAATAATTAAGTGGCTTGATGCAGGTGTGGTCTACCCGATTTCAGACACTGAATGGGTCAACCCCATTCAGTGCGTTCCAAAGAAAGGAGGGATGACCGTGGTCACCAATGAGAAAAATGAGCTGATTCCTACATGAACCGTCACAGGCTGGCGGATTTGCATGGACTATAGAAAGCTTAATGAAGCCACAAGGAAAGATCATTATCCTATCCCATTCATTGATCAAATATTAGATAGGTTGGCTGGACAGGAATATTATTGTTTCCTCGATGGGTACTCTGGTTATAACAAAATAGCCATAGCTCCGGAGGACCAAGAGAAGAGTACTTTTACTTGTCCTTATGGGACATATGCTTTTAGACGGATGCCATTTGTTTTATGCAATGCACCCGCCACATTCAAGAGATGCATGATGGCTATTTTCCATGACATGGTGGAGGATTTTGTTGAGGTATTTATGGATGATTTTTCTGTTTTCGATAATTCGTTTGCTACTTGTTCGCAGAATCTTGACAGGGTGCTAGCTCGCTGCGAAGAATCCAACCTTGTACTAAACTGGGAGAAATTCCATTTCTTAGTTAAGAAAGGCATTGTCCTTGGCCACAAAGTGTCTCGCAAGGGGTTGGAGGTCGATCGTGCTAAGATCGAGGTTATTGAGAAGTTACCACCACCTATGTCGGTAAAATGTGTTCGCAGTTTTCTTGGGCATGTAGGTTTCTATAGACAGTTCATCAGAAACTTCTCCAAAATTTCTAGACCATTATGCAGATTGTTAGAAAAAGAGGTGAAGTTTGAGTTGGATGATGAGTGTGTTAAAGCATTCGAGGAGTTGAAGCAAAAATTGATAGAAGCACCTATCCTTACTTCTCCGGATTGGGGACAACCATTTGAGTTGATGTGTGATGCAAGCGATGTGGCTGTGGGAGCTGTATTGGGGCAGAGAAAAAATAGAATCTTTCATTCTATTCATTATGCAAGCAAAACACTGAATACTGCCCAAAGTAATTATACAGTCACAGAGAAGGAGATGCTAGCATTGGTGTTTGCATTTGACAATTTCAGGTCCTATTTGGTGGGTTCAAGAGTAGTGGTGTACACCGATCATGCAGCGATTCGGTACCTGTTTAACAAGGACGCTAAGCCCAGGCTGATCAGATGGATCCTGTTGTTTCAACAGTTCGACCTTGAAATTAAGGACAGAAAAGGGAGCAAAAATCAGGTGGAAGATCACTTATCGCGATTGGAGAGACGGTCGCATGTGAAGGAAGGTGATAACATCAATGAGGAGTTCCCGGATGAGCAGCTCTTGGAAGTAGGGGAAGCTGAAGTTCCCTGGTACGCAGACATAGTCAACTTGCTAGTGAGTGGAGTCTACCCACCTGAAGCGACAAACCAGCAGAGAAGAAAGTTGAGGCATGATTGTCGGTACTTTATTTGGGATGAGCCATACTTATTTAAACAGGGACCAGATCAGGTGATGAGAAGATGCATCCCGGAGAGTTAGATTGCAGAGGTGTTAAGGAGTTGTCACTCTTTGTTGTATGGGGGGCACCATGGAGGCGAGCGGATAGCGCACAAGGTTCTACAGTCAGGGTTCTTTTGGCCTACCCTGTTCAGAGACTCTATGGCATATGTCAAAATGTGTGATAGATGTCAGCGTACAGGAACAATTGGTAGAAGACAAGAGATGCCGCTGCAGAATATACTGGAAGTGGAGACCTTTGATGTATGGGGCATTGATTTCATGGGCCCGTTCCCACCATCATTTGGTAATCGTTACATCTTGGTGGCCGTTGATTATGTATCAAAGTGGGTGGAACCAATAGCTTGCCTCAGGAATGACAACAAGGTGGTAACAAAATTTGTGCAAAAACACATTCTCACCAGGTTCGGGACACCCCGAGCCATTATTAGTGATGGAGGGGCTCATTTTGTCAATGCAAGTTTCAAGAAGCTACTAGCCAAGTATGGGGTGCGCCACAAGGTGGCAACAGCATACCACCCCTAAACTAGTGGGCAAGTAGAGGTGTCAAATAGAGAAGTGAAGAAGATTCTCCAAAAAACAGTAAATACACAACGGAATGATTGGTCAAGCAAACTTGATGATGCGTTGTGGGCGTACAGAATTGCTTACAAAACACCTATTGGAACTTCACCATATCGATTGGTCTATGGTAAAGCGTGTCATCTGCCAGTGGAGCTAGAGCACCGAGCCTTCTGGGCCGTGAGGAAATTGAATACGGACTTAGAGCTAGCAGGAAAGAGGAGACTAATGCAACTCAGTGAACTTGAAGAGTTCCGCTAGCATGCTTATGAGAGTGCTAAGTACTACAAAGAAAAAATGAAAAGGTGGCATGACAAGCATGTGGTGCATCGTATTTTTGAGCCGGGGCAGAAAGTATTGCTCTTCAATTCAAGATTGAAGCTGTTTCCAGGAAAGCTGCGGTCCAAATGGTCAGGGCCATTTGAGGTGGTGAGAATGACCCCGCACGGGGCAGTAGAGTTGTGGCAAGAAGATAGGAGTGCCACGTTTTTGGTCAATGGGCAAAGATGTAAGCATTACTAGGGTGAGGACGGTGGCTGAGAGAAAACGTCCGTCACCTTAGAGGATGACTGAGTTGAATGATGTTGAGCCGCGACGGTAAACCAGGCGCTGCACGGGTGGCAACCCGTGAAATTTTTGTTGTAATATTTTATTAGATTTCGTAGAAAAAGAAAAAAGATAAAAAATGAGAAAAAAAAATGTGTATTTCATGTGAAACCTATAAATTCTAATCAATTTCTTGTGGTGAGATTAATTTCAGGTTGAACGGAGGATAAATATGCAAAGGGTCGCAAAGGAAAAATCGAGGTATGAAAAATAATAAAAAGTGGCAAAACAGTGAGCCCACGCGATGGCTCCGTGTCACGGAGGAGGGCCTCCACGTTACCCTCTGTGACACGTTGAAGGTAATTCTGGAATTTTTACAAATTCCAGAACACCTGCGTGTTGGCTCTGTGTCACGGAGGGCATGCTCCGCGTTACCCTCCGTGACACGTTGACGCGTATTTCGGGACGGGTCACACCGGGGTCGCCGGGTGACCCGCGCGAAAAACCTCCCTTTTTAACCCCGTTTCCCTCATTTTTTCCCATTTCTCACCTCCTCCGCGACAAACAACCCAAAATTCCCCCCTTCCCCAATGTGACACGGCCTAGGAGCTCAATTTTATCAATTTTTCTTTGATATCATCGAAATATAAGGTATGTTTGTTAACTTCATCTCATTTCCTACCTTATTTTTTCGATTTTTAGCATAGGAAGTGAGGAAAACTTTCCCTAAGTGTAAATTAAGCATGAATTCATGTAAATTATTGTTGGTTGTTGTTCAGAGTATCATTGTGATGGTATGAACTCGATAGTTACATGTGTGATTGAAATTCTTGCGAAATGATAGCTAGGGTTAGAATTCAAACATGAAGATGTTAAAATTGAGTTGAAATGTGAAATTCCTCTTGGTTTGTGCATGTTGTGTGAGGAACATGATGTTGTGCTTAACGTTAAGACGATTAAGGCGCAACGGGTTGTCGGGTTAATGAAATTGTTGAAATTGCAATAAATGGGTGAATTGTATAGGTTCGCGTAGATAAATTTTTCTTTGTTTCTCCTTGGTAAGTGCTATGTGATGAAATGTGAATGATGGTAATGTTGTGGTGACTAGCTGTACGAAGTCTGATTAGTACATAGAATTTATACCGTCGAATTCTATGAATGCACTAGGCATATTTGTTATGTTTTGTTGTTTGTTTTTTGGAAATAAGTATGATCTTGTCGTAATGTTGTGATTGTGGCTGAAGACTAAGTGTGGGGTAGTCCAGCTTAACCCAACCTTAGTCGAAGCTAATTTTACTTAGATTAACATTGGGACTGTCTGTTTGGTTTGACAGGAACAATGACAAGCAGGAAGATAAAGGGAAGGGCGCATCAACATCAGGCGCTGGAAGGAAAAGAATTAGGCTGGGAACAGCAGTCCCAGTAGCACCAGCGGTTCCACGCGGCCAACGCCGGCAATACGGAACCAGATGGGTGACGGAGGAGGGGAAGAAATGGTACACAAAGCATAAGGAAAGCAAATACTTCCCTGAATAACACATTGGTAGGGAACCATTGGCGTAGGAATTCCCCCGGATTGTCCATAGGATTGAGGCAGCTGGTCTAAATTTTATTTTTGAAGAGCCCAAGGAGTGCAACCTGCACCTGATTCGGGAATTCTACGCCAATTGGAACCCGACACTCAGAAGTCACACCATCAAGATAAGGGGGCAGATAGTCACTTTTGAGCCCCACCACCTTAATGCCATCTTGGAGGCGCGGGACACAAACGCCCATGTGCTTCGGTAGCTGAATATCACTCCACCATATGCGGATATCAAACGCACTTTGTGTGGAACCCGGTCTACAGCACATTGGAGCAGGCATAAGGAAAGGGGCTACCATCAGACCTTGCCCTACTCACAGATGAACAGGGAAGCCAGGATATGGCTGAAGATTGTTTGTTCCTGCCTGATCCCGGGGGTGCATATGACAGATGTCACCCGAGATCGTGTATGCTTGGTATACGCCTTGATGAAAGGGCTGGAGATCAATGTGGGGGCGGTGATTATCTCCGCCATGAAGAGAGCCCGTTTGCATCAAGGGCACAGGTACGGGTTTGGTGGCTTACTGACCACGTTCCTGAGGGGCCTAGATGATGAGGAGGAGGCCCTTGACTACATCCCGCAGATGGAGAGGCGGGCCTCAGATGTCACCAAAACTAAGGCACCCGACACCACTCACGGGCTAGTTCTGACACTAGCCGAGTGACATGCTCGGGATGATTAGTACATGGCTCGCATGTTTGGGATGCAGATGCTTCAGCTACGTATAGGCGGGAGGCCGGCAACAGAAGAGGAGCTGTGGCAGCTCGAGCTAGACTACCCTTTTGGCAAAAATGCCAGGGCTCTATGCTGAGTGGGGCCAGCTTTTATGGAGCCCACTGATGATGATGTCCCAACAGATGAGGAGACACGTCGTGATGACTCCAATGTAGAGTCAGATGATGACGACGGGGGCGATTCATACATGGGAGATGAGGCAGAGACACCTGACGAAGAAGTGGAATACTTTGATTGATCAGGGAGTTTCACCACCTACTTTTGTACTATGCTGAATTTTGTGAACACTGGGGACAGTGTTCGATTTAAGTGTGGGGTGGGAGTAGTTAGGTGTCGGTTGCTGTTGTTATTTTTAATGCCTCTGTCTGTTGTTGTGCTTGGATAAACTTATGACCCTGTGATTTTTGTGTATGTCTGTATTGCAATTAAGGTGAAGCTGTTGTGCGCTGTTGAATGTTGTTAGCTGGTTTTGTACATATTTTTGTTTCATCGAAATGATCGATATTTTTAAAACATTTTTCATGAATTTTAAAATTTTTGGGTTTCTCGGAATTTGTTTTCGGTTCTTTTACTGAGAATAGTCCCATTGAACCGAAGTCTTAGTTAGTGACCTTTCTCTATGATGGATGGATGGATGACGACTGTCTTAAGGGAAATGTAGTCGTTAGGACTAGATTGTTTTTGTTCATTTATTTTTAGTTTTTCTTTTGTTGGTTTGCATCCCAAAACTTGTCGTTACTTTATGGTTGCGAAATTCTGGTTGCGTGTTGTACATGATATTTGAAATGCAAAAGTGATTCGTATGAAAGCATGCAACTTTGTAAATATATTGAGATACCTAGGCCATAGAGTTTGATTCAGTGTGATTGAGGCTTAATGTTTGAATTCTTGTAATTAGCTGATTGAAGAGTCTGTGAATATGTCTTGAGTTGAGCATGTGAAATAAGCGTATAGTGAGGTTTCTTTTTCTTCCATGCTATTGTGAAATGTCTAGAACTTGCCTGGTGTGTGTACAAAATGAAATGAAGGATGTGTATTGTAGGAAAGGATGTAAGCATTTCTTTTCTTTAACCGAATGTTTTTTTCTTTCATTATCATACCCACCTTGAATGTACACCCTAGTTAGCCCATTGAGCCTTTAGCCTATTATTTTCCTTTTGTCAAAAAGGTGTAAACCGAGCTTAACCCCTTCTTTTCATTATCCTTGAATTTGATCCAAAACTCTAAAGCGCTCAAGAAAAGAAAGTAATTTTCCCACAGTGTCAAGGAGTGAGAATGGTGAAAAGAAAAGAAAAAGCAGAGTGATGAAAGGAAAGAAAAGGTCGAAGGTGCACTCGTTATAACTTAACTATAATGAAGATGTATATATAATATTTGTTATTGAGTCAAGTGTGCTTAAAGATATGGGGCCAAAAATAAAGACAGACTTCAAGAATGGGAGGATGATGGAAGAAACAATGCCATAAGGTTGAGGGGATGTATTGAAAAAGCGCTTAAGGATGCTAGTTGTTATTATTGGTTAGCCAGTATTTACTAGTTCCGGAGCTACATTACAACCCGTTAAGTCCTGCGTGATCTTACATCACACGTCCTTATATTAGTGGAGTAATACACTAAAGGCAAGCCTATGGTTCATGACATGATGCATGTGAATTCTTTTGGGAGAGAGAGCGAAATTGTTTTTATATGCCCCTGCATGTAATGTTTTGAGTTCATGTGATTAAAAAGGGGAAAAATTCTCTAGTGTTGTGAGGGCACATGCTTGACGAGAGATTAAATTTGGTGTCGGATATCTTGGTCAACTGATTTGCATGAGTTTGCCAATATCGAGAGTCGATTCTTGAGTCCAGGAGGTCTTAATATGTTGAAGGTCATATTATTGATAAAACTATGCATGGTTTCTTGATGATTTGCTGTATTAAATAATCGGTATATCCGTAGCTTGAATTGTCAAGCAAAAGTAGCCAGGAGGGGGTGTCAAGTGCATGAGGTGTAAGATTATTATTCGGGGACGAACAAGGATTTAAGTGTGGGGTAAGTGATCTTGGGAAAATTATGCCCAAGTGATACTCAAGTGTGTCATTTTGCCTTGTTTATCTATCGATGTTTGTACATTTTCATGTGAATTGTAATAAAATGTGAATTTATACTAAACAACATGATTAGCGTTGTTTTTCAGGAAAAATATAAAGTTATGAAGCTAAGATGCATGTTGGGAGAAATCGGAATCGGACTCGAAAGCGGGCAAGGGAAAAAGCACAAGTAGAGCATGAATTAAAGGGGCTCCGTGATGGAGCCGTGTCACGCTGCCATCGCGGATGTACTCTGCCTGGAGGGTGAAATTTTGCCTAATTCCACTGAAGGTGCGTGTTGGGGCCATGGCACGTTGGCCTAGCCCCGCGTTGCACGCCGTGCTACGTTGGGCCTAAATACCTGAACGTCCGTATTACAGTAAGGGTCCGCGTTGGTGGCGTGTCACGGAGGCAGTGCTCCGTGATGCACTCTGTGACACGTTGCTTGTTATTCCGGGAAAAATTCTCACCAGTATAAATAGAACACTTAGGATCATTTTTAATTATTCTATCTTGGTTGAACAAGAACGTGGGTTACAGGCAGTTGAGGGGACGAAAATCTCAGGGTTTTTCTCTATCTCCTTCTTCTTTATTTCAATTGCTTGTATGATTAACACTCATCTAACGATGTTTAATCCACAAATGAGTGGCTAAATCCTCTTCTTGCTGAGGTTAAGAACAATTGTATTGAAATGTTATTATTGATAAATTGGTTTTTCATCTTTTCTTCCATGGTTGTTCTATTGATTCTTGTAATTAATGCATTAATGTGTGGCCAATGTTAATGTATATCTAAAAAGTCCGGTTTCACTCGAGAGAGCAAGAAATTGGAAAGTTGTGAATTAATAGGATATGATCTTTTTTTAGTTTGGGAAAATTGAGAATTGATTTACCTTGAGGATAGAGATATACCTGAAAGTCATATTAGTCAATTAAGGAATCGGGTTTGTATGGCTAGAACATGAATTTCTTTTTATCACAGAAATGTAGGTGGAAGGTTCATGATTCTTAAGTTGGGTTAAATACGAGAGTTTTAATCCATAGGCAATAATTCTTGACTAGCAACCGGAGGAAAGATAAATCAAATTGTATCGATAATTTATTTCTCTACATGTTCATTCAACCTCAGCATGCTCATACTTATAGTTCAGACTCAATTTGTATATTCATTTTAGACTTAGTATAAAATTAGGAAACAAACTATCAACATCTCTTGTTCACAATGTTGTCTGCATTTTAGAGTTAAAGTTCATTGACACTTGAGTAGATTGTTACTTTAATCCAGTCCCTGTGGGATCGATACTTGGCTTACTTGAGCCACATTACTACTTGTTCGACCACGTGCACTTGCGTGTAGCTATATACCCAAAAAGAACCGAACAATTTATCTCCCATGAAGGGAGTCACGCGGTTCGAAAAGAAAGGTAAACTCAGTCCCCGCTATATTGGTCCTTACCGAGCTATGAGAAGGGTTGGTAAGGTGGTGTATGAGTTGGACTTGCCA
This sequence comes from Datura wrightii, assembly GCA_035772735.1. NCBI lineage: Eukaryota > Viridiplantae > Streptophyta > Magnoliopsida > Solanales > Solanaceae > Datura > Datura wrightii. Next base: position 99,421,840 of record JASDFA010000019.1, on the reverse strand, counting down.
TCGGAGTTATCGTCAGTTCATGCGTCTTTCATGTGTCACTTTGAAGAAGTGCTTAGGTGATCCAGCCTTGGTAGTTCCGATAGACAGTGTTGGAGTGAATGACAGCCTCAGTTATGAAGAAATTCCTGTCGAAATCTTGGATCGTCAGGTTCGGAGGCTGAGGGACAAAGAAGTAGCTTCAGTTAAAGTAATGTGGAGAAATCAACATGTTGAGGGAGCTACATGAGAAGCCAAAGCAGATATGATAGCTAAATACCCTCATTTGTTCCCTACCGGCTCAGTTTCAGTTTGAGGTACCAGTTTTGCCCTAAATCTTTAATCAGCTTTTCCCGTTCAGTTCATGTGTACATGTTTGTTTTACTATTTGGTAAATTTATGTGATGTCTGAATTCAGTTTTGCTATGTAGTTCCTTTCGGAGGTAGTCATTACATTAGTTTTCAACTTAAATGATTGGTAATAGTATATAATGACAGCTTATTTCTGAGTTTTATGCATGTTTCTAACATTCGAGGACGAATGTTCCCAAGGAGGAGATATTGTTGTACCCCGGGGACCTAAGGATCAGATCCGGAAGTGAAAACGGAGAAAAATCGAAAATTCGCACTAGGTCAAAGAACGACTCGTGGGGTGAGTCGTGAGAAATGACAATGAGTCGTGAAGTGACTCGTGGTCAGCTTGATTTGGCAAAGTCTGAGTGAGGATTCCACGAGCCTGACAACGAGTCGTGGTCAGACCTCATGACTCGTGAGGTCACCCGTGGTCAACCCTAGATGTTTGGCAAGATTGGGATGGCAGTATAGGCCACGTAAGGTGACCACGAGTCGCGGTCTGACCCACGACTCGTGAAGTCACCCGTGGGGTCCCCTTGGAGGATTGGGCAGTGGACTCAAAGGATCAAGGCAACGAGTTGTGCCCTGTGGCAATGACCCGTTAGGTCCTTTGTGAGGACTGGCGAGCAGAGGTTTCTTGTGTTTTAATGACGGTGCTTCCGTAATTTCCTAAGTATCTAATGCCTAACTACGTCGTTTTGATTATGTTTCTGAGTTAGATAAGATGGGTTAAGCCCTTTATGCAAGCTCATTCTCATGCAAAGGTTTTAGAAAGGTTTTGGGAAATTCAAGGCCTTCTTCCCCAAATTTTCATCAAATTCTTGTGGGTGTTCAAGGAACTTTAAGTCCATCTATTCCTAGGTACGTAGGGTTTTAAAATGGGTGGAATTTTTCCTCACCCATGCCAAATTTTGAGTTAATTCATGAATTCGCCCACTCAAATTGCATGGGGGGTTTTACCCAAAGCATGACAATGTGATTTCTCTTTATGGGCATGTTTAAGTTGAGCTTTAAATATTGAATCATGCATGTTGGGCAAGTTTTGTTTTACTTTCTTCATGAAAATTATGGTTTATGTTGAATATTCATTATTTTAAGCTTATTGATTTTGGAAATGCATGAATCCAAGTTACCCATGTTTATGAGCATGTTTTGAAAGAATTGAGTATGATGAAGCATTGGGCAATGCCCATATGATGAAGTATAATTTATGATTTATGAAACGAATTACTTGATTTATCGATTTATGATGTTAGCTAATGAAAAGGGCCTTGAATATTGTCTAAGCATGTTTTAAAGGGGATCAATGATGATGAATGTTATATTTTAGTCAATAAATTTTAATGCATGATGGTATTGAATTATGTATGAGCCTGTAAGCATGTTTTTGGGAGCCGTGTCTAGCACTGAGCATCCCGACGTTCAAAGGACTACGCCGTGTCTCATAACCATGAGCTACTGTGGGTTCTAATGTTATAGATATTGTATTGATACCAATCCCCTCAAATGTAATACCACTGCTAATGCACGACCCTCGCCTGGAAAGCCAGGATCGGCTCTGCCTACTTGAGTGAGATAGTTGAGGCATCATGAAAGGCTCTACGATGATGGTGTTGGTTATAACGAGTCCTCCCATTGTTCCACATGTTTTTATCCATTTTTATCTTTATTTTATTGGCTTAAGTTATATTATGATAAATTTATTTACGATTATGATAATGAATGATTTGAAAGTCTTGAGCCTTATGTTTTATTACGAATATTTTAAATGCAAGCATGATGTCCTTCTCCTACATATATTTATGAGTTTACCTTGCCTTTTAAAATTTCCATTTTACTTACCTTGCATACACGTACTAACTGCATACTTTCTATGTTGCATCGTTTAATGATATAGGGTCCATATCTCAGGCTCATCCTCATCCTTAGTCATCTCAGCTTACGCCTTCAGCTTATTGGCGATTCCTCATGTTCCGAGGGCCGTTTGATAAACTTTCATGTTGTTTATGTTTCAGTATTGGTTGGGTTTGTTGGGGATGTTGTCCCATCCACCCATCTTATGCTTTAGAGGCTTTCAGAAACGTATGTAGCACTCAGCTATTTAAACGTTGATATTTGTTGATGCTATGTTATGATTACATTTTGGCGATGTTTTATGCTTAATATTTCATTTATTTAAAGAAGATTAGTTGAATGCATGAGTCATGGGTTGACTTGGGGTCTCTCGCGGTCCTTTGTCCCGTGTCTACAATCCGGGTGTACATTCGGATCGTGACAATGGGTGAAGAAGGAAACACCCACTCATAATCCTATATACTTGGAAGGGATTGATTCCACCAAATCTTTGATTACCCAAGAGGAAATTTGGATGGAAACCTTGAATACTAGCTTTGAATCACCTCTTCAACCTCTCAGGCTTACGTGTGATCTTGGGCAAATTTATATGCCCAAGTGATACTCAAACGTATTATTTTCGCCTTGTTTGTGTGCAATATGTATATATTCTCATGTAATTGGTAATAAAATGTGAATTTATACTAACCAACATGATAAGCATTTGTTTTGCAGGTAAATGTGATTTTTAGGAGCTAAAATGCATGTTGGAACTATATCGGAGTTGGACTTGGATGCGAGCGTGGAAAAGACATTGGAATGCACATTTTATAGGGGCTCCGCGATGGAGTCGTGCCACGCTACCATCGCGGTAGCACACTGCCTGAACAGGAAATAAAATGGCAAATTCCAGTGTGCCATCGCGTCAGCTCTGTGGCACGGAGAGAGGCCTCCGCGTTGACCTCTGTGCCACGTTGAGGCTAATTTACCGGACCCTGAAATTCCAGTGAAGGTCCGCGTCCACGCCGTGTCACGGAGGCAGTGCTCCGCGTTGGCCTCCGTGACACGTTGCTTGTTATTCCGGGAAAAATTTCCCACTAGTATAAATAGCACACTTAGGTTTATTTTAAGCAGTTTTTAGTTTTTAGACGGAGTTCAGAAGTGGAGAGCAAGGACGTGGGTTAGGAGCAGTTGAAGAACGAAAAAGCTAAGGGATTTCTTCTCTTCTTTTCTTCTTTCTATCAATTATACGTATGATTTACACTCATTTTAGGATGATCAATCCACAAATGAGTGGCTAATTCTCTTCCTTGCTGAGGTTTGACACCTGTAATGAATTTTGATTGTAATTGATATGGTTTTCTTCTTCTTCTTCCATGTTGTTCTATTAATTCTTGTTCTTACTGCATTAGTGTGTGGCCGACATTAATGTACATCGAAAAACTCCAATTTCACTTGAAAGAGCAAGAAATTGGAAAGTTGTGAATTAATATGGTATTGTTCTTAACTTGATTTGGGAAAATTGGGTTTTGATGTGCTTTCTTGATAGAAATATACTTGAAAGCCGTATTAGTCAATTTAGGAACCGGAATTGTATTGCTAGGTCATAAATTGCATTTGATCACGGAAATGTAGACGGATGGTTTATGATTCTAAAGTGAAATTAAATACGAGAGTTTTAATTTCTAGGCGAATGTTCTTAGCTAGCAACATGAAGAAGAGATTAACCAAATTATCATGATTATCAAGTTCATTACTTGTTCTTAACCTTGGCATGTTCATATCCATTGTCTAAATTCACAGTAAATAGTTGTTATTAATTTTAGTATATATAGTTTAGAAACAAAAACTCAAGTAACTGTTGGTTACATTGTTGTTAGCATAATTAGAAGTGAAATAGGAATATAGTAAACTAGGCAACTTTACATATCTTGAGCCTCCTGGATCGATACTTGGCTACTTAGCCACTTTATTACTTGTTTGACCACGTGCACTTGCGTGTCGGTTTTTAACCCCTAACGAACCACCGAACAAGTTTTTGACGCCATTGCCGGGGAGGCTAGGCGAATTGTGAAATTGTGTTTAGTGTAAATTTACTGTATTTTTGTTATTTTCTTAAGTGTTGACAACTTGGTCTTAGTATTTGTTTTAATTCTTTGTTCATTTTAATTTTTCTCTCTTTTGGATACCCTCATTGACATGACATCTTGGAATATAAATGGTGGATACGCATATTTCGGCGAATCTTGCATGAATTGCGGAGGACCCCACTTGTGGCAAAACTGTAACACGTGCAATATATGTGGGTGTCAATATGGTCATTGGGGTGATTGTCCAAAGGCATATTCCCCTCCCCCAAGCCCCTACTATGATCATTCTGTTGTTTTTGCTGAATATAGGCATGTTGAAAGTGAGGACTTGGGACGCCAAGTTCAAATAAAGGACATGATGAAACAACTCCTGGAGCAATCAGAAGCAATGAAGGAGTCGGTGGCAGAATTGATAATTCAGCAAAAGGAGAATGCCGAGGCTGTAAGCAGGATGAGCGTCAAACTCACGGAGATGTGTGCTGAGGCTGAAGCTTGTGATAATTTGCAGGTGACAATTTTAGCCGATATTCAAGAGGAACTATAAGAGGAATACAAGGGTGAATTTTTGGATGAAGCCCAACAATTAGAATCTCTTGAGTGTCCCCGTGATCGGCTCATACCTATAGAAAATCCATTCATGGAAGAAGATAAAGAATATCTCCCATTTGACCTTAATGGAGAAATAGATGTCGATGTTGAAAAGGTGTACACAAGTAAGGAAGTCAAGCACAATGCAATTTCAGAGTTGAGGTTGATTGGACCACACTCGAAGCTTTTTTCGACATTAAGTTTGGTTTACAACATAGAAATAGAGTCTTCCAAGATTATAGAGAAATGTCTAGAGGAGGACCAAGCCCCGTATATTCTGAAATTTGCTAACTCGAAGCAACGAAATGACTTCACTTACTCAAGGGCCAATAAGTTCAAAAGAAAGCATCTATTGCTTGGTCCTTACAATTTTTCGCCACCACCCCAGGAGAATAAGAGGAAATTAGAGAAGAAATTAGGGGTGAAATTCATATCCTCAAGGCGGAGGAAAAAGCGGTGAAACTTGGTACATCGAGCCGCGACGGTAAACCAGGCGCTGCACGGGAGGCAACCCGTGAGAAAAAGATTTTATTTTTCTTCTTTTTGCACAGTGTAGTTAATTTTTATCTTTATTTTTGGTTTTATTTTTTTTTATTTCCAATTTTTATTTTTCTTTTTCTTTTCTTGATTAGGTTTAGATTTTCATTTTAGTTAGTATTTTTTATTTTAGTTAGGGAAATCTATTAATCTAACCAATCTTTGTTTAGTGAGGTGATTTTCAGGTATAACGGAGGAAATATACATGGAATCGAGAAAATGAGGCAAGGTATGAATAATTAAATTAATTGAAGAAACAGTGCACTGGCGCGTTGGCGTCGTGTCACGGAGGTAGGGCTCCGCGTTACCCTCCGTGACACGCTGAAGGCAAAATCTGGATTTTTCAAAAATTCCAGTAAGCCAACGCATTGGCTCCGTGTCACGGAGGAGGGTCTCCGCGTTACCCTCCGTGACACGTTGCCGTGTATTTGGTGCCGGGTCACACCGGGTTGCCGGGTGACCCGCGTGTTTTCTTAAATTAAAACCCCCGATTTCGCCCCATTTCTTCCCATTCCCTCTTCCCTCCACGACCAAAACACCTATTTCCCCCTCCCCAAGCACCGTGCCACGTTCCTAGGCAAGGAATACGTCAAGTTTCTTCGGTTTCTCAATTCAAAGGTATGTTTTCATCGTCTATCTCAATTATTTTGGCGATTTTAGTCAAATTTGGGCATGTGAGGTGAGATATATCACCCTAGGTAGAAATTAAACATGAATGTTGGATTATTTGTGATTGATATATGTTTGGATTGTTGTATTTAGCGTTTGAACTTATCGATTGCGTAAATAATTCGAATTTGATTATAGAATTGTATTCTAGGGCATGAGTTGTTGAATTTAACTTGAGTGACTTGATAAGTCGGCAAATTAGATGCCGGGGTGTGTTTGTAAATTGAGAGAAGTCGTGGTAAATATTGTGTAAATGTTAAAAGACGACAAATTCTCGAATTTTTTTTGGGAAAATGCAAAAAGTGTGTAAATTGGTTAGATTGTTTGGATTACATTGTATATAGAATGTTTTTATCGTTGTTTTTATTTGGTTGTTGTTTTTATTGCGAAGTGCGATGTGTGAATTGTTAGCGATAGTAGGATTGGGATTAGCTGTATGAAGTCTGAGTAGTACGCTAACCGTTATGCTGTCGAAAATTTTTTTGTGAACGCACTAAGCATGAAGTGTATAGTGTTGTCTGTGGTGTAATTAGAGTTATCCTTGCCGTAATTTTGTAGAAGTAGCTAAGGCCTAAGTGTGGGGTAAATGTTGTGTAACCCGACCTTAGCCGAAGTTAACAAGTTTTTAGCTTAACTTTGTGCTTGTTTGTGTAAATTGACAGGTACAATGGCGAGCAGACAAGATAAAGGCAAGGGTGCTTCTACCTCAGGCACCGGTAGGAAAAGGATGAGACTGGGCACCGCAGTCCCAGCTGCACCCGCTGTTCCGCGCAGCCAACGCCACCAATACGGA